>OW569404.1:134446463-135049925 GCA_937654795.1 Cistogaster globosa | reverse complement strand
TAAGATATCGAATGTTAACGCGTACTGTTTATGTGGGCATGGTTTATTAGGTATGCTTGTATGAGTTGTGTGTTTGTGTATGTGTATGTGTGTTATCATTTTTATATAGCAAAAAGTTTTTTAAAATGGCAAAGTTAAGATTTTTGCAGTATTCTTCATCATAGCTGAGGCTTAAATACGGCATTCGATATCTAACGAAATTTTATACTGAAATTTCCATCGCTATCGAATGCAGTAAATTTGACCCTGGCTATTAGCTTTTTCCAATGTGTTTTGGCACTATTAGAGACAATATTTTTGGGTATTAACATGAGAGAATGGAGGTAAGATAGCATAAGCTAGACACTTGTAGATTCGCTCCAAAAATGTTTTCCTTTAATAATAACAAACACTGCAATCAATTGATAAAAATGAACTGAAAAGACATATCTAGACTACTGGAAGTTGTAATATGTCAATGGACAATCAGTATTTAAATTATTAGATTGAACTTTCTATACACAGATATGTGCCTCAAAGAGAAAAAAGGGTTTCATCTTATGTATTAATGTCCCACATTCTGTTTTTCGTGACACTAGTTTTTTGAATTAAACATAATAAACGAGCTATCTGAGTTATCAGGGAACCAGTACACTAAAAATTCTGTTGTCCCTCAATTCATCTTGATAGCTTGTGCGTAACAAGCTGTCACATGCAGCAACCCATCTCAGATGGCCATTAAACTCAAATGATATTGTTTTTACTATTTCGAATCATTGCTTATCAATCAGAGTAATACATCCTTCCCCGATGAGTTCCTTCACGTTTGAATAACGTTAAAAAATATTGCAAATTAATTTTCAAAGTGCATGATGTGGTGCCCAAATTGGCCGTTTGTAAAAAATCATTTTTACTGTAACAGCTAGATAAAAGCTTATAATGACTTTCTTAGTAACAACACTCATAGTCCCCATCACGATCGTAAGTAGTATTTGACTGCCGCAGCCAAAAGTTTGAAATATAATCCAAGAACATTGACTTGTCATCGATGTCAACGACTCGGCATCATGCATCATGCACCAGCAAAGACCAATTGTCTCTGCAGTTAAAGACAAACGACCATTTACCTCTTTGAGCTTTAAGTAGCTCCAAAGGGACATTTAAATTACTCACAAAATCATCTTTTCTAAAGTAGAGGATTTTCATTTCAGCTGCTATCTCAACAAACCAAAAATTACCGCATATGGGTATCGAACAAATTTTCAACTCATTCGCAGAGGATACCTGTTTGGTTTGGATTTTGCAGTAGTAGTGTCATTGGAATATTTTTTTCCAAACTAAAGGTGGAAACACCATTTCAGTCAATTGGAAGAGCTACATGACCACAATTTTATACATTTTATGGTCTGAAAGGGAAGATATGAATATGAATAGACTTTGGTTTCTGCAGGACTGTACACACAGCTTATTAAGGAATCATATTTTCAACATTTTTGGCGAAGTCAGTTGACTATCTCGGAGCTTTTATTTTATCCCTTTAGATTTCATCTTAAAGGGTGCCGTTAAAGATAGAAGATGCACAAGTAAGACAGAAACAATTCACATCGGATCATACTTGACATAGAACAAGAAACCGTGATTATAGTCTAGGAAAAATTAAAATAAGAGAATAAGCTACCACGCAGACAGCCGCTGCAGTCACATGAAGAAAATTGTATTTCATAAATATTTTAAATATTTGCTATTTTTAATAAAGATAAAAAATACAGAAGGAAATTGGGGTTAGGTAATTTTATTTCAGTTTTAAAAAATACTTGTTTTTGAACCATAAGAAATATCTGCCAGAATTGACGTTTATTGCCGTCACATAGTTATAATTTTAATCCAAAATAGCTCAAAAAGAGCGCTAGTAAAAGGAATAATTGCCATAAATAAGGAAAGTGTAGTGTGTCTGATATGTTTACTTGTGTTAGATATGTTTAAATGTTTTTAATGTTTGATATGTTTAATTTGTTTGTGTTTGTTTTCGTACGTGTTTCCTTGGAAAAATAATGTTTTTTTTTAATGTCTTATTTAGCACTGGAAGATAATTTACAATTATTTTATATTTTTTTTTATAATTAAATATTTTTTTTTTAATTTTAATAATGTGCAATTATTTCCTATAAATAAATTTAAATTTATAAATAAATAAATTTAAAAAGAAATTTACATTTACATACACAGATTTCAAATTTGTTGGTATTTTAATTAAATTTTATACAGCAGGAAAATTTGATTATTTGATTTGTTAATTTTCTTTTTTTACTTTAATATTGGTATCCATTTTTGTTAGTTCAAAATCAACTTACTAATTCTCTGTTCGTTTATATTAAAATAGATTTATAATTAAAAAAAAAAAGTTTTAATTTGGTTGCATTAAATTCTTTTCTCTCTATTTTTTTTCTGTTGCTTTTATACAAAATTATTATCTATTTACGCATACACTATCACAATCCTGTTGACACGCAACAAAAGCGTATCTTAACTTTAATTATTATTTTTTTTTTATTTTTTAGTCAGTCCACAATCTGCTGCAATGACGTTGCTTAATGAAAGTTAATGATGATGATGATGATAGAAAATTTTAATGATTCTTATGTTTTAGAGATTATTATTGCTTTTTATACAAACAAGTAACGTCGTATAATCGATGATGATGTAGATGCAACTAAATTCAGTCAGGCGTAAATGAGATGCTGCAAAAACATTTACTATTTTTCATTTACAAAGCATTTTTTTTGTTTGTTTGTTCGTTTGTTTGCATAGAAATTTGTTTTGAATTTATTTTTTTAAGTTGTACAGTAGGAAATTTGAGTTTTAGTTGTTTACACATCGGTGCCGCAACCCTCCTGATAGCCTTCATCGGGCGAATTCCGGCTTGTGCTGATTAAGGCTCTTTTGATGGCGGTGACAGGTGGCAGCACAGGTACTCCACCCTTTTGCCACACTCGTATCGTTTTGGCATTAACAGCTGCGGAATTTGTTAAGCCGTTGTTGTGAACTGGTGAGTTCCGGGAACTATTGGCATCTAGGCTGGTTGTGGGTTTTTGTCGTGGCAGCGTTCGACTTGTAAATGGTGGACTGCTGCTAGTGCTAGAATTACTGGACATGAGAGTGGCTCTACTTAAGGGGTTGCTGGCGCTACAACGACCCAAGGTCCCTCCCAATAGTTGTTTTTGCAAAGAGTTCATTTGCATATGATGACTGAGCTGCAGTTCGGCTCCCGGCACTACAGGTAGTCCATAATCATTTGGATAACCACCCAAAACTATGCCAGAACCTGAATTCGAAAGATTTGTAGTTGTTGTTGAGGCTGTGGATTCTGTATTGATATTGCAACTGCCATCATTCGACAGAAGATTATGATTAAAATTGGTGCGAGGAAATGTTTTACTGAAATTGTCGTTACTAGTGCTGCCATCGTGCATATCATACATTTGTGTGTCATCCATTATAGGAGTTTTATCCGAATAGCGACGAAGGAACAAATCATCTGCCGAGGAAGTACAAGTCATTGAGGTTATATCCTCCCATAACCCCGAAGGGTAAAGAGAATCACAGCCTCCAGCACGTTTATAGTCGCCGTTTGTTGTCAAGCTGGCAAAATCTGTGGCCAAGGCTTTGGTTAATATGGGCGGTATTTTTAGGTCGGCGAATTCCTCACCTTCATAACGTTTAGTATCATTAATCAAATCTGGATTGTTGCCAGCCGAAGCTGTGGGCGATATAAAGCAGGAAGCGGTAGCCAAAACGCTACCCGTTTTATCATAACTACTTGTTGCATAAGCCATATCCGTTAAACGTGGCGGTTTCTGCAAAGGATTAGCATTGTCGGCACCCAAATTGTCTACATTACTGGATTCATCGGGCAGCGTTTTTGCTTCACTTGTTGCATTGTTAGAAGAATTCACAGTGCCATTCGCTTGAGTTTTATTTATTATCATGTTCTGTTGATTGATGCTTGTTATCACTTCCATGTGATTGGGAGTTTTAGTGACATTATAAGGTTCACGTTTCAGACGCATCAGCAGAAACATGACAAATAATAAAATAAATAAGATAAGTATGACCAAGGCAGCACTTAAGCCTACAATTTGTCCACTGCCCAAGGCGGCCATGCCAGCTGCTCGCATTTTAACATGTAAAGTAAAGTTGGCCTCCGAAGAACCAGCACGATTTTCAGCGACACAAAAAAAGTCGCTCGAGTCTATTTCCTGGGCATTGGTAAGCACGAGACGGGAAGTTTTTTCAAAGCCAACATTTTCAAAAATATGCAGTCTTTGGTGGGAACTAAAGGCAGTGTTGTTAGTTAACAGACGACCATTCCAATACCAGTTGACTGAGGGTGCTGGTATGGCTTTCGCTCTACACAGTATAGATGCATTCTCGCCCATAGTCGCCTCGACATAGTGATTGGCCGGTAAAATTTCCGGTTTGCAGGCAAAATCGTCTATGCTAAGTTCAGCAAAAGTCTGATCTAAAACTCTCTCTGGACCTCCGGCACACAACGGTGCTACCGGATAAGGTATATTATTTTGCATTAGCCACAGCTTGGCATCACGTAATCTACAATCACATATCCAGGGATTGTCATGCAACTCAATGCCATGTAAGCGGCTTAGGGTTTCAATTGTCTTGGGCACCAACTCACTAAGTTTATTGCCATTCAGGCGCAGTAGTGTAAGGCCCTCTAGACCCTCAAATGCCTGAGGAGCTATCAGTTGTATATCACAATGTGATAAATCCAATTTGTGTAGAGCCGGTGTATTAGCAAAAGCACTGGGTTCAACTTTTTGTATGCGATTAGAAGCCAAAGTCAAGTCACGTAATGATGATATAAAGCTTAGAGCCAACGAAGGTATTGTCATTAAAAGATTCTGTGACAAGTCTAGTTCAACTAGATTTGTAAGACCCTTAAAGGTTTGCGGTTCAATATGTTCTACGCGACAGTTGCGCAAATATAATTTTTGTAAATTCAAAAGATTAGCTCTCACAAACTGTTCATTGAGTAGAGTTTGTAGTCTATTGCCCGACATATCCAAAACCTGTGTAGATGGATCAATATTTTCGGGTATTCTTTGTAAAAGTTGATCTATACATTCAACAGTCTGCTTGCCTCCCTTCCATTTGCAGGCACACACTGTCTGACATGTGCTCATTTGCTGATGATTGACTATCAAAGTGTTATCGACTGTTTGTTGCAGCTGTTGATCGTTGAATGGATCTAAGTATTCCTCAGATATAGAGGGACTGTCAATCATGGCATAAAGATTACTGCTAACATTATCTAAATGTTCGCCTTTGCGATGACGACGGGCACTTGCAGCATGTAGACTTGTATCGGTGGGATGAGAGGTGGCAACTGCATCGGTTGGATGATGGTATGTTGAGCTACCAGCATAATGTTTTATTTTCTGAGCACGACCATAATGTGATGAAGTGAGAATGGTCGGTATTAAATGCAACACCAGCAGATGAATTAAAAGCGTCATTTTGAAAACTTTTGTCATTTTTATTTTAATTTAAAAAAAAAAAAATTTTAATTTTTTTCTTTTAGCTTCTTTTAGTCGTGTGATTTTGTTTAATAAAGAATTTGTTTGTTCATTTTAATCATTATGTTTCATGTAATTTTATCAAAAATATTTTTTCATTAATTAATTTGAGCAGATTTCTTTTTAATAAAATTCTTATTTTTTATGTTTTTTGTACACACATACACATGTTTATTTTAACATAAGAATGTGTGTGTTTTAAAATTCCTTTGATCATTTGCGTGTTTTATTAATTAAATATAAAAATAATTTGTCATAATGGTTGTTGTTGGTTTTTTTAATTTTCTAAATTTTAATATCGCCTATGAATGGCTTGGTAACGGTAATTAAATACAACCAATATTTTTTTGAAGATTCATCATAGTATCACACACACACACATATATATTTACACGCAAACTATCTCATGCTAATTTATTTTCTTACACACAACACACATTTTCTGCTTTACGCAATTTTAATTAATTTATGCCAAATCGGATTTGAAGTTCTTTCAACCGTATCCTGATTTCTTTTTTTTTTTTGCTGCTTTTGTTGCTTCTCGTTAACGTTTTCGATATGTACGAGTAAGTTTTTCTTAATTATTTATACACTTGAACTGATATGGATGATTTATTTCGGTATCATTTTGTTTATTTTAATAAATCTTTTTTCTTCTAAATTTTTCTTCTATTTATTACAACTTTTTTTAATTTATAAATTTTAATATTTTTTGTTCGACGGATTTATAACTAATTTGAAACACCCAACCATTGGCCACGGCAAATCGAAACGAACTGAAGACGACAAACTCAAGGCAATGCAAAGTGAAAACGTTTTGCTTCGTTTCATTTCTTAATTTTCGACCAGTCATGCTCAGTGCATTCGTTGTACTCAAAATATTAAGAAGTGAGCATAAAATAAGCTTAGAAAATAGAGTTTCACTTTGTAATTGTTTCCAGTCAACATGTTGCCAAAGAAAGTAGTGTTGGCCTGGTGTCTGAAATAATTTATTGAAAATATTTTCAAAAAAATTTAATCTTTAACATTCATTAAACCTTAAACTTTTAAGAGATTAAATTTTTTATGTAATAAAAATTTTAAATCACCTTTTTTTATTTAAAAAAAAATTAAAATAAACATGCATATGCATTGATTCATCGAATAGAAAATAATGATTAATAATTTTTTTGCTAAAAGTAAATTTTAAAATTAAAATATTTTTTGGTTGCAAGTTTGTGAGAGCTGATCGTTTGAGTTTCCAAAAATTATATTTGCTTAGTTGTGGCGTAGAACATATTGAACCGCAAATTTTTACAAATCTATTTGAACTAGACTTGTCACAGATTCTTTTAATGTTAATACCTTCGCTGGTTCTAAGCTTTATATCACCATTACGAGACTTGAAACATTAAAAAAATACAAAAAATTAAGGACTTAAAAACGTTACCAAAAAATCAAAATTTATTAAAAGAGTCAAAATTCAGGAAAAAGGAGAAGAAAAAAATTAGCAAAATAAAAAAAAACTTCATCAAGCATTTACATTCTTAAAAAAAATTTAAACATTAAAAAAATAATTACAAATAAAAATAAATGAAAATTTATCAAAATATCGATTATTCACAAAAAAAAAAAACAAAACAAATAGAGAAAGTAAGATTTACAGAAAATAAATTTATCGTAGAAAAAAAATGTTTGTGTATTAAAAAAATCAAAATCTGTAAAAAAAACAAGTAGCAACCTGTCAAAAAGTTACTTTACAAACCAACCTCGTTTAATCTCCAACTTGGCTTTTAAAATATGACTTTAGCTAGATTCATACACTCTACTTTACTTGGTAAAATAGTTTTTTAAGCCGAACACACTCTACAATTTATAAATATACGAGTGGTAGTTCAGACCGTTGAAAAACACATAATACAACTTATTTAAAAGTTCTATAGAGAAGAATGCATACATTTGAATCCCTCTTTAAGTTTATTTTTAAATAATTTGCTGTTTATTGGGTTCTTTCAATTGCAAAGTAAGATACTTTAAAATTTATTTTCTTTGACGACAGTTTATATATTCCGCTCTTTATAATTTGTTAACTAAATTATTAAAAAAAAAAACACACAGTTTACTACAATGCACAAAGAAGTTCTCTATTCGACGTTTTGCTAAAGAGTGATAAAATATTTCTAATTGCAATTTCTGTTTTAGGCGAGGAAAAACGTCTAAATTATTTTAATTTGAAAAGATCTGGCAGCTCTTTTTTGATATTTTTTTTATTATGTTTATCAACACCTGAGTATAAACTGATTCCAAAAATACTTTAACAGTAACTTAAAAACAACTTATTGCGTTATTTGCTAAATGTGTTAAGTTTGTGGACTATTTTGTTTCAGTTGCTTAAAAGTATTAAATTTACATTCGTAATAATAAAAATTTATGAAGTCATCGTATAACGCCATCTTAAGGTGACTGTTGTTTTTCATAAACAGGCTTAAAAATGAAAGTGTCCCCTAAAAAGCCTGGTACTCTATTCAGCTTTTCATGCGGAATGCTGTCAAGCTACATACATAAAAAATTATCTGAAAAAGTCATAAAAAAATGTTGCAGAAGTAGTACTCTGTTTTACTGTGGAAAACATATGAAATGTTTCTGGCAACATTTTATCAAAGCTGTGAAATAAAGCAAAGAGGCATTATTTCAGGCGGAATTTTTATAACAACAGCTGATCATATGTATTTTGCTTACATTTCTAAAACAATGTAGTTTACGTGAAAACAATAAAACGTAGAATTCTTCCAAATCGCAAGATAGACACCACATTTAAAATGTCAAATTTTCCACACGAAATAATCAATGTTGCTCAACAATTTTCACAAATGTGAACAGAGTACTGGGCATTACTTAGGAAACATTAAAGAAATTTGTTTTGTCACAGTTTTCATTTCTTCAAACTAGTTTAGACTACAGTTTGTTTTTTAGTTTACCAACAGAAGCATATTGGGCCTTTTATGGTCAAAGAAAAGTCGTTTTAGCTTTTGTGTCCTAGTGGCTCTCGCTTGAATTTTGCTGATGCACTTTAAGAAATAATAAGTGGCTGCTTTATTAAAAGTTTGGCTAGGATATGAAGAAAACTTCCCAACTCTGATGGTTCCTTTCAATAACTTGAAAAAAATAACTTTTCATATCAATTAAAATTAAAATGAATTTCAAATAAAATTTATTTATAAAACTTAAAAATAGTACCAACAACATTTATCACTTATTGTTTAGTTGTTGCAACATTCCATTGTTACACAAAGTTGTTTCCATTGGAACAATGTCTACTTAAAAATATTAGCAATATTTATGCAAGCTTTAAATGTCTCATCATACTTAAATTTTAGAGCATTCCTCAAATAAATTCTATATGAGATGCTGGTTATTTAATGCTGGAAGCAGTATTTTTGCCAAACAAGAAAAAAAAAACATACAAAAAATAAATAAAAAAAGGAAAGAAAAACTAAACTTTAACAACAAGACGAAGAAAGAAGTATTATTTAATATGAGTATGCTCTTCGACTAAAAATGTTGTTTTCTTGACAACTAGGCTAATCGATTTATGACATTTTTTACAACAAAAAAAAAATTATTCAAACAGCAGCTACTTGGCAGATGGAATAAATTTTTAAGAATCAACGATTTTATAAATCAATATAGTGAATTCTAAATTCAAGACTTGGAGTAAAAATCGTTGAAGTATGAATAATGAAATATAAACTCACACATATTAAATAAAAAATTCATAGATATACATACACATGCCTATATATGTAAATCTACTAAGAGTGCTATATCCTATACACCCTTCACCATGAATGTAAATGTAGTTTAGGGAAGTAGCTCCTATTGAAATAACAACAAATATTGCGGTAACAGAGAATTAAAAAATAAGAAAAAAAAATTAAGAACGATATATAACTTTACATAAAAATGTCATTCTCTTTGAATGGGTTAAGCATTTTTTTTTTTAATTTTTAGTATTTACTAAAAGATCTCTTTAAAAGCGTTTAAATTTTATCCATATTGAGAATTAAAAAAAAATATGGTGAACAATCGTTCTGACCTTGCTGATTTGCTATAGTAAAATTTTGAAATTTTTCTTTCTTGGAAGTTATAAAAATTCAGAACATACATATATACATTATGGAAATGGATATTTAAGAAATTACAAACGGAATGGCACGCTTAGATATAACCTTTTCCCAACTGTGGTGAAGGGTATAATAAACAGATCCCTGCCAGCATTTTGCAGAGCAATTTTCGATAGAAGTAACTTGTTCGTTACTTCTTTAGATAAAAAACTCTATTTAAAAAAAAAAAAACAAAATACATTATTGTCGAATTGAAATCTTATAACAATCACACTTTCGTCTCTACCTGAATTTAAATGGACAAAAAGACCCGTTATATTAATATAAAAACACTTCCCCTTAAATCTGTAATATAAAGAATAACTTTTTTTCAACTTTTTTTCGAAGTGGTTAACACGTTGACTACAAACTTGGTTGTCCAGGGTTCGACCCCTGCGTCAATCAAAAAATTAAGAATGTTTTTTTCTGTTTAATGGTATAAATACATATTCAGAATTTACATTAAAACATGCAGCCTCCTTCGTCGGTACTTCTTTCATAGCATACTGACCGGCGAAGTAAAATAACTAACTGTCTATCTCTCTCTTTCACCACCTGTCTTATCTCTTATCAATCCCTTTCCTAAAGAATGTAGCACGGTTACCAAAATAACTTAGTAGGTATTAATGCCTGAAGTGCTACTTCTCTTTAAAAAAAAAAAAAAAAAAAAAAAAAATATAAAGAATAACTTTTTTTCAACTACCAGATGATGAATAAGTTAATTACTCGAAAATTTACAAAAAACAAATTGAACGGGCTTCGCATATCGATCTCTTGTAGGCCAGCATTCACTATCATACACAATCGTACGACTTAATCACACAAAATTCTGACAGGTGCCAACTATTATACAAAAAAGATGCAAAAAAAAACAGATGCTTTTAATATTTTGCTGTTTTTTTCTCCTCATCTAAAAAAAAATCAACTCTGATCGCATATCAACTTTGATCCGCACTATCGTACTTTTTGAGCACACATGCAAAATTTGACAGATCGTACGACTGAGTATGATAGTCAATCCTGGCCTTAAGAGTGAATTAAATAATGTAACAGATAAACAAAAACACTAATGTCATTTAAGGCCAGGATTCACTATCATACACAATCGTGCGATTTAATCACACAAAAATCTGACAGAATTTTATCCTACTTTAAAAATCGTTTCAAAATGGCAGCGTAGGTGCCACACTGTTATACAAAAAAAGATGCAAAAAACAGATGCTTTTAATATTTTGTTGTTGCTTTCCCTTTATCTTCAAAAAAAAAATCATGTCTGATCGCACAGAAAAAATTATTTTATGAATTAATTCAAAAAAAATTAAAAATCGTATAGATCTGTCAAAAAGTCTGTCACACACATACACTTTTAATCCATACTATCGTACTTGTTGAGCACACATACAACTTTTGACAGATCGTGCGACTAAGTATGACAGTCAATCCTGGCCTTTAGTTTGACTTGTGCAGTGCTCGGTTATGTTAAACTCGTGTAAAAAATGTTAAGAAAAAATACAACAAAAAATTGATAAAAAGGAAATAAAAAGATATATAAAGCTGTAAGTAAATTTATGTTAACAAATTATTTATTTATTTAAACACTAAATATTTTTAAAGTAAAAACTTCCTTAATCTCTAGCTTTTTAAATTAAAATCTTTTTATTATGTTAAAATTTGCATTTTCTGTTTTGATGAAGCAGAACTCTGTTACTTTTAAAAGTTTTATACTCAATACTGTTAAAGAAACCCTTCTTAAACTTCTAACAGACACATATTCGACACAACCAGAATAATTTTAATCCTTTTTGTAGACACTACCAGAATAGTTTCCAATTAGTTGTATCACTGCAGTGGCACGTTACTTCACAACTGAGGATACTAATTAGATCAGAATTTAATATTATATACGATACATTGCAACGCCATAAAGTAACGATGTAGTGACTTTTTCGATAGAAAATGCTTGCAGGGATAAATCACATATACAAGCATACATACATATGCACTCACACTATCAAATTTGTGTCGTTATTATTTTTAAAATGTGAAAGCTTTTAATTTTAAATCTTTTAATGTGATCTGAACCGCAGACAAATTTTTGTTTAAAAAATTAATATGGCCATAATTAAAATTTTTTTTAAGGAAAAATAATCTGGCAATAAAAGCTGAGATTTGCTAGAAGTGCACTCCTAAACGCGAAGCCTTTTAGGGCCTCTGTAGAACTGAGTTGCAGGTATGCACTACAATAATATATAAGATGCAGTGAGTTAAGTATGTGTATACGAACGAATTTTTTGATAAAGTATTGGACTTGCAGGGAATAGCCAATGCAGAGTTTTTGAAAAGGATATTGTATTGAAACGGTGGAACATTTCCAGCATCCCTACTCGGCTTTTAATTGAATACAAGGGATTTGGTGGAACCTGCAAAAGAAACTTTGTACGAGACACAGAACTGCTATGACTCTTGCAATTTTTTCACTTCCCGATTATGCCTTAAGGTTATGTCTCCGGACACGAAAACGTTTAAAAAAATCCTCCTTTCAACCTTCTTAGAATTGTATTGTTCAAGATATTTTAAAAATCTAAGTACGCTTTCAATGTAGGAAAATTATTAGTTTTCAAAATAAAATCTTTTTTTCATGCTATTTTCTATTATCCCGATTAATTATTGATTATCGAGGGTCCGATGGCCATTTCGTTACCGCTTACTTAACTCTGCTGACAATCAGTTTAAATAAACTAAAAATTTTTGTCCAAACAATAAATTAAAGACAAAAATCAAAGTTTAAGCAAAAACAACAATAACCAACAGTAATTCTATTTTTCTTGTTTCACTGCATACAGCTGACTTTTTTTCGGAAAATTAATTTCACTTTAAAAAGAAAAATGGCGTATCTTGTTTCGAAGCATCTGGCATCACTTGCGATACATTGTAAACAATAAAAATTAATTTTTTGGAAATGTAAAATTTTAATTAGAAAAAAGTTTTTTTCGAGAAGAATTTTATTTTATTTTATTTATTTTAAAGGAAAAAAGGTCGTCAAATATCGTTTCGCAGAAATTCTGCCTTTATTTTTAAAGAAACCGGCTTCTGCAACACATTTTAACAATATAAAGCTTAAAGGCAGGGGCACATAGAATCCGTCATACGTTAAACTTTGACAAATTCAACTGACAAGTCAGTTAAAATACATGTTTTCTTATGAGCGTTGACACAATCAATACGTGCCCGTCAACGCAAAGTACGAAAGTTGGTCAACTTTTAACTTTTGACGTATGTTGAATACTTTGACAACTATCAACTGCTTCTTCTTTGTTTTCTTTCAATTATTGCTGTGTTTTGTGATTTTAATAAAACAATTTTGGTGGCAAACAATAAAATACAAATTTAATTAAATTAACAAATGAATAAAATACAAATTAAATTTAAAAGTGAATAAAAATAGAGAGCAAACTTTTATTTAATATCCGTCAGCAAAGTACTCATTCTGCCAACCTCATCCGTCAATACTTTGACTTTAGTTGAAGACCTCAAAGTTTGACATATGACGGATTCTATGTGCCCCGACCTTAAGCCGGCATAAACATGCTTCAAACTCTCGTGTCAAGTTGCTTTCAGGGTTGCTAACATTTTATTGCACAAATCATGGCAAATTCGAAATCTGTCTGAATTTTAGGATAAATACCCAGCAAGAAATGAGTAAGTGAAACTTATACGTACGCAGTTATCTACTAACACATTTGCAATAATTTTTACTGCAACAGCGTTGCCGTTGTACGGCTTTTCGTATTAAATTTAAATGAGTTTTTTTTTGTGTTGTTTTTTTTTTTTTTGTTTTTTACGTGTGCTTATTTAAACTTGTTTAGCAAAGTTGAAAATGCAGCTTATGAAAAGTTTTGTAATTAAAACTGTTTCAAAAATCGGACAAAATTATCATTATATTTTTTGTAAGTCACTGGTAACGCTGTTTGCTACAGACATCACACGTATAGAAATGTTTACATCAAGTTTTCCTCTTAAGAATGTGATAGAAACTTTGTTCTACGCAGTAATGGATATTTCCATCATCAGTGATTGTCATTTGATGGATCAAATGATAATCACTGTTCTTGTAGGGTACCTATTTTTATATGTACCTGACAGCTGATGTTTTATGCTTTTTACGAGTGTCGAGTTTAAACTGTATTTTTGTATCGGCTGATCATGTGACTATTCACTTGTAATTTAATTTTAAAAACCTAAAGTAATCGTTTTTGGAAGGTTTGAAGGACAACACTGTTTTTATACACAAAAATAATGATTTTTATTTTTAGATAAATACGTTGACATTTTATTTCAAGAATAGAAGAGGATATAAAGTGACCTGTATTACAATGTCAATTTTATCAAAAAGTTTATTATATTTTTAAACATAAATAACATCATAAAATGATATTGGAACAGCATATTTAATGTTGGTAAGAAAAAAGTATGAAAGTATGTGACGAAATATGAAAGAGAACAAGCAAAGAAAGCCTTGGGTCGTATGGACTTTGTCTAATCAAGTTAGTATTGATTGATATTCCTCGTATTTTGAGTTAAAAAAAAATAGTTGCTTAAATATATAATGTTTACAATGTACACAACGTATGGTAGATAAATGCGAAGAAGGCTAATGACCAAAGCAGGTATCGAGAAAATGCTGTTTAACTTTCTGCTGGTGTGTAATTTTTGCTGATTTTTTTTAACATTCGCATACATTCGCAAAAGTTTTAGATATTGCAAAAAAAATTAACCTAAGCCAAATTAATTATTAATTTTACTATGAAAAATAACTTCAACAAAAATGCCTGGCATCACCGGTTGAGCAAGTGCCAGCAAAACTTTTGGTGCAACACCAGGCAGCAGAAATTCATCATGAGAATAAGTTTTTATTTTAGCATTAACAGCTTCAGAAAGAATTTAAAATATTTGAAGGCCTAGAAAGTCTTAAGGTCGTGTCAGATAAAACTTTTGCTTTGCGTTGCGTTGCAAATTCGCTTTGACATTTAAGATAAAATGTATGAACTTATATGAAACATGTCACATAAAGCACTTTTAACGCAAAGCAAAGCGCAAAGTTGGTCAACACTCATGTTTTGGCGCGCTTTGACAATTAGCTGCTATACATTTGTATATTATTTTTTGCAAAATCTAAAGTAAAAGAGGTAAGTATTTTAAAATGTAATTTTTTTATTAAATATTATTCCTTTATTATTTTTGAAAAAGGCTTCTAGTATTAATTTGTAACAAATTATTTTAACTATAGGAAATAGTTTATTTTAATATTCTTATGTATACATGTAGTTATATAAAAATGCTTCATTCATTAAGATTAGGATTAGAACCAATTCCAATATGTCCTCCAATAACATTTTTTAATATTATTTTAATGAAAATATAAAAACTACTATGCACTTTTAACGTAAACAAACAATAATTAAGCGCTGTCAAAGTTTTTATTGTGACATACCTCTTGCGTTTTACACTTTTTTTTCAAAGTTTGAAATGTCACGCAAAGCGAAAAAGTTCTATCTGACACGGCCTTTATGGTCACTCAACAACAAGCAGTTAAATCGTTATAGGTCGTGACCCCAACAATTGAGGAAAACAACTTAAGAGCGTTACAGTCATCAAAGACATTCAACAAACAGCAGTTAATTTAATTTTATATTATTTTTTTAGGAATTAGATGGCAATCATACTTTTGAATACGGAGGGTATATTGAAACTGTCAATCTACAGTGGTCTTCAGTCAACAAAACCTACAATGTTCCATAATGAAAGTCAAGGAATCATGGATTAGAAAATATAAACCAGGAAGTTCAGCGTGCTATGCAGAGTCAGCAAAATAATTAAATGATTTACAATATTCGACAAACAGCTGTAAAAGTCCACCCTCGTTTCATACGAGGGCTGCCGTATACATTTCTGGCCTAATAGTGAAAATGCGAATATTTATAATCAAAAATGGTTTTATTGTTTTTCAAAGTATTCTCCAGCATGATTTATACACTTTTGCATGCGCTCAAACCAGTTGTCGAAGTACTTTTTCCACTCCGATTGAGACACCTCTAAAACATGGTTTTTGAACACTTCAACAGCTTCTTCTGGTGACAAAAATCGTTGACCACGCATTTTTTTCTTGATGTGCGGAAACAAGAAGAAGTCATTAGGTGCCAAGTCAGGGCTATGCGGCGGATGACCCATTAATTCGACGTTTTGGCCGGTCAAAAACGCTCTGGTTTGAGCCCATGTGTGAGAGCTCGCATTGTCATGGTGAACAATGATTCGTCTTCTCTTTTTGGTTTTTCGAATTTCTCCGATGAATTCAGGCAAACAAATTGTAGTGTACCACTCAGAAGTGACCGTCCTACGTTGCTCAAACGGAACAGTCGCCACATGACCAGTTTTGCCGAAGAAACAAGCGACCATTTGCTTCGAAGTGCTTCTTCCACGAACAACTTTCGTTGGATTTTGCTCGTCTTTGAAGACCCACAAGGTCGATTGTTGTTTCGTTTCGGGCTCATACGCATAGATCCATGATTCGTCACCTGTGACGATCTTATAAACGTCATTTGAAGCACCGCAATCGTATTTTTGCAACATTTCTTTGCACCAATCGACACGAGCCTTTTTTTGAGCGACTTTCAAATTGTGCGGGATCCAACGAAAACAAACCTTTTTTACGGTCAGGTGTTCATGCTGTATCGAATGTTTGCTGGTGGAAGAAATGTCCAAGGATGTCTCTATCTCTCGGTATGTCGCATGTCGATATTGCATTATGATTTCACGCACGGCGTCAATGTTCTCTGGCACAACAGCCGTTTTTGGACGACCTTCACGGAATTCGTTTTTGAGCAAGCTTCGGCCACGATTAAATTCATTATACCAATTTTTCACAGTGCTATAGGATGGTGCTTCATCGCCATACAAAGATTTAAGTTCATCAATGCACTCTTGTCGTGATAATCCACGTCGATTATGCTTAAAAATGATAAACTTTCCAATGGAAATGTCAGATTGCACTTGGCAGCACTCAGTGTTGCCAGGCCAGAAATATATATAGCAGCCCTCGTATAAAGTATAGATTTCTTTGAATAAAATAAATAATAATATATCAAGCGATCATAATATTTAACAAATCTTAGAAAGTAAACAAAGGTGTTTTAAAAATACTCCCTTTCCTTACTTTCCCTTCGTCTGATTTTTCTAATCCAAAAATTCCTTGAGTTTTGCTTTTATAAAGTTTTACCCAAAGTGCGTTACGTCGAGGAACTCGAAAAAATATTAATTATTAAATTGTGTTAAAAGTAAAAAATTCTTTGTTAAATAAGTAAATAAATGTTAAGTGTCGCCATTGGAATATTTGAAAATGTTCATGCGTTGGCGAGCTTGAGCGTTCATACATTCGTAAGAAAGAGTCTATCAAAGTTTGAAGCAACCCAGTCGTTTGCCCGATATCTATTTGGAAAACAAAAAAATATATTAAAAAAAAGCTATAATTTCTATGCATAATTAAGTGTGTGTCATTATCTGTAAAATTTGCTTTTATCATTTTCATTTTCAAATAAATTACTTGAACTGTTTTTATTAGTTTCTTCATTTAAAATTGACATTTAGTATGCAATTGCATTTATTGTATTTATTATTAAATTTATATTAACATCAATCATCAATACAGTAAACAGATATGTTAGCAATAAAATAAGAAATACATACATACATACATACATACATACATCTTTGCTTATGTATATAATTAAATATATGTTTATGCACACAGTGCCTGTAGACATGTTTATATACATTAGGGCGGTTCAAGAAAGTAACTTGGATTATTTAAAAATATGTATGTTTTTAAAATGTATAATGAACAAGAAGCCACAAGAGAGCATAGAAAATTAATCAAAAAAAAGACTGCAGCTTAAACTTGAAGCTGGAATTTTGCTTTCCAAAAAAATATCAGTGCCAAGATGAGCATGGTAAAATCTTAAAACTCCTTAAAAACAAAAAGGTTATAAAGGCACACTGACTCGAATATAAGGGAAAGAACATATTAGCGAAGTTAAGCATAGAAAAAGTGGAATCAGTTGTTACGTTTTATGGAACAAAAGCAAATTAAGCTTAAGGAGATGCTATTGCTTAGGTCTGCTTTACCCAAAGTTGGATCCCATAATACTGAAAATAATAGGCAGGAGAGACCTACAAATAAGCAGGAACAAAATTGCTTAATAAATTCTTAGTCATGAGAGCGAAAATCTTGATGACAGAGAATGGCTACTGACATATGGGCTTTCGAATGATTGAAGTATATTTCTGGCCACAATTATAGCGGTTTTATAGTAGAAGGGCATTAAATAACTATAGGGCTTAAAACTTGACTGCTTGTGTCGCCGGTCAAGCAGCTCTGAAAGCTTATTAAGGTAACCCAATCAAATCAAAGCTGGTAGGGTAAGTGCAAAAGGGATCTCGAGACAATCACCCCTATCGCATTTGGCGTATATTTCGACAACGACAATTTTGTAATAAATTAATGATAACTGTTACGTGCTATCTTTAATCTATTACAAAACTTTTTTAAAAACGTCTAAGGGTGAATGATTGGTAAATAAAGGGTCACCAAAATGCAACGCCTAGATGCCTTCACTATATAATTTTTACACGTGACATCTTTTCAAATGACATAAGCCATTTTGTTTTATTAGAAGGTAGTACAGTTTTAACCATGGACAGGTAAGCAACAACGCGTTTACATCATTCAAAGTTATTACGAAAATGGGCGTTCTTTGAAAAATACCCATCACAAAATTTTGTTTAGTGGCGAAGCTCATTTCAAAATGGATGGATTCGTCAATAAGCAAAATTGTCATATCTGGGGTGATGAAAATCCTCGTGTTATTCATGAAAAATCTCTACACCCACAAAAAGTTAATGTTTGGTGTGCATTTTGGGCAAATGGAATCATTGGGCCATTTTTCTTCGAAGATGAAATGCTGGAAATGCTGTTACTGTGAATGCTGAGCGATACCAATCAATTTTGAGAGACTTTTTATGGACACAGTTGAATCATATTGATGTGTCTGACGTCTATTTCCAGCAAGACGGTGCTACATGTCACACAACTCGAGAAAACATTACGTTTTTGCGATCAAATTTTCCTCAACGTGTAATTTCACGAAATGCAGATTTCAATTGGCCTCCAAGGTCATGTGATCTAACACCATTAGATTTATTTTGTGGGGTTTTTTGAAAAGTCGAGAGTATGCTAACATGCTACAAACAATTAATGATCTAAAGAACAACATTCAAGTTGCAATTCGTAAAATAACACCAGCAACATGTCGGAAAGTCATTGAAAATTTCGATATTCGGATTGATGTCTGCAGACGCAGTGATGGTGGACATTTGAATAATATTCTTTTCTACTTATAATTTTAATGGATCATACTTTAAATAAAAAAACCACTTGAAAAAATTGCAAATAGTTTGTGTTTTATTTCAAAGAAACATGTAGGCGCGTTTTTTGGATGACCCTTTACAATTAATGATAATGCTGGGTCATTGCCATGTAATGCAAATGAGATTCCTGTCGAACCGGCAAACTTGGTATCAAAATTAATTATTCTTGGTGAGATAGCGAGAATTGCAGCGTAGCAAAACTGGAGATTTTTCTAGTCAAGGGTCACTCTATGGGAGAATAGGATTCCAAATATTTACAGGATGTTTGAGGATAAAGGTGCGATAGAAATTGAGAAGTACATTATCCACCACTGACCGATATTTTTCAAACGATTGTACGGTGAGTCTGCATTCGAGACGCTTAATTATATATAAATGATCTTATCCAGTTTATAAGATTTGTGGGGTCTCTGTCAGGAAAATAAGGAATTACAATAGATGACTTGGTCTCTTATTGAAGACTTGAAATTTTCTCCACTGCCCTTTTTAACCTTTTAAGGAAAATGATATTAGTAGGATGTGCGTAAATGATTACCAGTTCAAAAAGTGGATCACAAATTATAAAGTATTTCATGTAGATGCCACTGGCGAATTCACTAAAGGGTAAATTTTTGACGCCTTAGAGCATGGCGAAATAATATACGGTGAGAGCGACGGCGAATTCGAATTTCGCTGTTAGCCCGAATGTCAAACTACATATAAGAAAATATTATACAGATTTTCGTGTATACGGAGTTTGACAGTTATTCTACCAGCGAAAATCGATAAATTCGCCATCGCTCCCACCGTATAATTATTCGCTTTGCCTTAGAGTACATGTCCATATTTTCGGTCAAACCTTTTGTTTATAATTGAGGAATGAAAGCGATTTGATAAAGGATGTTAAACATTAGCGGCCTGTTCACTACTTTCTAAGGATCCTTGTTAATAAAACCTCTGCGACTCCATAAAGTCAATATATTCTAAGTTCTTATGCATAACGCAATCGATAGAGCGATGTCCGACTGTCCATCCGTGTTCATAATGATCTCAACTTTACTTAGGCACTAGAAGAGCTAGAGGAATTTTAAATATGGCAATCGGTTAGACGTAACTTTGAAAATTGTGCTGTTAAAAATCAGCAAATTCCGTCCATGTCTTTCGAAGCATCAGGCAAAACACCACGCCTGCTTCTAATTTTTCCGTATCATTTGGAACAAATCTAGTTCAGTGAAGTTACTCCAATCAAAAAAGCAAATTTATGGGGCGATAGACAATTAAGAAATAAGAGAAAAACATTAAATTAAAAAATTAGCGCTCGCCCAAATTTTCCTTTCTTTTCTTCACTTTTCATAGAAAACTATAATTTTGCCCCATATTTTTTAAGATATCTGGTCAATATGGGTATCATTAAAAAGTTTTTCAGAAAATTTTTGTAAAAACTTAACCCATGTAGAGCCAATGACATTTTATGTAAAATTATATAGTGTTCTTGGTTTTTTTTTATATTTCGTAATAATTATTGTATTCATTCATTCTGCGATTAAACATGGCCGAAAACCCAGACTATATTTGTCCTTTTAAAATTTTTATTTCTAAATTTATTAAGAATTAAAAATTGTTTAAAAATTTTATGTTAATTTTTATAGAACTTTCTGGATTACTACATCCGCAATCAACATCTATCTTTTATAAACTTGGTAAAACATATTTTCCTTGTGTTAGGTCATATGTATCTAAATAATGTTAACTTGAGTAGTTTCCGCTCTACTCTAAAATGTCAAATAACAAAAAAAAGTCACATTATTTTTTTTATAAAAAAAAAGATCTTTTAAACGACTTTTTTCTCAAAAGCCGTTTAGTTTTAAGCAACCCAATTCAAAGTTAATAAATTTATTATAATGTGTTTTATATGTTTAAGTATTCGTATTAGTGTTTTGTTTCTGTGTGTAAATTATGTTATTGTACCTACAAATTCACTGAAACGTAACATTTTTAGATAGTTACGCTTTCTTAATACTGCGCCACACCATGTCACTTTTAAATTACATGTTGTTGGAAATTGTTTCTGAATTTTCTTTTATTTTAATTTCTTGATTATTGCAATTTAAGTCAACGACAAACAAACAAAGCTGTTTTGTAACTTTTTTAAAATTTTATAACTTTTTTTGAATTTGTTTGCAAAATTAACTTTTTTCCAAATCGGGGAAATTTTTTATCGGTGTTGAACTAAGAGAAAGTTATCAGTTCTTCTCCATTTTTTTAGTGTTTATGTTTTACCATAGATGATATATGTATATAGACTTATATTTTAAACGATCATAAAAATTAAGCCAAGTGTGCATTACAATTTTTATTTTATATTACTGGTAGATGACCCTCAGGCCGGCTGTCGCTTTTTAAATCGGATTTTATTCTTTAAAACAATTTTCTTTTTGTTGAAAATGAAATAATTTCAATTGTCAGTGAAAGAAAAGTTAAGGTTACATGCTCGACTTTTCTATAAAGTAGAAAACAAAATGGACAGTTAAGGTTTTTCGGCTCTAATTTAGTTGCAATAATTAAATTGAACAAATAACCAGGGGCTTGAGAGTTAATTGTCAAATTGTTTTGGTCCTTAGATGATGACTTACTTCCGGTATGAATGTAAGTAAAGACCAGGTTTCGCTATCATACACAATCGTACGATTTAATCACACAATAATCTGACAGAATTCTGTTCTAATTTAAAAATCGTTTCAAAATGGCGTCGTACGTGCCACATTATTATACAAAAAAAATGCAAAAAACAGATGCTTTTAATATTTTGCTTTAACTTTCTCCTCGTCTTCAAAAAAATCAACTCTGATCGCATAGAAAAATCATTTTATGAATTATTTCAAAAGATTATAAAATCGTACAGATCTGTCAAAAAGTCTGTCTACACACATACACTTTTAATCCACACGATCATACTTTTTGAGCACAGATGCAATTTTTGACAGATCGTACGACTGAGTATTTAAGTAGTTCTTCTTTTTAATTACTTTTTTATTCCCAAATATTTTTACTCGAAATTCTTAAACTCGATGTTGTCTTTGATGATTAAATTCCTTTTGAGATTCACTTAAAATTTAATCACTTTTGTAAGCAAAATATTGCCAATTTTTCACTTATGTACATTAAAAATGTTGTTCTTATCGCTTGTTGATTTTTAGTAAGAATAAACATCGCTTATTTGAAGTCTTAATAAAATAAATAATATATAAATTTCTAGTTAAAATAATTTTAAAGAATCTTAATTTATTTAAAAAAAAAATTTCTTAAGAAAATATAACGTTAAATAATTAAAATCTATTAAATTCTAGCAGTTATATTTATAATTAATCACTTTAACATCGACAACCGTTATTAGCTTTTTTGCACCCCAAATTTGTTCTTATTCAACTTTTACATTAAATTATTTGATAATCCACTTTTGGCGGGCAAAAAAAAAACGCCAAAACTTAAAACGAGAAATGATAAGAAAATACCAAAGAAACAAAATAGAAATGATACAAAGTTCATGTATCCACATGGAGTTGCCAGATAATCAAAGGAAAATTCACGATTAAAATAAGTACTTTAAAACTAGTAGTGGGTTAGTTAAAATGTAAAAAGCAAAAACTTTAATAAAATTATTAAATAAACACTTTTAATTTAAATTAAACTTAAAAAAGATCGTTTTATTATCGACACCAAATTATTACATTAAATTTAATTTCCCCTTTGTACAGTTGTAATCACTTTTGATGTTGTTTTTTATAGAAAACATGAAAATTTTACACCAGCAAAATGTAAAGATGCTTTTTTTGGTTGCTTTTAAATTAAGCGTCGTAGATATAATTTAAATTTGACAAATGAGCTTTAAAATAATAAGCTTATGTGAGTTATCTATCATTATTATAATTATTATTACTATTTTTAATTTTACAAATAAATTAAGGAGTTTTGGTTGTTACGCTACCTAAAAGGTTGCTTTAAGATTCTGTGTTTTCATTATCGAACTGTTAGTAGTTATTTTCGAAATTTTTTAAAATACTTATCAGTTATGAATTAAAATAAAAAATACTTCACATAAATAATTTTTATCTAATTATATTAATGCTGATTTACGTGGCCATTGTAATTAAAACAAAAATAAAATGATTGATTTTTTTTTTTAATATAAAGATTACTTTAAGTTTTATTTTTCAATTTATTTTAGTCAACTCAACAATTTCTCTATTTACACCTTCGTTTGATTGCCACACTACCCTGTACTTAAAACGTTTATCTTTTTCAACTAATTTTTCAAACTGCCTTAAACCTCCACCAACTCCAAAGTAATAAATTTTTGCGGCCACAAGAACTTTTCCATCAGGATTCAATTTGTCATACAGGCAGTTGAGTAATTTCTGCTGATTTCGTGGGTTATAAATTGTTTCGGAAGTTAAAACTAGATCAAAATTTTCAAGGTTTTTAGTCAGTTCGGTCCATTTGGCCCAATCACCAGAATAAAACTTTACATTTCCTTCTAATTTTTTAAAGTCGTAAAATTCTTTATTGTTTTCGTTTGAATTTTCAGTGTTTAGCAAAACATTTGGTATTGTAATTTTTTCCAAAACATCTTTATTCTAAAATGAGTGAGACAGTCTTTAAATTTGCACCTTCTACATATATATTTTTGTTACTTACATAATCTTGGAAAGTTACTTTAGCACCATTTAGGAAAGCATAAATCCCAAGAATTCCGGTGCCACAACCCAAATCCAACACTCGTATTGCCTTCCAGTTATCAGCTGTATAATTTTCTGATAAATAATTAAGTAAGTCTTCAGTACACTCCCATATTTTCGCTCCACCTTCATACACTCCCGGTATTAAATCAGAATGTTGATTTTCCGCTTTTTTTATGTCCAAACTGCTGTCGTCATTATCTTTAATATCTTCCAGTAAAAACCCAGAAACCATATGTGATATGTAAATGTTCTTAATAAATTTTTGTGTAGAATTTAATTTACAAAAATCCAAGTTTTCAATAATTTCTTTTGAAGGAAAAATTTCTTCGGAATCGTACCACTCTATGCAGATGTCATCAGCCACTCTAAAAATAATCGAATATTTTTTACAACTATTTTAATGTGGTCACTGGCTTACTTTTTATCTGTTTGTATGGTTGTTTTTTCGTCCACAAATGGGCTTTTATTCTCAATTTCATCCACCTGAAAATCAAACTTAAACATACTTAAAGCGCAAATGTTTTCAACAATAAACAATTATCAATAACTTTTTTATGTTTATATTCCCATTCGTTTCCACGTGCATATGATGTATATAGACACTGAGATCGATGAAAACTTCTAAAGGCGAATTTATTACAAATAAATGCACGGCGGCAATCAAAACAACACTGCGAAAAATATGTAATTTGTTTTTTTAACGGTTTATCTTCGGCTACCAATATAAAGGACATATGTGGTTATAACCACAGATATAACATTATAACAACAAACACAAATAACAAATTGTTATTAATTCGCCTTGAAAACTACTAACGTATGAAAATAAATTTAACGGAAAATTATTAAGTTAATGTTAATGTACGCAACGAAAAATGCAAGGAGAATAAATAGACGGTGGAAGCGATGGCGAATTCATCAATTTTCGCTGGTAGCCTAAATGTCAACCATTTTTTTTATATGTAGTTTGATATTCGGTCTAACGGCAAAATTGAACTAATTCGCCATCGCTCCCAACGTATATTATTGCGCCATGGAAAAATGCTCATGACGGATGTAGCGTTCTAAAAAATTCTGCATGAAATTAATTACTTTATTTTAGAAAACCTACAAAGTAATAGAAATTTATAAATTTTGAAAACACCAAGAAAAGGCTGAATGACATATTCAAGAAGAAGAAAATTAAGATCTTAACTTAAATAGCAATTTTATGTATTTACGACTTCTGCTCTCATACTCAACAGAACCTTGTCATAATATATTTTATTATTTTACCAGGAAGATAGATAAAGACTTGGCTGCTGAAAAAAGTTCTCTTCTTGTGCATTAATGGAATTTATAAAAATCCTCAAAAGAAGAAAAGTTCTACAAGACTTGCTTTAAAGATCACATCTTTATCCTT
The DNA here is from genome assembly GCA_937654795.1 of Cistogaster globosa. Lineage (NCBI taxonomy): Eukaryota > Metazoa > Arthropoda > Insecta > Diptera > Tachinidae > Cistogaster > Cistogaster globosa. Next base: position 135,024,610 of record OW569404.1, on the reverse strand, counting down.
AAAAGTTAGCTACAATTTACAAAAAATATTTCATCCATTTCTTTGACAAAGATAAAATTAGGGAATAAGGTCTACTTTACATTTAAAAATAGTGTTTTTTCCCAAAATATGTATGTAATCGTGACAATTAAGAACTAGTTATGGGGTTTTAAGAATTTGTTTGGCAATTATACAATACTATCAAATTAAGAAACGCTATTGCGTTTTTATTTCTTACAAGTTGACAATTTTGACCACCACAAAACGTCAGTTTGAGGTGTCAAAAAAGAAATAGGCTGGCAACGAAACATTTGCAAGAAATTGGATTTTTTCAGACAATTAATCTTAATTTTATATATCATTTTGTAAATTGTTTTATTTAAAGAAAAGTCGCCATGGCAGACCCTTATGGAGAAGTAAGTTTTTAATAAGTAAATTTAAAATATTTTTTACTTTGAGTTAAAAATTTAGATGAAACCAAACATGCCGCCTGGTGCAAGCGGTATAGTTCCGCCACCAATTTTGTCAGGACCTCCTCCTGTTATGCGACCTCCGCCTATGGTGATGCCTAATGTAAATAATTTTCCCATTCAACAATTACCACCACGGCAACCGTGGAATAATACGCAATCAGTAGTAGACGCAAGTAAGGGTCCGCCATTGCAACCGCCTCCCTCGAGTGACATTAATGCAAATGGCAATACGGATAATTCTGAAAGCACAGTAAATGGTGTTGGATCAGATGAAAATAAAGACAAAAAGCCAACAGAGGTCGTATTACCCAAAGCTTTGGAAGATGTTTTAGCCTTAAAAGACCAACGTGCGGCTGAATTTAATGTAAATTCCGACGATTTCTCCAATATGGATTCTAGTGGTCAGTTAGTAAATGATTACGATGCTGGCGATGATTCCGAAGAAGAGGGTGATTATCAAACAAATGGCGGCTTAACGCCTAAAACCGGAAAACTAAGCAAAGTCGAAAAAAACAAAAAGAAAAAACGACGCAAGAAGTTAAATAAAAGATTAAAGAAACAAGACCAACAAAGAGCCGACGATCAAAACAAAAATTATGAGATGGCAGAAGAAAATGAGGATACTGCTGTAAAAATCAAAAATAAGGCAGATAACAATAAAACCAACAATGACAAAGATACTAAAAAGAAAAATGAACATATAAATGACTCCAGCGATCGCGAAAAATCCCCGGAAGCAGCAAAAGATGTAACCATAGAGTAAGTTAAGATTAAAAGTTATTTTGATAATTAGAATTATATGATCTACTTTTTAGATATGTGCCGGAAAAGATAACTATTGCCGATTTGGCCCCTATGTATAGGCAGTTCTATCGAGTATTTGAGATTTTTAAATTAGAAAATAAACCCAAGGTTTCGGAAAAGGATAAGAACGCTACAGACGGGGCAGACGGCAAAGCAAATCAGAAAAGCTTAGCAAACAAGTTGCAGGAAGAAGGTGAAGATGATGAGGTGGACGAAGAAAATAAGGATGATAAAGAAAAATTATCAAAACGAAAACTTAAGAAGTTAACGCGTCTTAGTGTGGCTGAATTAAAACAACTTGTTTCGCGGCCCGACGTTGTCGAAATGCACGATGTTACTGCACGTGATCCCAAATTGCTAGTACAATTGAAAGCTTACAGAAATACTGTACAAGTGCCACGGCACTGGTGTTTTAAGCGTAAATATCTACAAGGCAAACGAGGAATTGAAAAGCCTCCCTTTGATTTGCCAGCGTTTATAAAAAAGACTGGCATTATGGAAATGAGAGAATCCCTACAAGAAAAAGATGATGCCAAGTCTTTGAAATTAAAAATGCGTGAGAGAGTACGACCTAAAATGGGAAAAATTGATATTGATTACCAAAAGTTGCACGATGCTTTCTTTAAGTGGCAAACAAAACCACGCATGACCATACACGGTGACCTTTACTATGAAGGAAAAGAATTCGAGACACGCTTGAAAGAGAAAAAGCCAGGCGACTTATCGGAAGAGTTGCGCATTGCACTGGGCATGCCAGTAGGTCCAAATGCTCACAAAATTCCACCACCTTGGTTAATTGCTCAACAGCGTTACGGACCGCCACCATCGTATCCAAACTTAAAAATTCCTGGCCTTAATGCGCCAATACCAGATGGATGCTCATTCGGTTATCACGCTGGTGGTTGGGGTAAACCACCAGTCGATGAAAATGGTAAACCCTTGTATGGCGATGTCTTTGGCACCAATATTATTGATATGGATGTAAGTTTTTAAAAATATAACCCACTACACGTATTTATTTATTTTTTCTAATTTTCTAGAATGGCATTGATGAAGGCGATATTGAAAGAAATCAATGGGGCGAACTGGAATCAGAATCGGAAGAATCTTCTGATGAAGAGGAGGAAGAAGGTGAAGACATGGCAAACCCTGTTGATGAAAGCGGTTTGGTTACGCCAGCAGAAGGTTTAGTTACACCTTCAGGCCTAACGAGTGTACCAGCAGGTATGGAAACTCCTGAAAACATTGAACTTCGTAAAAAGAAAATCGAACAAGAAATGGAAGAGTAAGTCCTAAAGAAATTTGTGTACTAAAATTATTAATATATAAAATTAAATTAATTTCTTCCAGCAATGAAACTCCTGTTTTGTATCATGTTCTACCAGAAAGACGCACTGATCGAATAGGTGCGTCAATGATGGGCTCTACTCATGTGTATGATGTGGGTGGCGTTAAGCAGACTACAACAAGAACTACAGCGACCGCAGATAGGGAGGGTACAGTTGAATTAGCTTTGGATCCTTCTGAACTTGATATGGATAATGAAGCAATGGCTCAGCGTTATGAGCAACAAATGCGTGAACAACAAAATCATTTGCAAAAAGAAGATCTTTCTGATATGTTGGCTGAGCACGTGGCCCGTCAAAAATCTAAACGTAAACGCCAACAAGCTGATCCGGCCAAGACTACTAAAAAATATAAAGAATTCAAATTTTAGATTGTACTAGAAAGAAGTCTTGCAGTAAGTTTAATTTTCGCATTATCTTAATTTTTGAATAAAAAGAAACCTCCACATACAGTGAAGACCCAAAGTGACCGGACACAGAAATAAAAAGTTATTAATAACATTTCCACAACAATTTTTGTTTGTATGTATGTGTTTGTTTGTATTTAGCTTAAAATACAATTTGTAATCTTTTCTCATTGATCTGAATTACACCATTTCTTTTTTATTACTGGCTGCTTAAAAAGTTTTTAAAAATATAATAAACTAAATATTTTTTTACAGAACTGAGCAAGAGAATAAGAAATCAAAACACACGTGGTTATTTTTAGTTTAAATTAAAACTAAAAAATAATAAAAACGGTAATATATCTGAAAAAAATTTAAGTTTAAAAAGAAATTATTGCAAAGCGCACATACAATACAGTTAAGTTCAGTTTGTTTGTCTATCCATATCAAAGAATAATAAAAATCCTAAATAGTTTTAAATTTAAAAAGTAATTTGTTTTATACAGAATTAATTCAATCGCTTAGTCATTCTTCCATCTGTTCATTTAATTGCGCTAACAGTGCTGCTCGTTTCGATTCAAGCTCGGATTCACTTAAAGCCTGCTCATCAGCATCGTTGCGTGTGCTGGAGGGAGAATGTCCGACATCTGAATGATTACTGGCAATTGGGCTAAGCGGCGTATTAGAGCGTTGCTTATCATGATGATGTCTACGCTCCTTATCTTTCTTATTCTTTTTCTCCTTTTTCTTCTTTTTAATGGGCACAGGACAAAGTTCTTCTATTACCATTGCCGAAGGTGATCCAGCTTCAATAGATGGCGCTCGTTCAGAATCACAGGAAGACTAAAAATTCAAATTACATAAAATTAAATAATTATTGTTGCTGTTTTATACTTTAGAAACTCACATCCCTCGATGATTTTTTATTCTTTCTCCTCTTTTTCTTTTTTGAAATTCGATCACTTTCCTTGCTTATGCTGGAGCTAACCGAGAGCTAAAAATATTAATTAAATGCAAAATATATTTTACGAAATTTTTTTTTTTTATTACTTACGGATCTTGAGCGCGATTTCTTTTTACGAGTCCTTTCAATTTCCATAGGATCATTTTCTATATCAGATCTTGAGCTTGACCGTAAACGTTTCTTGTGTTTTTTATTCTTTTTTGATTTCTTTGATCTAGAATGATGATGAGTGCAGGCATCTTCACTTTCACGTACAAAATCTTCCCAGATTTTATGCACACCAATCTCCTTTTCGTATATAGCAAAGGTCTCTAAATGTTCTACCAACTTTTTGGCAGACTCGTAGGGTTCGTGAGGTGAAACACTGGCTTCCAGCCAAGCAGCCTTAATTTCATTTTCCAACTTACGCAATCGTTTAGTTTCCTCTTTCAAACGTTCCTTTTCAATTGCTTCGGCCTTTTCTAATAAGGCATTGTAGGTAAGTTTAACATTGCCAGCATCTAGAGTAGCTGATCGCTTGTCCTCACAAACGACAGTGGCAAAGTCTTCAAATGTTGTATTGGCCTTAACACTAAAATCTTTCTCCTTGAGAATTTCTCTTATGATCTTTTTCTCGTCGTGATAACGTGCTTTCAAATCTTCCACATAGAATTTAAAGAGATCTAGTGGAGTGGAGCCGTTTTGACCCAGCATAGCTGAGAAGCGAATGTCAGCAGATATAATGGGATATAATTCAACCCATAGCGACATCGAAGTTAGTTTACCTTCTTCGTGCAGCGAATCGAGTAGAGTAAGGAAATTGTCACGATTCTTACGCTGTTGCCTTTTCAAACGCTTCTTTTCTCGCTCCTTTTCTTCCTCTTCTTCCCTTTCTAAAGTTCTGATATGTTCTTCGAAGACTATTAGTGCATCTTCCTTGTCCATGCCCAAGAGGTTAACATCATTTTTAAAAGCAGAGTTTTCAAGTAGCATCACTTGAGCTTCTGCCCATGTCGTGGAATATGATATTGTGGTCATAGACTCCAAAAGTTCTCCCAAAACTTTCATATTGCGTTTTTTCATCATGCGAGCCTCTTCTTTCTCCCGCTTAGCTAAATTAAATACACAGTCTTCATAAATATCCCTACGGTCTTGTTCAGGCACAGAGCTCCAAATTTTGTTATTGGCAAATATTTCTTCACATTTATAATATTTAAGAGTAGAGTTCATTTTATCTGTGGTCATAAGAAACTTTTCTAAATCTTCTTTAGCTTTTTTGGCCCTTAAACGCGCTTCTTCTTTTTCATCTTTAAGCTTTTGGGTTTTATAGGCATTAAACGTTTGTTTCTTTTCGTTCAGATTTTTAAACGAATTATAACGGGGGTCCTTTGAAATAATTTTAACACACTGGTCCCAGTTGGCATTTGAAGGTACGTTCATTTCACGTAACAAATCTTTAAAAGCTTCAATAGCTTCTTTTTTGTCTTTGAAGACCAATTTTGGTTCTTCTTGAACTTCGTGAACTTTTTTGTCTAAAAATAATAAACAATAATTTAGATTAAATTATTTACAACTACAATTTAAATATACTCTCTTTGTCCTCTTTATTGGAAGAAGGAATTTCTATTGATGCCAAAGTGGCTGCCATTGCTTGGTCCATAGCCGATGAAGAATTTTCATTGCTACCGGGTGTCAAAGGAGAGTGTATATCAGGTGTATGGATCTTGGGGACGGTTGGCAATGTAGCCGGTAATATATTCGCCAAAGCTGCAGGAGGAACTATACCAGCCAAACTTGAAGAGGTCATGGCAGCTACAGCTTTAGCTGCCGCTGCAGCTCTATCATTAAATTGAAAAAAGCACATTTGGTATTAAATCTTATTTTAATATTATTAAATACTTACTCTTCTGCTTTAACTTTGTTTTGCATTTCTAAAAATTCCGGCGGAGGTTCCCACCTCGACTCTGTCGTTGTTACATTGTGATAGTAAACCTTTCCAGCGTCGGAGCGATATTCTTTCCAAGGACATTGATGTTTTAAACGTTCGATTGGAGTCATAAGTGCTTCTGGTTTTTCCCAAGAGCTTTGTTTTGTAATATTATTGTAAAAGTAGGGTCTTCCGTCAGGTGCCTTATGTTCAGTCCATTCGGTATTGGGTGGAGCAGACCCAAACGCTGCCGCCAACTCAGCAGGAGGAGGACCACCAAATCCTGGTGGTGGTATATTAAACTGAGGAACTATAGCAGGAGGAAATCCCAGACCTCCAATAGGCGGTGGTACAACTGGAGCTCCAGCCGTTGGTACATTCATTTTTGTAGTTTTTTTTTTATCAATAACTTTTATGGACAATAAACTCCTAAATATTTTAGTACTCTCTCACACAATTTGTTTTTTTTCTGGTCATAACCTCAATAGCAAAGGAATATATTATTATTGAATTAATATCTCCAGGGCGACGATTACCACACAATTATTTCTGTTTATTAAATGCAAATGTTAAAAAACACTTAAGCTTGCTTAAGTTTTTAACAATATATTTTCATTTCTTAAAAAAAATACGGCAGAAATCTGATGCGGCACTATCTCACGGCTTCTAAAAAAAACTACATGTCAATAAGCGAGAGAGCTCTTGCAAAATAACACAGAGTTGTTCAATGACATTTGCTGTTGGTGTTGCCACATGAATTCTTTTAACGTAATAGCCTTTTGGGATTTAAAAATACTTTGTTATGTAGCAACATTTACTAGTATCTACAGTTGAAAATCACTGTGTTATATTGTAACGGAAGTAGATTTTCTAATTTATCTTTTTATTACACAAGTGTAAACGTGTAAACATATCAAATCCTCTATTATAAGATTTAATTTAATCATTTTACATTTAATAAAATTCTTTACTTTTTCTTATAAATTTATATACAGGGAAATACAAAAAAATTGTATTGTGAATATGTTATGCATTCGTATATTATGTGGGCTTAAACGCACCCTGAGGAACATTTTTTGATCCCTTATAAACTAACGACATTAAACAAAAGTTTGTATCCTTAAAAATCGTATTGAAAGGGTTAAGTCTACTTAAATGTAAAAGGAAAATATAGTATTTCTTTGGTTTTCGACCCTTTTAAACTTGCTTGAACTTTAATTTTTTGTCAATATTTGTTATTATTTTTCAGTTTTGCCTTAAGTTCATTATTAATTGTGATAAATTGTAAAAAAGCAACAAGATACCAGCAGAATAAAATACACTTTCTAGATCGTTAACTTAACTTTTTAGCAGAAATTGAATACAGGATTGTTTTTAATTTTTAATATTTTAAATCGAAATTTTTATAAGTGTCGGTTGGCAACGATTTATTAACATTAGCTACCAAGAACTATCAATCCTCTGCTATCACAATTTTATATTTTTCTTAAGGTAGCAATGAAAGCATTTTTTATTTCTTAAATTCTATTTTAATTATTTGTAATACAAATATATTTAAAAATCTCAAACTTTACCTTTATAATCAGACATCCCACTAAAACTACTTTTCGTTTTTAAAACACTTTTATTTTGCTCACATACATTGCACTTGCTGATAACGTAAACATGCACCAATATTATCTTCTGGACTACCTTTTCCTGTTCCATCCCCAAAGTGTATGCCCACATAAAATGGCGTAACGGTGGATTCAACTCTACAAGGCCATACGCCTGAAGAGCAAAACTGCATACCACAATGCACAGGTTCACAACCTGGCAATGGACCTAAACCAGTTCCAATAAAATCTTCTATAATGCATGGCATTGTAATTCGATCCCTACAGTTGCTTGTAAACTGTCTCATTTGGCTGTCGGTTATCGGGTTAAGTTGTCGGGACGAACGAAATTCAAATTGAAAGGCGCTTCTTAACAATCCTAATAAATCAAAACCTCCTCTTGTAGGACGTGGTCTACGTGATACACCGGCTATCGTTGGTCTGAATCTTGTATTCCCATCATTATCTCCGGAACCCTCAACGTCATCACTTAAAGGGGTCGAAACAGTGGAAGATGTTGTAGATTCTGTTGTTGGAGTCGTTGTGGTTGGGGTGGAGGGTGAACTTTGCTCTCCAACATCTGATAACGAGGATGCTGTTGAAAGTTCCATAGCTGATGCTAAAAGTATTAAATTTATTTTTTTCTTTTTAAATTGTAAATTATAATTGTACTTGACGGCTGCGAAATATTACTAGCAACAGTGGTTGTTGTTGTTGTTGTTGTTGATGATGATGACACTGGTGTTGTTGTCACTGCCTGTTGCACTAAACTACTCGTTGAAATTGTTGCCTCAGTTGTTGTACTTATTTGTCCATTTCCTGTATCATCTGCTAACACTTGTGTTTGTGCTGGGTTCATCTGTTGCATTCCATTTAAACCATTCATCGAATCAACATTATCGCTCACATCCTGAATGCCATTACTTCCTTGAAATTGATAAGTTGAACTACTTAAAGTGCCTGAATTTGAACTAGGCCCTATACGGAATGACTGTTCGTCACAAGGTTGATAGAGAATCGAACACATATCCATCTCCTGTCTCATACAAATACGATAATCCTGATTCGCCAAATGACGACCATTATCAGCAAAGTTAAAGGTCTGAAATTAAGAATATGGATTCATTAAAAAGGTTCCGATATAAATAAGATCATGACTTTATACTTGAAAAACGCCCTCTGCTCCAGTAAAGTATTGCAAGCAACCTGCAGGTGCTCTCTGACTAAATGGAATTTGTGCGATTCGAATTTCCCATAATCTTGTGGGCAGAAATCTTGAAGTGAAATTTATTTTTATATCGATTTCCATTGAAGTGTCATTGGTATTGTTGCGACCAGGATATAAATCTTCATAACGCAATGGTCTTAACGATCCGTATAAGGTTTGGCGAGGCAACATGCGACCTCCAACATCATAATACACTGAAAGAAAAACAATAAAATTAAAAAAATAATCATTTTAAACAAATGAAGTGGTAAAACGATAAAGTTTTCGAGAAGTAGGCACTGAGAAATCACGCTTAAAATAAAAGAATTCGAAGTTACCACTTTTTTGTATTTTTTTACTCGTCTTTTTTTACAATGTTTTTAAATACTGAACATACCGAATTCAGGAACCAGGTATCAGCCAAAGCGAATTAAATATCGGGTGGTAGCGTTTGCGGCACATTCGCCGGCGAAGTGAAATAACTAATAAAATAGATATTTGCTTCATAATCAACCGCCTAATCAATAACATATGGCGGGCAGTGTTAAATAAACAATGAAGTATTTCTCTATTTTTCTGCTTTCACCACCTATAGCACAGTTACAAAAATAATTAAATAGGCATTAAATATGAATAGACTAATTTCCCCTAAGACAGCTTGCTAAAGAGACTTGCAAGTCTACACATGGCAATAAGAGATATTACCCTGGCTTACGGGGAAAAATTGTGAGTGAAAACTTATTAAATACCTCATGTCGAAAATTAATATTTTTGTGGTTAAATTAAAAGACCCACAACTTATGGTCCACACTATATTTTTAAACGGTTAGAAAATTTTAAATCGATGAAACTTTATGAAATTAAAAAAAATAGTCCTTAAGTTCAAGCATGTTGATTCTATCTCTATTTGAACAGTAAAGTATGGCAACCTTAAAAAATACCGTGACCGTGATGGTCTGTAACCACAGGGTATATCTGTAACTATGAAGGATTACACGAAAGAACCACGCATTATAATTATTGAAAAATATTTTCATAATTAGCCCTGAAGCACATTTTCACCATCACTCTTTTTAAATCTTTAAAATTGTCGCAACTGTAGTTCAAATAACTTATGGTCAAAACAAATAGTCTAAATTCTAGGACTCGCAACTCCACTTGCACTGAAGAAACAGTAGAACACCACAAAGTGGGGCAGAAGCAGAATATAATCTGGAATAGGTTTTTTTTTCTTCAATTTTTAAAGGGATCTTTTCACGCTGCACAGAAGCGCACGGTGAAGAACTTAGTAAAAATAAGGAAAATAATTTTGTAGTTTCTAAACGTTAACTTTGATTATATTAAAACATCATACGGCTATAGGAGAGGCTTGACCGAGCTAAAGTTTTAAATAAAGCATTATACTGCTTAGGGAGACGACGTCGCGTTGTTTTAAAGTAGCACACCTCTGGTGTATGAGAAAAACGTTGCTAAATTTTTTTTCACGAAGTTTTAAGTATTGGTGGTAGCTCTTCTCAAGCTCTAAAAATCATTTGATTCACCTTTCATAGTTAAGGAGAGATTTGATTTTAAGAAATAAGAATTTTATTTTTTTCTAGCTTCTTTCTTCTAGTGGAGCCAGAACACTTCCAATTTTTCTTAAACTTATTTTTTTAAATAAATAAGAGGTTGCTCAGTATTCAGGGCAACAAATTACTAAAAATTAATTTGTAAGATAAAACACTTAGAAACACAGAATTATTTCCGTAAAAGCGGTCCAAACAGGTTTATTTTGTTTTTTTTTTTTGTTTTTCGTCAGATTCAAAGTTTTCTTCACAGTTCTAAGAATAATGATAAATCAACCAAAAATAAGAGTTCCTATCTATAGTTTAAATAAGTTATTTGCATTTGCAAATTAAATCTAATTTATATTATAAATCTCTTTGAAAATGTGTTTGTTCGTGCATAAAGCAAACTACTGAAGCGATTTTAATGAAATTAGATATTTGTCCCCGTGGTAAAATAGGGTATTTCTATTTCCAATAACGAACCAGGACCATTTACAGTATAAATTTTATTTTAAACAAGTTCAAATTTCAAGCTGCTTCTAATTTTTATAGAGTGATTAATAATTGTTTATCTATAGGCAAATAGATGGCGCTTAGGTGTTTGCCTTTACATTAAATGGTCCCTGTGCAAACATGCAATTTTAGTTTTTTCAATTTTTTTAAATCTTCTTTTAAATCTGCATTTGTGTCCACACATTTAAATTTTGTTTCGACCTTGATGGCGTAGGTTAAGTGTTTGCTTAACTCTATGAATGACAAAGCAAAAGAGAATTTCAAGTACATGAAACAGTGTACCCGTATCTATTCGTCTTTCTCCTCTCACCTAAAAATTCAAGAATTGCGCAACAAAAGTTGCAAAGTGTGGATGGGTACATATGCTACAGAATAACCAAAGACTATTATCTGCGGTCAACAAATACAACGGTCGTTCTACACTTTATAAAACACTTGATAACTGAACTAAATTCTGCAGAATAAATTTTTTTTTTTAAATTAGTTAAAATGAAAGAATCGAGCGTGATACCATTATTTGTATTTGCATACCTGTGGTCACAGAATTAGTAGATTTGTTCTGAGCCTGTTCTGAGATTTTTTATATGTTATCTCCGAAATTACTCTCTCAATTAGAAAATATAGTAAACAAGGCTATAATTTATTTTAATGTACCTCGAAAGCGGCTTAAAATTGACCCAGGCAACGCAGGGTACATGTGTGATCAAGATTTGAATCAGTACCTGCCATGAGGGCCTAGCCTGACTGTGATCTCACCACTGAGTGAAATACAAAGCGTTGACTAGCGCCTAGACTTCTACCAGATAGTTCAATTAAATAATTGCTCTTTTTAGTTCAAAGTTTGAAAATGAACTTGTTCAAATCTTAGTTCAATGGCTCTTTCTAGCTTAGATTTTGAACTAAAGAGAGCCTGTTGTTTTGTTGACGTATTGTTCGTACTTTTCAACTTTTAGTTCAAAAGCTTTCTTTAGTTCAAAAAAGCTCTTTTAGTTAAAATGTTCTTTTCAAAATATGATGGCAACAATACCGTAGCATTGCCAAAACGAATGTTTAAAAAAATATGTGGCAACAAGGAAACACAGACATGGATTGTATTTTATCTTGTCGGGTAGTTCAAATAAAAAGTATAGTTCAAAAATGAACTAGGTTTAGCTAAAAGTATGAACTCGTTCACTTAGTTCAATCGATGGAATCTTTTAAACGAACAATTTCGTTTATGAGCTACAAAAGTCTACTAACGCCCCCCTGCAGGCGTAGCCAACAGAGTTGCAATTTCAAGAATATGGCTTGCAGAACCATGTTCTTCCTCAGGCTTGAGGGAAATGTAACAGATTCGGAAGGGCACCGCACCTTCACTGCAGACAGCGAAGTTTACTTCAAAGGGACCTCACCAATAACAGGCTACAGAGATGGGCAACTCTATGTATGGGCTACTGGTTCCCGTCGCCTCACTCTCTTTAAGGACACTGGCCAGTCAACTTGTCTATATAGATTTGGTGCCTGTACACCGGAGGACTGGTTCCTCCTATACCCCGTGTGATCGGCCAGACTTGTAATACCCCTGGGGAGAACGCTGGGCATAATAAGCTAGTACTTCATAAAAAAAACAGCTCCGTATCTTTAACAGATTAGAAACCCATCAATAGAAAATTTCTTTATGTGTATATGAGCTGTTCATTTTCAGTCAGTTAAAAAAAAATTAAATTCACATGATATAATAAGCGCAAATATGTCTTCTGGTAACTTAGCCTCAACATTTTCAAAGCCTTTGAAACACAATCCTTTAATTATATGCATCAGCTTAAAAATAAAGTGACTTATGACACTTTCAAAATAAACGGCCTTATATTTGTGTAAACAGAAAAATTATTGTTTTTTTTTTATTTTAAAACCTGCGCTAATTATTGGACAGCTCTAACACAATTAAATATTTAATTTATTACAAACTAAATTTAAACACTTACTGTGTTGTCCGCTATTTTGGCCACACAATGAAAATGTACCACCTGGACCACCAGACACACTAAAAACATCACCATCACAAACACCTGTACGACGATTCGGTTGGCCCAAAATAAAATGATAAAAATCAATGCGCACTTGACTCACATCATCATTCATTAGCTTGATTTTTAAACTACAATTGGTGATGTTGTTGGGCATAAAACTGGGAAAATTGGGTGACACCAAATAAGTAATATTATTGCTAATAGTTTCATTGCAATTAGCGATGACTAGAAAATAAAATAAATGTTAGTTTAATTATTAATGAATAATAAAAAGAAGAAGAATTTTAATTTACAAATACAACAAACACCGAAACCCAAAGCACATTCGCCTTTTGCTTCGCCACCTTTCTTACGACATTCGTAGGCATTAAAGCAGGTGCCAGTACGACGACCATCATTCGATAAGCATTCACCATCAACAGGAACCGGAAAAAGATGAATAACTAAATACCATAACAATTAAAGCGATTTATATATATAAACAAATTAAATTTTTTTTATTGTTGTCCCTACCTTTACTTTTTCTTTTAGTGTCATTTTCAAACGACTGCTCTGTATTATTGGTTTCTATATCATTAACAATGATATTGTTTTTTAGAAATTGCTGTGAATTGATTTTAAAATTTTCATAAATTGTGTCTTTTCGAAAAGCCGCCATTTGATCATTTTCTTTGTAAATTGTTTGTTTTTCTTTTTGTGTCCCTAAATAAGTTTTGTCATCATTCCAAATATCATAATGTTGCATTGGCGGCCAAACGGCATGATTAAGAGTCGTTACAGTCGCTGTATTATCACTAACAGCATGGGGCGCCGCTTTTACTACAGTAGCCGTTATCATCAGCACTGCTAGAACTAATAGTATTTTCACGCACTGTGTTGTTGTAGGATTTTTCAGAGAAACCAAATTTATTTGTTTATGTTTAAGATTATTTTGCTTTATCATCATTTTACTATATATTTTATTTTTAATGTTAATTTTCTACTTTTCTAATATTCAATTTGTGTTATGGTTGTTCTCAGGTCATCATAAATTGGCTTAAAATATTATTTTGTATAAATTTAATCATGTTTTCTTTTTGTCTTTCTTACATTTTTAGTTTTATTATTGTAACTTTTTTTTTAAATATTTATGATACTAAAAGTAAGAAATTTTTCACTTGTGCTTGTGTGTTCTTTGTCGTAAAGTTAAAAACAAAATAAAAATAAGCTGGAAAATATCACCATTTCAATGCTGTTGTGCGGTTTTTCTTTTTGTCGTTTTGGACAAGTTTTTTAAGGCTACAAAATGACTTTGAATGCACAAGAGAAAAAAATCATAATCAACTTCATTTAATGAAAAACTATTTCCTCTCTTGCTAAGAATTTTAGTGAATTTTACAATTAGGAATGTGTGTGCATGTGCATGCATGCGTGAGGAAAACAAAATTAATTTTTTTTATTGTAGATAAATATTTTAATAAATTTATAACAAATCTATATTTAAGCTGTTTTCTTTGAAAGTGACGTAAGTCTATTACAAAAAAATAGTCAGTTTATAGGTCTCTACAGTGACGTTTTTATTATGACTTGGGATTTCCCGGATTTTTTTAATTCCCGGAAAGCGGGAAAAAATATCGCATTCCCCGGAATTCGCGGTTATTCCGGGGAAAAAAGCAATTCTTGAAATTACCAAGTTTATTTAAAAAAATATTAAAAAAATTCATAGTTTTATTAAAACATAAACAAACAATAAAAATAATTGTTAAATAATAGTTTTAACAGTTTATAAAACTTTAAAACAATTCAGGTGACAAGACATATAAATGAACATTTGTACAACATAGCGAGAGATAATAAAGATTAAAAATTCTGAAAAATTATTTTATTAATTATTTTTTGAAAAATATAATTTTAAAACTTCTTTTAACAATTCACTAGACATTTTGTTGCTTGTTTTCGTTGCTAAATTTCCAACAATAGAAATAACCCTTTCACTTTCTACTGAGAGGTAGGTTTTGTTGTCAACAATGCGTTATAAAGGATATCAATGTTCGTGTTTCAAATGTTAGTAGATTCGAATAACTCAAAATTCTTTTTAAACAAATTAGTAAATGGCCATCGAAACGTGCTTTCACCTTCAATAGTCAATATCAGTGATTTAATTGATACGGTCGGGATAATTAGTACGAGTTTTTAAAATTTAAAATTAAATTGGTAACATTTTTCAGTTTTCTGCAGCACAATTCGCTTCGAAAAAATTGTCCGTACAAACAAAGCTGCCATATGAATACATAAGTAAACAAGTCATATTATTTTACAATTGCTTAATTCACAAAACTCTTTGTAGCCGTGTGTACTGTGTATCGTTCAATTAAAATACAATAGTGTATGCTTGTTGTTGGAAATTTTCATATAAAATTTTAATACACCAATACACTTTTATTTTGCATGTTTGTTGAAAAGTTGTATTGGTAATCGTGTTATCAACTTAATGTGAATTCCATATCACATTGAGAAAAAGAAAATAAACAACCCACAGATGGTCACACTTACCTACCCAATAATAAAAGACAGAAATATTAAAATTATATACCTTCAATAAACATGACAGATATCAGGCAATCTACCTGCATAATACCATTTTTAAATAGACACCATCCTAATCGTCAAAACTACCTGAACCCACCACTATCTATGCAACAAACACCTTACACTATCCAACCAGTACTAATCAAAACGCGGCTTAAAAATGATGTCTTTACATCAAAAGCGCTCGCCAATCGTATCAAATAAACAGCCAGTGACGACGGTCTTCACCGAAAGGTATGACAACGACATTTGTATTGTTTAGCATATTAAAAGTATACTTTTCGCATAAAAAAATTTCAAATTTTGCTTTTTTCAGTCCTATTGTCCATTTTACTTCCTGAAAACCTTCTTCTGAATACATATTTTCTTCTTCTTATTTGCTTTTTGCCGTTTAATAACAAAATAAATTGATACAACAATACACTGCGTATTCACAAGCATATGAACAGAAAGTGTATTCAATACAAAATACACCATACAAGATTTTGTAAATTAAGCAAATGTGTTTTCTTGGTGTGAAATTTTAAATTTTTTTTTTATTTTGGCATTTTATTATTAAAACATGAATAATAAATGAAAATTGCTTCTATTAATGGCTGTTAAAATACAAAAAGCTCGTTTACTTGCAAAATATATTTTTAAAAAGAAATATTGAAGAGATATGCCGTAAAAAAATGTTAAAGCAAAGAAGAGCAAAGGGCTATTTTCACGCATTGGTTCCTAAGATACGCTTAAATGATGTGGAATCCTTTGTTAAATTTCATCGCATGGATCCCACTACGTTTAATGATATTCTCCGTATTTTAGGACCAACTTTGCAAGATACATCTATCCGTAAACAAGAGCACATTACGCCAGCGGAAAGGTTATCTTCCAGGCATTTTCATTTCCATAATAAGCTTGAGGGCAACTGCTTCATTGCACTCCATTTTGTATAAAAAATTTTTATTGAAATATTATTCTTTATTATGAACACAAACAAAACAAATGCCACAATTTTATTTTATTTTATTAATGTGAGAATTCAATTAAAAAAAAAATTGAAAAAAAAAATTTTAGTGGCAACTTAGTTGTTTGAACAAAAAATTTGTCCGCACAAAATGGATGAATCCACCTTTAAGTATTCTTTGTAGAGTTCTGTAAACAGTGTTTAAAACTTTCCATCTACAAAAATAAAATTTACTAACAACTGATTAAGTACTATTATACCGAAAAAATTAGGTGACTTCACATTAATTTCTCTAGTTTCTCTACGAAATGACATATTTTTATGTAATAAAAAGTGTTCTATATTTAAACCAAGGTTTTAAGGGACCTCCTCACAAAATTTTGTTCAAATCCATCCAGCAGTTTTTACGTGATGCGAACACAAACATACAGACAGACAAAAATTATAAAGATAGATGTTTTGTATTCTATATCGATTACTTTCTACACACACATCAAAATTTGTAGAACTTACACGAAACGAAATTTAAAAAAATTTTTAAATGTCACAAGCAAAATATTTGAAAAACTATCAGTTTATTTTTTTTAAAAGGCTAATAATTTCAAACTTCCCGTTTTCGGGGAATTTAGCCAAAATATTTCCTGGAAATTGTGGATAGATTTTCCCGGGAGGAAATTCCCGTTTCGCGAACCCTACTTTTAATCCATAAATAGTTTCCAAAAAAAAGAACTATCAACATTTTGTCAACAGCTACATTAAAAATACAACCTTTATATCAGTATGCCAAACACTTCAAACCTGAAAAATTCAATGATACAAGGGTTCTTTTTCTTTTTACATCTCCAATACGTCGTTTTTTTTTTTTTTTGTTTATATTTAATTTATTATTAGCGAAACTTTGCACACTAAAAAGTAAAAAATTTAAAAATTAAAAAAAAAAATCAATTCCAAATTAATAAAAAATATTGTTTTAATATGGAGGATACCATGCCCACTGTTCCCAGTTGACCAGTTTTTACCTCGAAAATAAAACGAGGTTGTTTGTATAAAATTTTTATGATTTAGTTTTATAACTCCTTAAGTATACAAAAATATTCTCTCAGTTTGTAAGGGGGTGCCACGCCCTCCTATCCTATTTAGTGAATTTTTTTCTCTGGATTGATTTTGCATTTTTGTTCGAAATTTCAAGCTGCACATTTTATACTTTCATATGTACACAAAGTACTATTCTTCACTTTAAATGGGAAGTACCACGCCCACATTTCTAATAAACTAAAATATTTGCAGGACTATTCACAAAAATAAGGTGACTGCTTATGCATAAATTTAAGACTTTATCTGTTGCTGTTAAAAAGTTGATGTTTAATATTTACAGAACATTAGAAGTGCCACGCCCATTAAAAATATTAAAATATAACAATTTTTTACTCCCCATATAGTAAATAATGAGCTGTGAACATATTCAAAAAATCGGTTTACTATTGTAGGCAGTTTTTTGAAAAAAAAAAAATAAACACACCAACACAGAAATATCCATTACAGAGCATTTCTAGATGGAATTCACTTCTTTAGAATAAAAACTCAATTTTACAAAAATAAAATGCATTATTGTTGAATTAAGATCTTCTAACAATCGCAATTTCGTCTCTTCCAGAAGTTAATTGCACAAAACAGGACCCGTTATATTAATACATAAACACTTTTCATAAATTTTACTCAATTACCAGATGATAAAAAATTTATTGCTCAAAAATTTACAAAAACAAATTGCATAAGCATCGCATATTGATCTCTTAAAAGGTCACAACCATTTAAATTTTAAGTTTCTAACTTTAAACCTCTCTATTATGTTAAAACTTACATTTTCTGTTCTGATGAAGCAGAACTCTGTTACATTTAAAAGTTTTATACTCAATACTGTTAAAGAAACCCTTTTAACATTTTTAACAGACACATGTTCAACACTACCAAAATACTCAATTTTAATCCTTTTTAGAGATGCTAGTGTTACGTTTTTTCCCGACTGAGGATACTAATAAGATCAGAATTCGATATTATTTGCGATACAGTTCAAATGCCATGAAGTGACGATGTAGTGACTGTTTCGATAGCAAATGCTTGCAGGGGTATTGCCCATTAAGCAATAATACACGTCTAAAGATCTTATAAAAAATATTGGTAACTTTCCATGGAAAAAATTATAGAAACAAATTTGATTCACGCATTACAAAGAAAATACGACTTTATTTTTATAGAATGGATTTACTTTTAGGGTCATCCTTGACACTGGTTAAGTTGATAACAAACAAACAATTTTTTAATTAAAAGTATTATTTTGAAAATAAAAAATTAAAGATTGCAAAAACAGTATCTCGCCCAAAGGTACAAAAAATAAAATTTCTTTAATATCGATGGGACACTTGTAGAGGATAATATTTGCCAAAATTAAAACACATAATTTTTATATAAAAATTATTCCCATTCATTATTATTCAGATTCATGTATTGGATACATATTAGATATTCAATACTACTTTATACCTTGGGATAAATGAATTCTGATGAATAAATACAAATCACAATTCTGTCCTGTAAAATCCCCCATGGAAAAGTTGTGCTGAATCCATGCGTGGGACTAACTGATTTATTCGATTTACTTAAAAGGTAAACCACGACCCGTTAACTATGTAATTACTAACATCAGAGAATTACTTAATTTATTTTATTTATAATTTTTTACAATTTTTGTCTAATTATTTTAACAATTTAGTCAGTTTAATATTAAGATTTTATGTTGTATGAAAATTATTTGGGCTTAGTTATGAGGTAAAAGTTCCCATGTCTGATTCAGTTTCATGTTATTTTTTGACAGCTAATAAAATAAAACTAACTGTTGTCAAACATATACACGACAAATAAATTGAACAAATTTTTAATTGAAGAAATTAAATTACTAAATTAAGCAGATTAATTAGGCCAATTAAAAATGAAAAAAAAAATTAAAATAAAATTTTTAATAAAAATATTTTATTTTAGTTTTTAAAGTTGCTTTTCCATATTTTTGTTGTATTTATTTTGTATAAATTTTAAACCAAAAAAAAACAATGAACCTAAACTTCTACCAAGCGAAAAGTAAGACATTAAAAAAAATATTTTGCTGCATACCCAGTTTGTAGTTGGACAATCTTACTAACAAGAGAAATGTATTACCAAAAAATAATTGTTTAACACGATTTTGCGGTCTAATCCTATTTTCGATCTCCGTTACTTTGAAAATGATTATGGTATTTTAGTTATCGTTCATTGTGAACTTTGCTAATCGTTTATAATTAATTTCTTTTGGTCACAATAAGATGACATTAAAGTGAGCGAAAACTCTTAGAGTTATAAAACAAAAACTACAATAAAAACTATACATGATTTGGGGACGTGTTAACAGCGTAACTGTTACACATACATTTCTTAATTACAGAGCACAAGCAATGAGTGTCCTCAAAGTCAAATCGTTCGTTTAAATTCTATTTTTATTGCAATGTTTTTAATTACCGTTATTTAAGAAATTTTTATTTTAAATTATACTTTTTCTTTAAATTATTCTAATTATTAACTTTTCTAATCTAATTGTATGAACAAATTGCCATCACTGCAATTAACCTTGATCTATGTCTGTGCCAGAGTGATAACAAATTTTAGCTGGCAAATGTTTGTAATGTTGTAAAGACGCTACAGGCATTTAAACCATGACACATATTTTACACAAATGTTTTTTAATGGGGGTTTAAATATTTAATTTCGTTAATATTTCACATTCAAATTTGTTTTATTTTGTGTGAAAAATTATCTATAAATAAATACATTACTTTGATATTAAATGTTACACCATGATGAATGCCCATTTAGGAAATTAAAATTTGGCAACACCGTATTTACTTTTAAATATTATTTAAAGACTTAAGACACAAGCACTATTTATTATTTATTTTGGTTTTAAACGACTTAAGCTACAAACTCCTTAAAAAAAATTATAGAATTTCTTTTAAAGACTAAAGCAATTTACCTGAGCATTTTATTTTCTATTAAAATAAAGCAGAATGATAAAATAAAAACAATAAAAAAAAAATTAAAAATGCAACACACAAACATTTTTTAAATTAAAACAAATGATGGTTAAACACATTTTCTATTACTTTTCTATGTCAACTTGACCACATTCGCAAGCAACAATAAGCACGCGGCATCAATAATAGTAAATAAGACAAACTTAATACATACAAAAAAAAAAAGAAAAAAAATCCATGCGTCTTTGTACAATGCAAAACAAACTTTCATTCCATGGTCTTGTTATAACAACAAGTGGTTTAACCTGATTTTCCCTGCCATGACATCTCTTGTTATTTGTACAATGACAAACATTTAAGAAAAAATAAACACAAACACAGAATGAGAACACAAAGATAAGAAATCCATACACATGAATGTGCAGTTAACGTTAATTTTAAATTATTTTAAAATAATAATAAAACTAAATTAAAAATCGAATTGCTGGCTTTTGGTGGAGGGCTACTAAAAAAAAAGATTTGGAATTCATTCACAGCCACCTTCGAATGTACAGCCACAGGCACTCACACAATTACTTTTATTGAATGAATTTATATTGTTTGTAAAATTATATTCATGTGGGAACTTCCGTTACTGCATAAGAAGTTTAAAAGAAAACTTTCCGAGAGAAAAAGAAATAATCGCAAAACAAAGAAAAAAAAAATAATCACTGAAAGTAAAACTTGTAAAAAAAATGCAAACAAATTGTTGCAGCAGTAACAGTAAAATGAAGAAGAAAAAAAAAACAAAAATAACGCTGATAATATTACGAGTACAACTTTCGATTTGCAAACAAACTCGTACGTAATTAACTGTTATTTGAGCTGGGAAAAAAATAAAATGAAAAAATATACAATTTAATTGCATGATGTGTGAAAAAGACGACTTATTGGCCTGCAATCTTTTAAAATTGGAATTGAAAGTGCAATTTTAATTAAAAATTAAAGGTGAAATGTTAAATATTTTAATAACAAAAATTAAATTTATAATCATATTAATTAATCTTGTAATAATTCGAATAAAATTTTATAAGATTTTACTTTTAAACTTTACAAAATTTGTTAAAAATTATTAAGAAGGAAATTTATGACGCTCGCGTTCATTTAATTTTAAAATACAGGGGGCAAATTACGGCAATCGATATCGATCGAAATTTCAATAGAATTTAAATGTAAATTTCGGTAGATATCGATGCCATAATCTGTTCCCAGATTTTTGCACAAAAATATTGTAGTTAATCTTATTTTGCACAGAAGCAGAAGAAGAATAATTAAGGAATTTTTTAATGTTTTATAGGACTACAATATTTTCATGCAAAAAATTTCTCATTTTAATTACAGAAACGAGGTACTGGTTGCAGTAATTTCTCTACATTTAATTTGCGTGTTTTTTTATATTTTAAAATGTTCAAATTCTCTGATGATTAAATCGAGTTCATTAGTGGCTATAACTCGTGTTTTTTTTTATTGTCAAAAATTGGTTACATGTCAAAAGTTGTAGATTTTGTTTATTGCTTCCCATTTTTTATTATAAAGAAGAAGATTTTGAGCTCGACTTCATACATCTCATGTAATGTTTCATAAACTTAATTTAATTTGGCATTTTTATTATTCATCACGTGAAAAGCATTGCAGCTTTTGCAGCTTCATCAGGGGCTGGGATATGAATTTTGAGTCATAAAACCGATCACATACTTAATTGTCAATATACTTCTTAAAAAAGCCACATCGCCCTTCAAAGTGCAGTGAGCTTTACAGTAAATTATGTATAAATGAATTAAAATTGACTTTTTTCGGCTTAGGTTCATTTATTAATTTAATTTCTAAAAATTTTTGCAAAAAAATTATTTACAACAACGTTTTCTAAAAAAAAATTAAGAAAAATAAAACATCATCAAAATGAAATGCAGCATTTTCTGTACCGCTACATCCTTCATCAGTGTTTTTCGCATCTGTCTACTTAGGTTGTATATATTGTAAACATCATCTTTTTAACTAACTAATCAGTATTAATTTGGTTAGAAGAAGTCAACATACAACGCAATATCCACAGTTCAAATCCTGAATAGGGGGTAAACAAATTAAAAAGTAAATTTTATATTTTTTATATTTATTAACTGAGGCTTGAATTTTGCTTAATCATGTCTTTGTCTGTTGAACACAGAATTTCGGCAGTGACTCCACTTTAAAAATTTTCAAGATGGGAAAAAGTTTTAAAAGAAGTTTTTCTAAGAATTTTAAGCTTTCGCTATCGCTATTTTTAAATTGTTCGTGGGGCACAAAAGGTTACAAAAATATACTTGAAACTAAGAATGTAACAACACGCCATTTAGCCGATACGAAACCGATAGTTAAAAATAAATATCGCTGATACCGATTCCGATACGGATATTGAAATTGAGCTAAAGTAAAAATTAACAAAACTCAAGTAGGATAATTCTTCTATTATACAAAATATTATTAATTTATTAATGAGCCATTCAAATCATTAAAATTTTCAATACATTTCAGTTTCTAAAATTCAAATTTTCAAACTACAAAACGTCTGCAATATTTATGATTTTACGAAATAAACGATGGCATTTAGTATATATTGGCTCAAGATTTAAAATTGATATGAATAAGATTTAAAAGACAACGAATTGAATTTGAGATCATGTTAAAATTAAATTAAAATTATAAAACAATTTGCAAAGGATTTTTGTTTAAAATTGATATTAATAAAATTTTTGTTTAAAAAACAAAGTGTTCGTAAATCTTGAGGAGATAGACGATTTCTCAAAATAGTCTCCCAGATGCGACAAAACTCATTTGAATTTTATGTTCTGCTTTTAATATTTTATATTCTCATACGAGTTGAAAATTGAATATTTTGTTAAAAAAAAAATTTAAAAAAATATAAGAAGTGTCGGCGTATCGACAGTAAAATACGAGAGCTGCTATATATTTCTGGCCTGGCAACACTGAGTGCTGGCAAGTGCAATCTGACATTTCCATTGGAAAGTTTGTCATTTTTAAGCATAACCGTACTCAAAACGTTTTGACGTACGACCATTATTTGTGTTGTTTAAAGTTTCTTTAAAAAATTAATATAGAAAAAAATGGAATTAACTCGTGAACATTTTCGTGCCATCATTTTTCACAACTTTCGACGTGGATTATCACGACAAGAGTGCATTGATGAACTTAAATCTTTGTATGGCACCAACCTATAGCACTGTGAAAAATTGGTATATTGAATTTAATCGTGGCCGAAGCTCGCTCAAAGACGAATTCCGTAAAGGTCGTCCAAAAACGGCTGTTGTGCCAGAGAACATTGATGCCATGCGTGAACTCATAATGCAAGATCGACATGCGACATACCGAGAGATAGAGACATCCTTGGACATTTCTTCCACCAGTATACATTCGATACTGCATGAACACCTGGCCGTAAAAAAGGTTTGTTCTCGTTGGATCCCGCACAATTCGAAAGTCGCTAAAAAAAGGCTCGTGTCGATTGGTTCAAAAATACGATTGCGGTGCTTCAAAAGACGTTTTTAAGATCGTCACAGATGACGAATCATGGATCTATGCGTATGAGCCCGAAACGAAACAACAATTGACCGTGTGGGTCTTCAAAGACGAGCAAAATCCAACGAAAGTTGTTCGTGGAAGAAGCACTTCGAAGCAAATGGTTGCCTGTTTCCTCGGCAAAACTGGTCATGTGGCGACTGTTCCGCTTGGGCAACGTAGGACGGTCACTTCTGAGTGGTACACTACAATTTGTTTGCCTGAAGCCATCGGAGAAATTCGAAAAACCAACAAGAGAAGACGAATCATTGTTCACCATGACAATGCGAGCTCTCACACATCGATTCAAATTAGAGCGTTTTTGACCGGCCAAAACGTCGAATTAATGGGTCATCCGCCGTACAGCCCTGACTTGGCACCTAATGACTTCTTATTATGCGTGGTCAACGATTTTCGTCGCCAGAAGAAGCTGTTGAAGTGTTCAAAAACCATGTTTTAGAGGTGTCTCAATCGGAGGGGAAAAAGTGCTTCGACAGCTGGTTTGAGCGCATGCAAAAGTTTATAAATCATGCTGGAGAATACTTTGAAAAACAATAAACCCATTTTTGATTATAAATATTCGCATTTTCACTATTAGGCCAGAAATATATAGAGCAGCCCTCGTATTTTTAATTTTATATAACAATATAATTATATATTTATATTTGTCATTAACATATTTTAAATTTTTAGTGCTAATTCAGTTTTTTTTCCCAACCTTCCCCGTCACGAACTGGTGTTCCTAACGGATTAATATTTTCTGCAATTTCGCTCCAAAAACTATTGAAGTTTAAGGGTTTAGTGCCATTTCTAAAACCTTTAGCGTGAGATTTTTTTTTCCTTTCAGAAACTAATACTTTGAACTGTGTGGGTGTACTTATTTTCATTTTCAATTTATTCTATTGTGGTCGCTTAAATTTCGTTGCTAATAATGATAACGACAGAGAGAGAGAGAATGTTGTATTGTCGTTACTATCATCGCTTCAAAATAAAGAAAATCGATCAAATGATGATGCCACTGTGTCGTTTTTTTTTCGTTTTTAACTTACAACGCCAACAAAAATAGGGCCGAGTACCAAGGATAATTAATTAATTATCAAGTGGCAGCGTAGTTTAATTTATTTTTTTCTAGAAACATAACTTCCAAACTTCATATTTTTTATAAATGGGATTTGACAGTAATCAATCTTATTGCAAATGTCGGCGTCGTTACAAGTGATGTCGACAGCACACTCATTGTATTGTCGTTGTCAACATAGAAAGTAATTTAGAGTTATCGTCGGAAAATTTATATTAATGAAGGCAATATTACATCGACGTTGACCGGAATTGACTTTGTTTTTGTCCACAAAGTTTTCAGCGTCGACATAGTGAAATTTTGTTTTTTTTCTTACAAGCTTGACATTTAAGCCCTTTCTATTGTAGTACATATTTTAATCATCTTTCTTAGTAGCTTGAATCTTTATATGCGAGCCTTTTATGCAACCTATAATGCCAGGAAATTGCATCTTCTCAAAGAAATACAATTTACATTCAGCCTTCTCTCCCTCAGACATTTCAAATTTAATAAAAGAGGGGGGAACCGATGACTCTTTCCAAAACATTGAGCATTTCTTCATTTTCTTCATCATTGCTTCCACTTCAAGGCGCATCAAACAGGTGACTGCATCAGATCATGTGTTCATCATGTTTCAGCTTTTACGTGTATTTTGTTTTTGTAAAAACTTATTCGAACTGTCAAAAACGTCTGGCAATATGTACGTATGTATTTAAGAAAAATAAGAAAGCCACTAAAAATATATTGGAATACATACACACATATTGCCAGACGTTTTTGACAGCTCGAACAAGTTTTTACAAAAACAAAATACACGTAAAAGGCAACGCATTCACCTGGTATTATTGCGTCATGCTTCCACTTGATTCAAACATAAACAACATTTTTTCACAAAAATTGAACAAATTAAGTTTAATAACTGCCAAAATAAATGGAGATGATTTTTTTTTCAAATTACCGGCAACATGCCGACGTCAACACATGCGCGCAAATTCATACCAGCTGAGTGACGAGTTGATGTCTGCGTTGACCAAATTTGACTGTGGCTAAAAATTGACAGCGACGTGGACAACGATTTTCGCAATAATGCTGAATGTATCGGACGAAATAAATGAATTCGCCTTAGCTGCCATCCGTTAATTGATTCGCCTTGAACAGAATCAATTAAAAAATTTAAAGCATGAGATGCTTTAAATAAAACGTCTTATTAGGATTTCGGTCAAGGAAGTGTTGGGAGGTACTAAAATTGACCATTTAGTTTTAAAATATTTTTACCCAAAGATGATATTAGCTGCCGAAAATCTGAGAACTTCTTTTTATTTTCAATATCGCCCCTTTCTTCTTGGATCATAAGATAAATTGGATTCTATTCGATTTGAACGCGATACCATAGCATCTATAAGCACAATTGAAATCATTTTCAATGCACGTGCGAACACAGTTAAGGCCAGAATTCACTATCATGCACAATTGTACGATTTATTCACACAAAAATCTGACAGAATTCTGGTCCCACTTTAAAAACCGTTTTAAAATGGCGTCGTAGGTGCCACACTATTATATAAAAAAGATGCGAAAAGCAAATGCTTTTAATATTTTGTTGTTTTTCTACTCGTCTTAAAAAAAATCAACTCTGATCGCATAGAAAAATACATTTTATGAATTATTTCAAAAGATTATAAAATCGTACAGATCTGTCAAAAAGTCTGTCACACACATACACTTTTAATCTACACTATCATACTTTTTGAGACACATGAAATTTTTGACAGATCGTACGACTGAATATGATAGGCAATCCTGGCCTTTAAAAACATCATCATCGGATAATTGCAAGTGTAAATTTTTGCTTAACTTTGTGTTTTCTTTAAACATCCATAAAAATATGGAGAAATCTGTCACAACAAAAAAAATTAAAACAAAAAACACATGAAGTGCAACATCTTAAGTGCTACCAAGTACAT
The DNA here is from genome assembly GCA_937654795.1 of Cistogaster globosa. NCBI lineage: Eukaryota > Metazoa > Arthropoda > Insecta > Diptera > Tachinidae > Cistogaster > Cistogaster globosa. The sequence goes on along the minus strand of OW569404.1, from coordinate 134,997,694 downwards.
CAGAGATGGATCAAAAAACTGAACACAGATATAATTTCAAGAATTGAGAATGCTTCTTTATTTTTATTATAATTTTAGTTGGTTATAAAAATCAGTTTTAATAATAAATTAATAAAAAAAAGATTATAAAAAGTTTGAAACAGTTAAATTATGAGGAAAACTAAATAAATGTACATAATTGAAACAATAAATCAAATTTATATATTTTTTAAAATATATAACTGATTAAAATCTTCATAGAAATTAGTAGAGTTAATTGTAGTTGTTGACTTAAAATAAAAACATGTGTTGATATTTGAACAAATGAACTTATTTTTTAAAACTTGCAAGAAACACAAATTTTAATGCTCTTAAAAGGAAATATCAAATTTCTGATCTTTTATTCTCTTAAGCTCATTTAATCGATATTTAAATAAAAGAGGATTATTTAGTTGTCTGCAAAAACCTTTGAGGGAAACTTTAATTTTTTTAAAGTTAAATACTCTACTTGTGTGGATGTGTGTGTAGACGTGAGTGTGTGTTAGTAAGAGGAGAAAGTATTAAATATTTTGTACAAATAATATTAAAACTACTGAAGGAATAAACATGAAATGTTAAGAAAAATTGTGACATCAATTTTTCTCTTAAAGAAAAAATGAAGTTCTATTTTTACTTATTATTACGTTTTAGCAATTGAAAGTGGAAAATATTTAAAAAATATCCGCGCTATAAGTGTTTGTTTGTTACTACGTTAATACGCAAGCTATTTGCAAATAAAAATTATTTTTAGTTATTCAACTAACTGTTTACGACATTTAGTGGTGCCGGATAGCAATTCAATACTTAACTGATAACAATTTAATAGAAAACATTTTAGCAAAAATTTGTTGTGCTTAATTTTTCATATTTATAAATTTCGTATTTACAGTTTTACTTTTCAAACAAAATTTCTATGAAATATGTTCGCCTTTAAGGCCTGATATACTAAAAAAAAACTTAAAAAACAAGAAAATGTGGCAGCATTATTTGCAAATAGTGTCGTTAATCAAGACTTGTTGTCGTGAGTAATCTATTCGCAAATAAAAAACTAATTCACTATTTCCGTGGCAAAGTTTCCTATTTACAATATTTTTATTTGCGAATAAGTCGTGCGCATAAACGTAGAGTATGTCAAGTTTAAAAAATTTAAAATCCTAAAGAGTCTCCAAGGCTGTTGGTCCATTTGGACTTCCTTCAAGTTTGCGCCAAACAACATTACACATTTCGCGTACAAGCGCCTTTTCACCATCATCCATCTGATCTAAAGTGGGTCCGGTTAAATTGCCCAATCTATCACGTTCTAATTGCTCGCGAACTTCTAAGACTTGCAGGGCTCTGACTACAGCTTCAGGCCGGCCAGAAATGGGATCAACTAAGGCCTCGTTTAATACCGATGAGGGTGGAGCTGATTTTTGGTTATGTGTTGAGGAGGCTAATATGCAGGTAGATAAATGTGGTGGTGGGGGTGGCGGTGGTTGTGGCTGTGGCTGTGGTTGCTGCTGTGTTTGACGATGTTGTTGCAGAGGACTTAGTAAATTGGCTGTGGGCGTAGGAGTTTTTGATGTAACATTAGTATCATTTCGTTCTTTTTCCAGCTGCTGTATACGTCGTTCCAACGAACGAACATATTGTAAAGTCTGATCCTGTAGCGTTGAACGTAAATGTAAATCCTAAAACAAGTTAAAAAAATTAAAGCTTTAAAAAATTTATCGAGGAAAATTATTGTTTATAATTTTACCGGCAATTGGCTTTCGTAGTTTCTTAAAGCTGTTATATTTTCGTCAGCATTCGTACTTGAACTGGAACCGTCACCATCATCCCTTAGCGCATTGCGTGTGTTAGCTCCACAATTAACACATAATGAGTTGGCTGCTATATGCGCTCGTTCCTCGTCCAAATACAAACACAGTTCTTTCAATTCCAAGTTATCCGTTATGAGCTCTTGCTGTTTATCATCTAATTGACGCAGTTTATTCTGAAATTAAGAAATTTAACCATCAAACATTCTGAAACTTGAGAGCTGTAAAAAAAAAATATTAAACTGACCTGATAGGCCGCCACTTCCTGTCTCATAACACTTGCCGTGTATCTGCCAAACCTTTGCCATTCTCTGGCCAGTTTTCTACCCTTTTGCCGATCGTCGTCTAGAAAACAACACAGATCTCTTAACTCCTGATTATCATCCATTAGTCTTTGATTTTGTTCCTTAAGAGAACGCAACTCATTGATCAGTGACTGCAGTTGACGATTTTGTTCGGCCGTTAAACGACCAGCTTGCGGTTGTAAATTATTGCCCGTACCGCTAGACGTAACAGAAGCATTTGGTGAAGGATGTTCTTGATCTGGTTTTCGTACAAATTTTAACATATCCTGATGCTGGTGTTGTTGTTGCTCGTTTGATTGCAGCTGTTGTGTGGAATGTCCGTTTGTAGATGCCTGATTGACACTTCGTAATTTTTGTTGCAATTGCGCTTGATGACTATTTTGTTGCCTGTGCTGTAAGTAACGCAATGAATTTGGTTGGCTCTTCAAAGAGTCTGGAATAAGAACACTGGAAAGTTGAGGAATATCAGGCGGATATTTAAAATTACTCAGATGATTTCCTGCCACTTCGGTAGTGAAATAAGATGGATACGTTGTCTTTGTACCGTTAGTTAATTTATGTGTATTTAAATTTTTCAAAATACCTGTCGTATGATTTTGATTGGGGTTATTTTGTTGTTGTGACTGTGACTGTGGCTGTGGCGGTGGTTGATATCTCGGCGGTATAGAATGTGCTGGTGCCTTAAGGTTGTTGCTTGCAGATTTAAGTGTCTGCAAATGATAAAAACTTCGCCGTGTGCTAGGATTTTCTGTGACACCTCCTGTTGATGGCGTTGAGCCGATTTGAGTTGAAGTGTTTGTATGCGATGTTGATTGTGCGTTACGTTGTTGTGCTTGCGATGATGGCTGGTGAATTGTTGCTATTGTTTGCAATTGATTTGCTTGTGTTGGAACTGAAGTATTTGACGTTGCCGAATTTAATATCGTTATGGTTGGTTGTTGCTGCTGCTGCTGTTGTTGTTGTAATGTTACAGAGGGTATTAATGATCGCTTTTGCTGTGGTGGTTGTTGTTGCGAGCCTTGTAATTTATTTGTGACTGTTGACAATTTTGCAGAATGTTGTTGCTGTTGTTGTGCTGCATGAACAATATTGTTATATGATTTTTGCAATTGTTGCTCCTGCTCGTGAATGTAATTGTGATGTGTTTGATTACGGTGCGAGTTAGATGGCGAGGATTTACTTTGTGTTGCTGTCGCTCCTGCCTTTGTTGTATTTAATGTATTCGAAGTAGCGTTGTTTCCACTAACAATCAAATTTCCATTAATTTTATGCGAACTGCTGACGGCGGACATTGTTTTTATCGTTGCCTTGCCACTGCGATGTCCTAAAGCAAAAGTGCTGTATAAACTAAGTGAACTTTTAAAGAGTTAAAGTTCTTTATTGGAAAACATTTTGTTGTAATTCAATTATTTCCAACATCTTTGAATTGAAAAATTAATCTGCAAAATAAATTAAAGGGGTCATTAAAATTGCCTAATTCACTTCAAATAAAAGAAAATTTTGGCAAAATTAGCTTAAAGTTAAATATTTGTGGCTCAACAAATTCAAGAAGTTTTTTTTCCATGTTTTTTATTTGCTGATAAGCGGAGCCGAGAACTCAAGGCGTAAAAACATAAACACGATTTGTATTTTGTAAAGCTTCTTTTCTTATTTTTTATTCTTCTCGTCATATTTCAGTGCAAATAAAAATAAAACCGTGGAGTAAAAAATAAATATTATAATTGATTATTAAAGGGATCGAATAATTATAGCGTAAGTGAAAACGATTTAAAATCATGGGGAATGAAAAAAAAACATAAGTATCTTTAAAAGCATCGTGTAAGTCCCCCTTTATCACTCACACGAAAGTAAACATCTTAAACTGAATATTCCTAAATTTAAAAAAAGTAAATTTTATTTGGGTTGGAAAACTCTGAGAACTGTAAATGCCGAATTTTATATACCCTTTACCATCTATGTAAATCTAATTTAGTGAAGTAACTCTTAAAAAATCAAATATTAGGGTGACAGAGAATTAAAAAATTAAAAGAAAAAATTTACATAAAAATGCTTCGACTCTTGATGGGTCAAGCATTTTGAAAAAGTTTAAGTGTTTCCTTAAAGATCTCTTCAAAAGCTTTAAAACGATAACCATATTGATAATTATAAAAATTTTTAAATTTCAGAGCCCTGTAACTCGGAAAATATCGGCGAACACCAATTTTTTTTACTTGATGTGTTTTTCTTCTTACTTTTTAACTCTCTATCGCCTTATATATTTGTTTTTTTTTTTTTTTTTTGATTGGAGTTACTTTATTGTTCTAAAAGATGTGAAAAAATTAGAGGTAGGCGTGTTGTTTTTCCCGCTGCCTCCAAGGACATGGACCAATTTTGCCGATTTTCAAAAGCACCTCTTTGGAAACTGTACCTGATCGATTGGAGTATTTAAATTTTTTCTACCTCATCAAGTGCTGAGGAAAACTTGATTTTAACACTTACACGGACGGACATCGCTCAATCGAATTCGCTAAACATAAGATTTCAGAATGTTTTACTTTATGGAGTCGGAAATGGATATTGTAGAAATTACAAACGGCATGACAAACTTAGATTTACTCTTTTTCCACTAAATAAATAAAGTTTTATAAAAGATACTAAAAAACAAACATAAAACATTTCAACATTTTATACATTAAATTGATAGAAAATGTAAAGAACATTTTAGCCCGACACTGTGTGCAGTAAAATTTATATAACTTTTGTTTAAAAACAAATAATTAAACGTAATTAAATTGTCATCGTTTGTACATAAGTTAAATAGTAGAAAGTGAAACAGTATACAAGTTACACGTTTTGCTGTGACACTACTTAAGTAAACCCAACCATAAAAATTAGGTTGACAAACAACAACTACAATGTGCCATAATTTAGAAAAAAAAAATAATCTTAAATAAAAATAAAATTGTTTTAAAAATTTATAAATGAAAATTACAGCATAAATTCCACAAATGCCATTTACGTCATATTTAGATTTGACAAAATGTGCAATTAAACATTTAGTTGAAGTAAATTAGGAATTATAGCAAATGTTTTAACACTTTGCAAACAGAAACTCACGGAAATAAAATGGACTAACGTGCAACTGAGAAGACACAGAAAAAAAAAGAAACATTAATACCTACAGCAGAGTTAATCGTATTTAAAACTATTTTATGTAATAAATCATTAACGGAAAGCCATAAAAAACTGCAACCAGAAAAACTTGGCAGTTATAAAAATAATTAAAGCAAATGACAATTGAAGAAAAGACAAATAAAAACTTCAAAAATGAGTTTGTAACATTATAAATGCATCTGTGAACTATTTTTAACGGAAGTGTTGTTTGCAGATTTTCACGTTTAGTACTTTTTTAATGGTACTTTTTTACAAGCTTTTGTAATGTTGATTGTTGTTGTTGAAATACTTTGATGTCCATTTATTTTTTCCTTAAAGTTTATTAACATTTTCATACCCTTCATCACAAAAAGTGGAAAAAGGGTAAATCTAAGGTCGTCATTCCGTGTGTAATTTCTACAATATCCATTTCCGATCCCGTAAAGTATATATATTCTGAATCCTTATGCATAGCGAAGTCGATTAAGCTATGTGCGTCTGTCCGTCTGTACGTCCGTGTTAGTGTAGAAATTAGGTTTGCCACAAAAAAAAAAAAAAAAAAATCAAGACGTCAATCGATCAGACATAGTATCCAAAGAGGTGATATTGGAAATCAGCCTTATCGGTTCATGCACTTTGAGGCAACAGGTAAATCACCACGCCTACCTATAATACTCCAATCAAAAAAATAAATGAATGGGGCAATAGAGAATTAAAAAATAAAATAAAAAAACATCAAGTAAAAAAAATGGCGCTCGCCTATATTTTCCGAGTTACGGGGCTCTCAAATTTTGAAATTTTTTAAAATATCAATATGGGTATCGTTTTAAAGCTTTTGAAAAGGTCTTTAAGGAAATACGAAAATTTTTTTAAAATGCTTAACCCATTTAGAGCCGATGTTACTTTTATAAAAAATTATATACATGCAATACCAAAATTTTTTTTATTTTTTTATTTTTATTTTTTCTCTGTCACTTCAATATTTGCTTTTTTGATTGGAGTTACTTCAGTAAGCTATATTTACATAGATAGTGATGGGTATATAAGATTCGGCATAGCCAAATATAGTACTCTTACTTGTCATTACTAGAGTTTATTTTTTAGGAAGCGTAGCTAACTAAGAACGCAATACTGGTAGTTATTCTAGTTTTTGCAAAATATTTCAACTAATGTATGAAAGTATGTATAACACATCTTTTATAACAGTACACTGCCAATTATCATAACGATTATTTTTTTTAGAAAATATTCTGATTTCTGCTTCAAACAAAATATGTAAGAATAATTATTCAATTCGTATAACAAGTCTTCTTAATTATTCCTCTGTACGTTTTATGTTTGTGTCTACAGAATATGGTCAATTCTGAGCCTATTTTGAAATCTGTTTTCTTTTTTGTTGAAAGATGATGCTAACAGTTTGGTCTTATTGAAAAATAGTTCATAGTTTTAAAAATTAAAAAGTGTCCTCTGACAAAAGATATGTTTTTTGCATAACTATTAAAACCGTAACGGACACCCTTATAAAAATTTAACAAAATTAAAAAAGAAAGTGTTCGAGTCGTGCTAAGTGATCAATATCGGTGAATTTAATAATTTAGTTGAGATAAATATTACGATATTTTTAAAATAAAATAAATTTAATTTAATATTCCTGTGGTTTAATTTTGATTATTAATTTGCAAGTGCCCTTGCATAAAACAAAAATAAATTTTCTTAGTAATTTGTGATATTTTATTTGTTGTTTTTATATTATTTTTCATCATCTTTTAACTGTATAAAAGAGCCGAAAAAAGTCAGCCGTATACAGTGGGTAAAGAAAAATAAAATAAATGTTGATTATTGTTGTTTTTTTTTTTTAAACTTTGATTTTGTCTTCACCCTATTATTTGGACAAAAAACTTTTGCTTTCCTGAAGAGCTAAGTAAGCGGTAGCAAAATGGCTATTGAGACGTGCTTTCACCCTCAATAATAAATATCGGTGATTTTAATAATTTGTTCGGGATAATTAGGACGATATTTTTAAAGTTTAATTAATTTAATTTAATATTTCAATGGTGTAATTTTAATAAAAAAAAATTAATTAAAAAATAAAGAGTGTCCCAAGTTGATGTTATTTTATTTATATGGCTCTATCTTTTGAACCGTTATATAATATAAATTTTAAAGTTAAAAGGTATTCCTATAGGTTCTGTAATTTAATATTTGTGACTTTATCTTCTGGACCTTAAGTTTTTATTTCTTAAGTCTGGTACTCCGTTCGAATTTATGAAATTTTTTTTGGAGCAACATTGATTATTTCATGAGGAAAATTTGTCATTTAAAAAGTGGTGCCTATTTCGCGATTTGGAAGAATTTAACGTTTCATTGTTTTCACGTACACTACATTTTTTTTAGCATAAGCATAAGCGACATACATATGATCAGCTGTTATAAAAATTCCGCCTGAAAAAATTCCTCTTTGCTTTATTTCACAGCTGTGATAAAATGTTGTCAGAAACACTTCATTTGTTGTTCTACAGTAAAAACAGAGTACTACTTCTGCAACATTTTTTTATAAAAATTTTTTATGGACTGAACTGAACAGAGCACCAGGCTATATTCAATGATCCTCTGCCTGTCTGTCTGTTTTGAAGTTGATTTATCTTTTGTAAAAAATATTGAGGTTTTTGCTCCAAGACTTTGTGAGTTTCGTGTGATGTTTTCAAGTTTAAGTTTACAAAATTGGGTTTATTAAAAAATTTGAAAATTCTCAAAATCTGACAAAGTTTAAAAGTAAAAAAATAGAACACAAAAAATAACTATTCCATTTTACCATTTTAATTTCTCATTTTATTAAGAAATAAAAATAAAATTTTTACGAACTCTTGTAATTATTTTTAGAGAAAATAGGAAAAATTTCATTCCAGCAGAGAATGTATTTTAGCATTTTTGGGATCACTACATCCATCATAAGCATTCTTTACATCTATCTACCAAAGGTTGTCTACATTTTAAACATCTTCTATTTAATCAAATAATTTGATAAATAAAAATACGAGAAATATTTAGAATCAATTCATATTGAGTAAGTTTGACGAATTTCACACAAAACCCAAAAGTTTCTTTTTTTTGTTCTCTTTATGAATTGTCACATATGTTTTTTTTGCCTTTTTTTATATTTTTTCTTTGAAATACGATTAGGTAATATAAAAAATTAGAGGGTGCCCCCACATCTTAAGCATGCAGTACAAAGCGCTCGGCTTGTCGGACCCATGTGAGCTGCTCGGCAGTTGACACTGTAAATTTTTAAAGAGTACGTATCGCTATGGCTCGTAGTAGTAAAAAGCAAAAATATAGTGTTGCCATTGGAACGTGATTTTGACCAGTATCTACACGTATAATTAAAATGTAACGGGATCACTTCTGTATATTAAATATTTTGTATTTGGTGTAGAAATTAATCGATATGGAACACAAAACACCTATTTTTGGAATTTTTCTCTGTTTGTTTGTGTTCGCATCTCGTAAAAACTACTGGATGGATTTGAACAAAGTTTTGTGAGGAGGTCTTTTAGAACCCTCGTTTAAATATAGAATATTCTTTTTTCGTAAAATAAGTCTTTTCGTAGAGAACATAGAAAAAAAATAAATGGAAAATTTTTAATACTGTTTACAAAACTCTACAACAAATATTTAAAAAAACACATTTTTATAAATTTGAATTTTAAGATAACTAAATATGACACGCGAACGAAGTCGTGGGCACTGCTAGTATCAATATAAATATAAGGAATGTTGCCACAAAGACGTGATTTCGCAAGAAATGAGCTGCACTTGAATTTTCAATAGATTATTTGCATTAGGGTGATAACTTTTCTTTTTTGCCAACCTATTTAGTTATTGATCAATACATATTTTTTATATTTATGTAAAAATTTCTTAAGAAATGATAAATGATTCGTCTTAATGATTTAATGGAATTAAACTCAAAAATATCTATACAATTCTTAATTTGCCTTTGAGCGATTTTCAACGCAATTGCAGAATAATACAAGTGAAGGGAAAAGAGTAAAATAAATTATTTTGTACATTTAAATAAACAAAAGAACAAATTCATGTGAAAAAATCTCCAAATCACAAAGTAAATACAAAGTTGCTACAACATCATCATCAACGCCACAACAAACAAATCTAAATCTGTCAAGGGATCGAACAGTGCCGCCACACAAATTGCAAAATACCAACGAAAAAATAAAAATATAAAAAAGGAGAAAAAAAGAAACAAAACAATACCAACAAAGTAAAATAATACTGAAAATCGAAATAAAATAATGCCAAAAATTACTTCGTGTGTCTGAGTTACGGTTAATGAGCAGTAATGCTACATTGATTACCCGGCTTGACTTGAAGGCATTTAGTTTCGTGTATGATTTGCAATGTACAACTGACAAGAGTAGTACGGAAATGTACAAAAAAAAAAAAAAAATAAACATAAGAAACAAAAAAAAAAAAAAAACTATAATGAAAACAAACCCCAAAAAATGTTGTTCACATCATGTCAAAAACTAAAAGAAAAGATTCCACACACACACATTCATACTTAGATATAAAATAACTGCAGTGTTGATCAAAACTTAGGCTTTTAAAATGATATTTGCAATAACCGCATGTTTTTATTTTAACTTTTAAATTTTTTTTAAAGAATAAAAGAACGTAAGTAAGTTGTTTAAGAAATGAATTATTAAGTGTCCAAAATATCACAGCTCACTCTACACTACAAAACATTGCACAGTGGTTTAAAAAGGATTACATTTGGACAAAAATCAATAACTCGTGAAAATTCACAGAATTAAGGAAGAGGTGTTTTTTAATAAACTTGCGAACGGTCGGCCCTCTACGCTTCTGGATAGGCCACCAAAGTTGAGTACCTCGGGCTTATAATTTTTTGAAAATATCATAAAAAATTATTTTTAATTCAAATGTTAAGACTTTTTTAATTTAATTAGACCTTAAAAATATCTATAAAAAATCTCTAGGATATCCCTTTTACTTTAGAAGAAAATTGCCCAACATTTTTTTTAATTTTGGCCGATCTTAGTATTTTTGGCGTAGTGCAAAGCACCGATTAAAAAACCGTAAATGGTTTTTCAAAGCAACAATTGTTGGATACTACTTCAAAAAGGATTTGACAGTCCCGTAATTAATAATAAAAGGGAAACATCTTTTTAAAAAATCCCATCTTTTACGACATTTTTCCCGTTCCGGAAATTTACATGTTAAAACAAAAAAAAAATAAATAAATAAATAAATAAATAAGTTTTATTTCTCTATTTGACTAAAAACTATTTTATCTATATACATTCAAAGCTTGCAAGAATATCTCGATGCGTTTTGATTTTGCTGCAATTAAAATTCCATACTTTTTATCTTAAAAAACAACCTAACCAACGTAATTTTTTCAGTTTTTGAGGGAAATGTCATTAAAAAATGGAGCTTTCAAAATTATAATATAATAAATCTAGAAGTCGAACATATAATTAGGCTATGAGAGCTTCCCAACCCTGACCCCCTCATGAAGTAACTCAATTAAAAAAATATATACATTGAGGTGCCAGAAAATTAAAAAAAAATAAAAAATTACATAAAAACGCCAACGGCTCTTAATGGGTTAAGTATTTTTTAAAAAGTTTAGTATTTCCGTAAAGCTCTCTTCAAAAGCATTAAAATGATACCCATATTAACCATATTGACAATTGAACTTTTTATGAAAATTTCAGAGGCTCATAACTCGGTTGATATGGGCGAGCACCAATTTTTCACGTGATGTTGTTTTCTTTTTTTTAATTCTTTATCGCCCTATATAAAGGGTCCGCCATCTTACTTTTTTTTCAACTAGTGCTTATTTCGTGAATGGCAACACTTAGATCATGTCTGATTTGACAGATAATTTGTTTTATCCTTCCGCTGAACGAATATGGTTGTGTAAACGCTTGAACAACGCTGGGAAATTTTGCGAATTACTTTGAAAATCGTGGTGTGGAATGTGTGCGAATAATCCAATGCGTTTTTTTTAGCATTTTCAAAAAAAAAGTTATTCGCGGACCCTTCATTATTTTTTTTTTTATTGGAGCTACTTCATTGTTTCAAATGATGTGAAACAATTAGAGGTAGGCGTGGAGTTTTGCCCGCTGCATTGAAAGACATGGACCGACCCTGCTGATTTCCAATAGCACCTCTTTCGACACTATGTATGATCGATTGGCGTATTTAAATTTTTTCTAGCTGATCTAGTGCCTCGGCAAATTTAATTTCAACACTAACACAGACGGACACTTCTCAATCGACTTTGCTATACATAAGTCAGAATATATATACTTTATGGGGACGGAAAAGGATATTTTAGAAGTTACAAACGGAATGACAAAATTAGTTACACACTTTTTCCACTTTTTGTGGTGAAGGGTATAAAAATGGAGCGCGAAAAAAATCATTATAATATTATTAATCTAGAATTCATAAGCTTTTCTCAGGTACCACTTACATCTATATCGATTATGTATTTAAGCTATAGAAGCTTCCCAAGCCTCACCTCCTCATGATCATTTTATATGTAAAATGTACCCAACTAAAAAACTATACAAAGCAGGATATTCATTACATTCTTCTACTATGTCAATAAATTTATTTTCCTGTGCTATTAAAAAACTGCTACATTGTTTAAAAACAATTTTCAGTCTTTAAAAAACCAATCATAAAAATACGAACTTGAGCCACACTCACAAAATAATTTCTCTGTCGACATTAATTTTCTATGTTGTAACCCAACAAAATAATTCTGTTACAATTTGTTGAATAAAAATCCGGACAATTCCGGAAGAAATACAAAACTTAGAAACATTTAAAGAAAAAAATTAAACTTTTTATATATAAACAAAGTTTTAACCACCAGTGTATATGAAGATACAAACATAAATACCTTTTTAATGTGTAAGTGTATGTAAGTATTTTAAAATGTCTGAAATATTTTGATTCATGTGTTCTTATTGAGTGGGATTTCTTTTGTTTGTTTATTTTTTTTTTTTTGTTTTGCTTCTTTTGTATTTACAATGTAAAGATACCGATAGGGGTTTCTTCATATTGACCATCTTACCATTGGACAGAAGAAGAATAATACAATTTGATTTATATGTACAATTGTTCACATAGATATTTATACTAAAATTGCTGTATTACATCAGTGTTTCTAAATGAAAAGGAAATAAATTTTATATAATTTATGATTATGTTCCCAGTAGGAAATAAAAAAAAAAATAGTTTATACCTTTATAAAGTATTTAAAAATTTGTTTAAAGGGCAGCGTGAGACTTGACCCTATTACTTGACCAGAAAAAAAAAAAAACGAATCACAAAATGTAGATTTAATAAAATTTGTTTCCCTTTTTACGTTTAAGCAGTAATTTTTTAAAATGTTTTAATGGTCCATCATTAAAAAAAAAACATTAAAGCAGATTTCAACTAAGCCACGCACACACAAACACACACATATACACAAATAAACTGCTTTAAGTGAGAATGTACTTTTAACACTTGATTTTTGTATTGAAAGAAACAAATCGTTTTTAAAGTTCAAGGTAAAAACAGATAAATATTAATTTCTTTAATTTTACCAGCAAAAACAATTGAATTCACAAAGTACGTGTTTCATAGAAGCACAAAAAAATAAATAAATAAATAATAATGAGCTTAAAAATTTTAATCAAAAACAAAAAATTATAAGAAATAAATAACAAATTACAATCAAGCAATAAATAAAAATGTCACAGTTCGTTATAGGGCTTTATAAGCGAAGTTTATGTTTGATAATACTCAGTTTTATCTAATCGAACGTGTAAATATTTTGAACGCTGAATAGCAAAATATAATCAACCAATTTTTTAACACAAGGTCGGTTCCAGAATAATATTTATTTTGTTTTTTTTTTTTTTTTAAATTAAGCTAAGATTAAAAAAATATTCACGTTGTTACACAAGAAGATTAAATATCTTTACGCAACTAAAAGCAAAATAGTATTTTCTGCGCTAAGTCTTTATGCTATTCACACTTACCAATAAGAAACATTCAACAACGAACGCAGTCAGTTATTTTTTAGTTGTTGTAGTAGAATTCTTTTAATTTCTTAATAACGACATGTATGTATGCAAATACAAGTATAAAAAAAAACAACCAGAGCAAGCTGCCAGATCTTTTGATTTTAGGCCAAGCTAAGCGTTTTAAATCGCTTATTAATAAAAGTTGCTGTTATAGGCTTAATCACATCATAAAGCTAAATATCAAGCAGAAAACTTATTTTTGCATAGTAGTAAAGTGTATGTTGTCAATAAAATTATGCAGAGTTGGGTAAATAAAGTGACACTCAAGAAAATAATTACTGGCTTGTTTTATTTTTCACTAAAAAGGATCTAACGAGCAAGTAAACGTAAAAAAAATTCTTATTATAGTTAATTAAGTTTATCTAGGGTAAGAGAATTTTTTCGCATTTATCTTAAAAAAAAACATCTTTTTTATTTTTCTAGTCCGTTAAGACGTTTTTTAGCCCTTTAAAAGCCGTGCCCCATTTTTTTGTGGGAAATAACCATTTGCCAATGGTATCTTTAGAACGTTCGAACTACTAAAAGCCTTTCAATTAGCAGGAAACAGGTTAAATATCTACTTCTCTCATTATAAATTAAACATTAGTTATACAGCTTTTTACTCAATTTTGTTTAGGAAAGTTTTATTGCATGTTATGCAATCAAACTTAAATCATATTTCTTTAGGACGGTAGTTATACATTAATTATATTATTTTCAAGAAAGATTTTGTCAGGATTTTTTATGTGTCGTAGAACAAAATATAAATGCAGATTAATAAAGAAAATTCAGCAGTTATGCGGTCACCCTTTATTTTTTCACTTTTTATTGCTGACACAGTTAAACAAAATTTTTTTTTTAATTCTAAGCTTAAGTATATAACTGTTCGAAAAATTGACATAAGGGCACCCTTTAATTTCTAATTTTAAATATTTATACTTGTTATTATACTTGATATAGTAGTGGATATTCTGTCTAATTTTCAAGAGTTTTTTTGTAACGGTTGCAAAGATACGGCCATATAGGTCAGTTTACATCTGTATAGGGACACCCTTTAATTTCTAATTATAAGTTTGCTACTTTTTATAGCGGACTTAACAGTAAAGGTTCTGTGCAAATGTTAATCAACTGTCTAAAATTAATCAACAGTTTGGTCACATAAATCAAATTACATTAACTATTGGAACACCCATTAATTTCTAATTTTAAATATTTATACTTCTTAATAAACCAGACAACGTAGTGGACATTCTGTTTAATTTTCAAGTGTTTGTATATAACGGTTCAAACTATTGGGTACATGGCCCAAAATTGGGTACATGGTAAATTTGTTTTATATATGGGAACACCCTTTAATTTCTAAGTTCAAATTTTATACTTGTTGTTATAGCGAACTTAGCAGTACAGGTTCTTGATAAATTTCAGCTGTCTGTCTATAAAGGTTAGAAATTTTGGTTGCATTACATTAACTATTGGGTCACCCTTTAATTAATCATTTTGATTTTTTATACTTGTTATTATAACGGTCAACGTAATCGATATCCTGTTCAATTTTCAAGCGTTTGTCTGTAATCGTTCTAAAGATAGGCGCATATGAGTAAATTTGTGTCACCTATGGGGACACCCTTTAATTTTTAAATTTATATTTGTATTACTTTTTGCTATTGGGAGCTTAGTAATGCGCATTTTTTTTTTAATTTTAACGAAGTGCATTTTATGGTTCACAATACCCTTAAAAAGCATGTATGTTGTATGGGGACACTCTTTAATTTTTAATATTGTGTACTGTTTTTAAATCGGGACCAATCTGTAAGTACAATCTGTTAAATTACACAAAAATTTTAAAATCGGTTCAAAAATGACTGAGTTCTGCAGGCGCAAACATAAAAAATATCAACATTGAGTCGAATTGAGTCCTTTTTTTGAAGTCGATTAAAAATAATTTCTTTCCTTACACATGTATCTCTGTGTTTGTTAAATATTCCAATATTTCTTTTAAAAATGATTGTTTTATATATACAGATCCACAGGCCTCGATTTCGATCAAAAGTTGCTTAAATTAAAAGAAAGACAGATGAAAAATTGTCTTTGTAATGAAACCACTGTTAAACTCCAAAATTTTTTTTTCAAATTTTATTTTTTGCGGTTTTTAAATTTACCTTTATTTTGTATCCTTATTTTTGTTTATTACTTCAGTGTGACCAAAGTGGCTATATTAAAATTAAAAAGTTGAGATTTAGCATTTTTCACGAATACACAAAATCGATCGGAATCTAAAGAAGGTAAAACAAATTCGATCAGAGTTGTTAAAATGAAATTAAAACCATTCCGATCGGAAAGATATGCCTGATAATCTCTTATATTAAAATTGAAAATCAAAAAATTATCACATATCTTTACCCAGGTTGTGCATCTAAGTAACTAAAAATAAGAAGCTTGTGATCCCGTAAGTATTAATCGAATAATTACCCGATTTATTTAATATTCAAATTAATCTGTTAGTTTTTATTTAAAGTAATTATATTGATCATTACTGTGCTCTAATTCCGTAAATAATGTAAAAATTTTGTAGTCAAGCAGTGTTGGCGAAAACCTTAAATGAAATCATTTCGATTAAAAATTGTTTGAAAAAAGATTAAAACACTAAAGTATTAAATAACGTGGGCGCATTCTTTTTAGTCCCATTACATACAAACCAATATATTCAATATATTAAAAGTTTTATCTCAATGTAAGTACATAAAGTACTTATCCGAAGGTAAGTAAATAAAATACATATGTGTGTGTATATAAAATTCAGATATATGAAAGCAACTGAAATCTTATACTCTCATTTGCTTCAATTTTTATTCAGACGTGTGGAAATAAAGTTTAAGTACTTTTAATATGTAGAAATTTGTATGTACGTGCACATATGTATGTATGTACGTATGTAAATATTCATCTTAAAATTACATATGTAGTGGTACATTTAAATCATTGTTTGTATGTGGCAACTTTCGATTTTGTAAACCAGTAGTTAAAGATTTAAAATTGTTTTGCCATTTAAGTTGAAGTCATAGTAGTTTTTCTTAGGTGCATGATAATTAGTTGTTTGGTTTGTAACGGAGTATTTTTTTTTTTAATAAAATTAAGAAAATGGATTTAGCTCTTTAAAGCAGGCAGAATAATTCTGTGAAAAATTGTCACTTTTTTATGAAAAAAAAGTGAAAGGTGACCATTAAAATTATTACGTCCAGAATAGAAGTACAGCGTTGCATTTTCTTGCAGTTGCAAGAATAATTCAAAGAATATAAAAGATTGACAACACAAAAAATTTTTTGTGTTCTTATAATCGATCTGAAGGAAATAGTAGAATATCCAATAAAGGCCAGAATTCACTATCATACACAAGCGTGCAATTTATTCACATAAAAATCGTCCAGAATTCTGTCTAACTTTAAAAATCGTTTCAAAATGGCGTCATAGGTGCCACACCTTTATACAAAAAAGATGCGAAAAACAGATGCATTTAATATTGTTTTATCTACTTATCTTCAAAGAAAAAAAATCAACTCTGATCTCATAGAAAAAATCATTTTATGTTTTATTTCAAAAGATTACAAAATCGTACAGATCTGTAAAAAAATCTGTCGCACACATACACTTTTAATCCACACTATCATACTTTTTGAGCACACATACAACTTTTGACAGATCGTGCGACTGAGTATGATAGTCAACCCTGGCCTTAACTGGCATTTAAGCGGAAAACACCACAAAAACAACATCAAAGCGGTGCTGCAATTACAAGCAAGATTTCGAAAGGGCAGAAAATCACACTTCTCAAGTTTTAAAGTAAGAGAAATAGTCACACATTACTTCAACTTTCAATTGAAATTTTGATCGATGTTGAATATAATAATTTTTTACCCTCATGACGAAACGTGCATATAAATCAAGCCTTGATTATCATTTGGCAACAAAAAAAAAAATGAATGTTAAATACAGCCTTTTTAAATACAAATCAAAATACAAATTAGGAACTACTGAACTTCAAATTTCCAAAGTGGCAACTTCATATTTTCTAGGAGTCTTATGTTTTTAATCTGAAGAATCATTAACTGAATTTGGATTGAAAAATGTTAAGTATAACTCTACAGAACAAAATATTCTCTCAAGAGGAACTCTGTTAGTTTCAACAGTTAAAATTTACCAAAAGAATCTCCCCTATCAAAAACATATTTTCCTTCGAAATGTTTTCCCTTTTTACATAAGTTGCAATCGTGAACAATTTTTCCCTCGACTTTTTTTCACTATACCCAATGATTTGTTCACCTAAACTGCGGGGAGGCTGCATAAATTATAAAAGTTTTTATCTAATTTAATTAGAATAGTAAAATAATTAACACATTTTTTTAATTCAAGATTACAGTGCAGAGTGAAATTATGTTAGACAAGCTTCGAAACAAAGAGTTCTATTCAAAATGAAAATATGTATTTTGTTTGCAATTTGTCTACTAAATCTAATACAAAAATTAATTTAACTGAAATGTGTCAGTGGCAATGTCTCGGGTAACTTCGGTAAATGCGTCTTGCAAACCCAGACCAAAAGTTATATTTTTTTAGAGTCACGTTCTTGTAATAAAGTTAATAATTTGTTTCTAAAAATTTTGTTTATTTTATAAACTTCAATTTAACAATTTTTACAGAGCTTATTCTTCTTACTTACATTCACTGTGCACTGATAGCCTATATAATATGAACAGCTGTTCATTGAAGGGAATAAATGAAAATTTCATGGGAACATAAATTTCACTTCTAATTCACGATAGGGGTCAATTAATTTTTTAGGTTAAACGACCTGAAAAGAAATTGATCTTTATACAAAATTTACGGGAAATTGTAACTTTTCTCTCTTCTCATATCTTCTTTTTTTATTCTTATATCTTGTTCTTTTCACTATCTTTGTTACAAAGCTTAGATATTTTTTTCACATGGTAAAAGTTGTAGGAACTATAGAAAAATTACAAAAAAACCTAGAGAATGCTCTATAAAAAATCTTAAGCTGATACCAGATAATAACTTCTATATACAACGTGTCCCAAAAACATATTTTTTTAATAGGAACCTTGTAAATTAACTTAAAAGAATATTAATTGAACTTAAAAGTTGTCAATTTTTCCCAATTACAAAACCACCATCTTAAATGGTGAAGGAGAATTTTACGAACAGTGACAAAAGAAGAGACTAAATAAGTAAATTATGCTCGTTAAAAAATGTTGTATTGTGGCTTAGGTAAGAAAGAACATAGCTAAAGAAGTTGTTTCTTTCACCACAAACAAGTGCGGTGTTCTTGTTGTAAAACAAAAGATTTTAAGCTCATGAGTTCATGAGTTCAGTTTCGGCCTTCGTCATGAATATTGAGAATGCGCCTGTATTTTAAAACAGCAGATGAGATGATAAAAGGGCTTTAAAAAAGTAAAAATTAACAGTATTTTGGATCCCTGCTCGGGTAAAAGGTCCATATTTGCTAAACAATATATAGAGTAGTTCAGGTCTTATAGGACCTGAACCTACAGTAGTGCGCTTGAGTTAGAAAAAGCTTAAATTTAGTAAACAAGAGATCGTGAAAACAAATTTAGCCACAAAGAAAGAAATAAAATATCGCAAAAGAGTTAAAAAAATAATTGACAGGCTGGTGTTAACATTTAAAAGAATAATCCTGCGTTTTAAAAGGGAAATGTGTAACAATGTTGCTGCACTTTTTCGTTTATGGACTTTTTGTGGGTGTAAAAAAAGCTTAGACTTTTTAGGCTGCTGTAGTCAAAGTGGTAAACACGTTGACTACAAACCTGGTTGGCCAGGGTTCAACTTCTGCGGCAAACAAAAAAATAAAATGCTTTTTTCTGTTTAATGGTATAAATAAATATTTAGAATTAATAGTAAACATGCAGCCTCCTGCGTCGGTACTTCTTCATAGCATATTCGCCGGCGAAGTAAAATAATTAATAAAATAGCTATATCTTTCTCTTTTCACCACCTATCTTAACTCTAATGTATCCCTTTCCTAACGAATGTAGCACAGTTACCTGAAGTTCTATTTCTCTTTACAAAAAATACTGAAAACTGTTTTGAACAAAAGTTCAAATGTTTTGAACCTTTGAATTAAAAATTATTTTTTATTTATTAAGGCACTAGACTAGAAGACATTAAAGTCGGCCTGTGCTAGCAATTTCTCTAGTTGAACAATCATGTCAGAATTGTTAAACCTTTTAAGCTAAAAGTCTAATAAAAACGAACACTTTAACCCGAATTTCATTGTAGAAGAGCTTATGGCAGAACATTAATTTTTAGTCGATCCAGTAGTCGATATGATAAAAAAAATTTTGGCGCTCATAATTACAACTTGTAAGTTTTCTAGCATCCTTTGTTCTATGAATCGAATTGGAACCTTCGATATCGCGAGAGACACTGCGAGATTAGCCGTATGTTCCACAACGTATGGGCATCACTTGTGGTGATTTTAATAGAAGCTAAGAAAAATTAAGGGTATTTAATGCAATTGCTTTTTCCTATGAAAACTTCTGGCCATCACAGTTACATTTGTAGTCTTCATGCATATAGATGATCAAATAAATATGTAAATGTTCTTTATAAAGAAGTTAAAAAAAGGTTTCTTATGAAAATAAAAATCGGTTGTTGAAATTGGAATTACAGTTACAAAAGTTAAAAAATTACAGTTTTAAAACTTAATGTGTGCTGAGTGTAGGACATCTCATACCACTCCAATACAAAAATAGCTGATAATTAAGTCGACTTGATTTTACTCACTTCATGTTGATTGTTCTTACATTCGATGTGCTTCGATGTGTCTGGGTGTTTTCGCAATTTCGTTGAAGATAATTTTTAGCTGTTTGCCGGTTGTGACTTTTGTACTTTTTCTTAAAACGTTTTTATTTTTTCTTCTTCTTATTTCTTATTATGTAAATGATTAATTGTTTGTTATTTTTTAAAGTTTTTTATTTTTCTGTTTAACAAATTATTCTTTGTTTGTTTCTATTTATGGTCTTGTTCCGGTCTCATGGTTAAGTGTGTTTTAAATATTTAGTCTTTCATTATATTTTCATCAAGATTTATTTAAATTAAAAGAAAAAAATGCGTAAAAACGACATATATTCTTATACTAACATTTGTTAGATATTTTTCTTGTTTAAACCATATGTTGCTGTTTTTTGGAAATGTCACGTGCAACTTTATATTTTTAATCTTGTTTTTCAAAAAAATATATATTTCAGCTTTAAAAAATGATAAATGTTTATAATCGTTTTAAAGGTTTCTGACTCAAAGTCTGTTTTGATTTTAAATAAAGGAAACGATTTATATAATTTTCTTTTTCTTTTTTTCTTCAACAAAATAAAATAAAAAGGCCTTAAAGACTTAAGCAAAAGTAACATGATTCTCTTTTGTTTGACTCTTTCGATGGCTGGTTGTTTGGGTTGGTTGGTTGGTTAATTCGTAACTTTCAAACCAGCAACAAAAATTTTTTTCCTCAATTCATTTGTATGTATTTCATTTATGTGAGAGTATGTTTGTTGTTGTTGTGTTTAAGTATAAATTGTTGGGTTTCATTCATGAAATGCTATACTATTATACATCGTTTTAACTGAATCATCACCGTCATCCGCATCACAATTGTCATACAAAGTCAACACCGTCTTGTATCATTTGTCATTTGATCGAACCATGAAGGCTGTGTGCAGGGAATGTTTGTCAAAATGTATTGTTATGATTTTTCTTTTACATTTTGCTTTTATAACATCCACTCACTGAACACATGAGTGACGTGTTGCATTTTGTATAGAATTTTATAAAATGCTTTTTTATAGTTTCGTTTGATGCATATAATTTTTTTTTTTTTTAAATAGATTTGATATGAACAAGACTATACGAGTTAATGGTGCATTAAGAAAATTGTCAATTTATATCACGGGAGGTATTTATGTAGATTTATGTGCGTATGTTTGAGTGTGTAAGTGATAGAGTTAATGTAGGTGGAGAGACTTAGTGTCACATTTCCGGCACTTGTGGGAGTTTCGTTTCTCTAAGATAATAACAATACTTACGAAAATTATATTCAATGTATATGTACAGTGGGCGACATACTTATCAATGGAAACTTCCCAAACATTTTCAAATTATAACATTTCTCTCTTATTTTGACGTTTTAAATACAATTTATGTTTTAATTAAATTAATTTACTCATAAAGGTGTTATTAATAGTGTAACAACAAAAAAAAGCAAAGATAACGTTTGTTCGTTTAAAAATATTTTTGTTTGTCCATTAAAAATGTTGAATTGTGAGAGTGTGTGATTTTGATATACGAAGCTAATTAAGTTGTGGCTTTTCACTGCTAGCCAAAAGTGATGTGTGTCAATAATAAACAAAAGTTTGCTGCGTTAGTAGAGGTTTGTAAATGTTTATTAAACAAGAGATCTTGAGTTCAAATCCCAACAGAACCTATATATATATAAAGAAAATATGTGTTGTATTAAATTAATTGAACTTGTTTCGCCTGTAAATATTATAATGTTGTCATACCTTAGTAGTACCAATCAAAACATGGCTTGAAAATTATGTTCTCACATCGAAAGCGCTCGCCAAACGTATCAAACAAACAGCCAGTGACGGTGGTTTTTACAGAAAGGTACATATTTCAACAAAAATAACTGTTGTTGTATAGCCGTGACAGATGAATTGTTAACAGCAGTTTAAACTTCACCAGTGTTTCTGGTGGAAAAGAAAAATAATTGTAATGCAGTCGTGGTAGGCTTCCTATATACAGGAACAGCAAATTGATGAATGGTAAGGCGGCAGTAATTTTTTTTTTTTTTAATTAGGACCAGCACTCAGAGGATGACCCCTACTAATGCAATGCATTGTGCCAGAACTAGGAAATTAGGTTTTGGGATGGGGTAGAGAGGGAGTAGTGCTTGTGAACGTTTGATTTGAATCTTTGCACATTGAAAGTGGCAGGAAAGACCTTTGCAGGGGGTTTATTCCACATACGAACTGTTCGGATAAAAAAGGAATTTTCTCTGTAATGCGCTGTGCGATCAACTGGCCAATCGACCACAAAGGAATGCGCTCTTCATGCAGATCGCGTTGCGCGTATGAAATTACGGTTTTCAAGAACAAGTTCCCTGATTTCATAAGAGCACATTCCGTTGTAGTAACGATAAAACAGTGGAACACACCCCACATTGCGTCGATGCTTCAGTGATTCAATAGAGCTGGATACCCTACTGTCACCGATGAGTTTCTTCGCCTTCTCCTGTCCAAAATAGACTTTGAAACACCGGCCCATACATGGGAGTTGTATTCCATTTTCGGTCTGATAAAGGTGATATAGATAGTAAGGAGATCAGATGGAGTGAAGTATTTCTTACACCGTTTTAGAAAAATGTCCTTGTTCCAACGAACATCGCATTTGCTTTTTTAAATTTATAAAACAATTGACATCTGATTTCTTAAGGAAAGTACGGTCGGCTACGTTGTTTGCTTAAGAAAATCCCACTTGACGAAAAGTCGCTTAGGTACATTATAGTTATACACATTTGATTATGTGTAATCGCACAGTTGTTTAAGCTATCTTAAGCACATTATAGTTAGGCCTTAAACCTTTTAAGATGTTTTATAAAACTGCTTAAAGTGACTTAAGTGACCAAAAATATATGGAAATATTGGATTATTTCCATTTAGTACGTCCAATAACGAAAGCATTTTCTGAAACGGTTATGGTTTTTATTAATTTTGTGTCATTTTATATTTTGATAACATTACTCAATACTGATATAGCCTGTTCTGTTGTTCTTTATTAATTATTATAAATTTTTATTGTATTTAAAATATGAAATTTTAATATGCACATTTTAGAAAACTAAATTGCCGAATGTGCCGATTTTTTTTTTTTTGTTGTAAATATGCCGATTTCTTATCAAAATTATTTGGCATCCCTGAAGGTAAAAAAAAGAACCATGAACGAAACGAAAAACCTTTCAACTTTCGATCTGGCCGGAACACTTCACCAAATGGAATTATTATTCCCCATTTTATGCTCCCGCTTGCATAACTCCCAAAATAGTTTTATTTTGTAGCACAGTGTTGTTATTATTTTTGTTACAGTTAATGCGGCCAACAAATATTTTTTCCTTTCCTTTTTGTTATTGATACTTTTTAAGACAGAAGAATTATTGGTATTTTATTTAAAATTAATTGCTTGAAATAAGCTGCTTCTTACTTCCGCTTATTAAAAATAATAAGATATTTATAATATATTAAGTTTTACGTTATCTTCGTAAAATGGTTTCTTATTTGTAATAAAAAAAAAAATTTTCATCATAAAAAAAATTTTAATTTAACTTTTAAAAGTTTTTTATGCAAAATTAAAACTTCTAAAAGTGTTTGTTTGCATAGAATTTTGAAAAGCTGCCAATATTTTCTTTTTTTTGGATGCTGTGGGTACTTAAGTCAAAAAAAAAAAAAAAAAATAATTGAATGAGAGTTATAATCAGTGAAGTAAAAAAAGCCTGTATTGACTAATAAAAGTTAAAGTTTATTTTGTGTTATTTTTTTTATAAATTTTGAATTGTTACTGCGTTTTTTTTTTAATTTAAAGGTTTTGTAGTTTTTTTTTTACTCTACTTATTGATTATAATTCTCGTTCAATCACATTTTATACTGTACATTTTTGTGAAATTCGTGGCATAAATTAAAAGACCAATAGAAAAAAAATCTGTAAACAAAATATCGTTTACACATCCCCCACTGTTTTCTTTTACTTTTTAACGTTCATAATAAGATACTATTAAATGCATACTTTTTTATTGTTATTTATTTCATTCATTTTCATTTTTTATTATAAAAATTTTTCAAGGAATAAAAATTCAAAAGTATTTAATTTCAAATACTTTTTGTTATAATAAAATTCTTCGCATTAATGTTTTTAAGAAAATATTAGCAGCTTTACAAAATTCTATGCAAACAAACACTTTAAGATGTTTTACTTTTGCAGAAAAAGCTCTTAAAAGTTAAGTTAAAATTCTTTTTTTTTATGATGAAAATTTTTTTTATCATAAAAAACAAACAAATAAGAAACCATTTTACACAGATAACGTAAAACTTAATATTTTATAAATATCTATTCTTTTTAATAAGCGGAAATAAGAAGCAGCTTATTTCAAGCAATTAATTTTAAATAAAATACCAATAATTCTTCCGTCTTCAGAAGTATCAATAACAAAAAGGAAAGGAAAAAAATATTTGTTCGCCGCATTAACTGTAACAAAAATAATAACAACACTGTGCTACAAAATAACACTATACCCACATACATACATATGTATGTTCATATATTTCTATTATCCAATATTACTGATTACTAAATGTTAGTTAGGTAGGCTACTTAATAGTGAGCTAGTTTATAATGTGAACAATATTTTGAACTTTAGTAAAATTAGGTTATTCTTCTAAAAATCCAGGCGTGTTTCTTAAAATTTCGTAATACATAAATAAGCATAATAGAAAAAAGCCGCTCAAAAACATGTGTAGAAGTTTATAAAAAATCCATTACAGCAGAGTTTCTATAACTGGTCAAAAGCACGGCTTTTAAAGTTGAAAAAAAATATACAAAAAATATTAAGTATAAAAAGAGAAAAATAAAATATTAATGAGAAGTGCAGCAGAAAGCCTTTGAAAAATAAAAATTTATATTTTTGCGCTGATGTTCCTCAAGCGTTTAATAAGCTAAATCCTAAACGTTTCAAGCTTTTCACGAATAGCACCGCCTAGAGCTATACGACATTAAGTGAAATACGAAGAAAAATTTGACATTATGGCTGACTTCCAAAACGTCAGTTGCTTTGTATTCAAACAATGTATTGTGTTTCATAATGCTGTGGTACTAAATGTTTACTAAGCATGTTATTCCAAAATGTTGCAGACAAGTATTAGAAACGTTGCATATATTTTAGAAGTCAGCCCATATTTTTAGTTATAAAATCTAACATTTACAAATATCGGAACGTGCCATTATCTGAAAAGAAATCGCAACACAAGCGGAGTCGTATTTGGGTATATTTTAAGCGTTTGAAATTACACTAGATGAACAGCCAAGTCGAAATTAGCGCGCTAAGCACAAACTACCTCTTAAAAATTCTCAAACAATTAGTAAGTCCGATTTTGACAGTGCGTTAGGAAGTGAAGTTGGCTGCTTGTGTGCTTTTTTTTTTTTTTTGAGAAGTAATGACAATTTAGTTATTTTCAGGACAACCAAGCTTTTTTATCTCTTTTTTATTGCTATATAGTGGTTTTTAATGACATTAAATGAGTAAACATTACTGTTCGAGACACAAATCCGTCGCTCTTATTTTGGCGCTAAAATTAATTAATTTTGTTCTCAAAATTCTAATTTAAAAATGAATTTTTAAATTCGAGGGCGGATTGACATTGAAGCTACTTAGCGCTCGATGACAGCACAAACACAAACGTTAGTTAGATTTTGCAATCTGTCAAATGTCAGCTGTTAAAATTTCACCAAAATTCATCGATTAGTTTATTTGTTGTAGTCGTTTGAATTAGGCAACTTTTGTGTTTCTAGAAAGATGGAAAAAAGTGAGTTTCGTGCAGTTTAAACATTATTATTTGAAAAGAGAAACGGCAAAGGAGACAAAAGAAAAGCACGATTAATATTACGGTGAGTCTGCTCCGTCAGATTACATGGTAAAATATTGGATTGCTGAATTTAAACGCGGCCGAATTAGCACTGCAACAATACAATCAACAGAAAGGCCAAAAGAGGTGGTTACTGAAGAAAATATCAAGAAAGTTCTCAATATCGTCATGAATGATCGCCGAGTCAAGTTACGTAAGATTTTTGAAATGGTAAGCGAACGTGTGTTTAAGATATTGCATAAACACTTGCATATGAAAAAGCTATCGGCAAGATGGGTGCCGCGTTTGCTCAGTGTTGAACAAAAACAAATTTGAGAGACCACTTCACAGCGGTATTTGGAAATGATAAAGCGTAATCCTGTTGATTTTTGGCATCGATTAATAACTGTTGATGAAACGTGGTTCCACCACTACACACCTGAAACCAAAAATCAATCGAAAGAATGGGTGGAAGTACTCCGAAGGAGGCGAAGACAGTAAAATCAGCTAGCGAGGTTATGGCTACTGTATTTTGGGATGCACACGGAATATTGCTAATCGATTATATTGAAAAAGGATCCACAATCACAGGAAGGTATTATCGTGCATTATTGGATCAATTGATTAATGCAATCAAAAAAAAAAACGATCACGTTAAAAAAAAGTGCTCTTTCTTCAAGACAACGCACCAGCTCTTACAGCAATAGAAACGATGCAAAAATTATATAAAATACACTTTGAATTGGTTGATCATCTACCTTATAGTCCAGATTTAGCCCCTAATGACTTTTTCCAAACTTAAAAAAATGGCTCGCAGGAAAAGGATTCATCTCAAACGAAGAACTGATTACCGAAACTATCGTGTATTTTAAGCAGTTTCAAAATCGTATTATTCAGCTGATATAAAAAATTTTAAATATCGTCTTGCTAAGTGTATTGAGCTATGTTTTCTCCCTAGCTTTAATATAAATCCGCCCTCGCATTTATTCAGAGACGGTGTTATTAATTTTCCATTCCATGGTTTAAACTTTGTATCTCTATTTTCTCTTATTTTTACGTAAAAAAAAATTATTCTATGTTTAAATAAAGGTTCTAAAAGACCTCCTTACAAAATTTTATTCAAATCTATCCAGCAGTTTTTATGTGATGCAAACACAGACAAACAAATATTCCAAAAATGGGTGTTTTGTATTCCATATCGATTACTATCTACACCAACATCAAAAATTTCCAAAATTAATATTTTATTATATGTATGGATGACATTTCAGGATAAAAGCTATGCACTAGGTTGCGCTGCGCTTTACGCGCTGATCCAGGTATGGCTGTTCAGTATGACACGCCAAGGTGAATAAATATACGGTGGGAGTGATGGCGAATTCATCGATTTTCGCCGGTAGCCTAACTGTCAATTTGTATTTACTATTTTTTTATATTTAGTTTGACGCTTAGGCTAACGGCGAATATTAACGAATTCGCCATCGCTCCCACCGTATATTATTTCGCCATGGGATACACAATATCATAACGCCGTAACTACGGCAATAAATTTTATTCGCTAACATTAATTAAAGTTATGGTTATGGCAATAGTTGACTCGTCTAATTAAACTTTAAGAAGTTATAAGAGATGTATCGTAATCTAAAAAAAACTATTTATTTTGCTAGCTGTTATATTTTTTGATAAATAACTGTTTTCTTAAATAGTTGTTGTTAGTAGATACGCATTTGATAAAGATGTTTCGAAGTAATTTTATCATACTCTTATCTTGCGAAATTTGATTTGTGGGTGTCTAAGCTCCATTTAGAGATTCTTATCTACGCCAATGAACAGCTTAAAAATGAATGATTTGTTAATAGGGTTTTGTACCGTTCCAAACCCAAGAAGGTTTTAACATTGCTTTAACGCAATGTCCTTTCAAATTTTATATTTAAAGGTTTTTAAATTCACATTTTTTTTAGTTTGGTGCTAGTTTGGTATGACCAATGTTGCCATTTGTAAAATATTTTTATGAGTTTGGAAAACCAATCGGAATCTAAAGGAAGTTAAGGAAATTTTATTGGAATGGTTAATACGGAATTAAAACCATTTCGATCGGAATGTGTGATATGTCTGATAGTTTAAAGCTTCTTATATTGTACTCTTAAGGAGCTAAAACGCAACCTACAATAAGCCCAGATTTGAATCGAACATTTCTTTAATTAAAACTGATGTCAAAAATAAAAGTTCACGTTTGTTGTTTGTTTGTATTTTTTTTTCTTTAAACAAATATTTTCTCTATTCTTTATTAAAAGCTGCTCTAATTCGTCACAAGTATAGTAGGCCATAATTAAAAATGTATTTAGATATGTAACTGGGTATGTGTGAGTTTGTGTGCGTGTGTCAGTGTTGGTACTATAAAAAGTGTTAAGAGTGTACGCTTCCGTTATTGCTATTGTTATATAAATTTTTTGTAAACGGGGTTTATTATCGATATACTTGTATTTATTATGTCTTTATTAATGCAGCTATCGCTGTGTTTATCTCTACGATAGCTACTAACGACAACAACAAAATGTAAGAAAGATTTATAAAAAAAAACTGTTAAAATAAAAACACAAAGAAAAGCGGTTGTTGTTGAGAAATTGTTCTACATAAACAGTTTGACTTGACTTGGATGTTAAAATTCAACTTTGGAACTTGTTTTTGTCTTTACCCCCCCCTGCAAGAAAGAAACAAAATATTAGAAAAAAAAATTAGAAAGTACACGCTTCTGCTGTCATAAGTGGAGGAAATCACAGTTATTTTATTATTTTTATTTCATTCGCTATCAACTTTGAAGGCAAATTTGAAAACACGACATATTTTTGCGTAAACAAATAGTTCAAATCGAATGAGTTGAGATTTTTGTTCTATTTTGTTTTTATGGTTTTTAGAAGAAAAAGCAAAACGAGTTGTTTAAATCTATTTTTAAAATATTTTAATTTGTTTCAACTTTGAAATTAATATGTTTTTTTAAATTAAGTTTTTATTAAAATTTTTATGTTAAATATGTTTATGGTTGTCTTTGAACGTTTCTGAAGCTTTGAAGTTTTTTAAACCGCGGGGTTTCTAATTTCATTTAATTAAATAGATAATAAATTTGTCTGTGACTTCACAGTGCTTTCGGCTAAAAACGTTTTTGTTAAACAAACAAAATATTTTCAACTATTGATGAAAAAAGAAAAAAAAAATTTTGAAGTATTTTTCTTAACTTAAAAAATTCCATTGTGGAGGCAACTGAGTGTAGAAAAAAAGCTTAACATACATCCATTCATACACCTGGATATACGTTCCAGAGCGAAAAAGAAAGTTAACTATTGCTTCATTGACAAATTCAAACAGAAAGATAAATATTCAGTGACATTGTCTCCAAAACACCCTACACTTATTTAAAGGTTACCATGTTAAAGTATCCCTACAGAGATTTTTGTGTCCTGTCTTTGAATAAACATAATGACAAGAATTACACTCAGCTGTATAATCACTAAAATTCCAACAAATTAATACAGTTAAGCCCGCGACAGCAACATGTACAAAAACCACATGAATTTTTTTCTACTTTTTTTTTTGTAAAAATCAGTTTCGGCTGTTTAACAGTTGACAAGACGAATCAAGAAATGTCCATGAAGAAGAAAAATATGAAAAATGTTTTAAAATGTATGAAAGAATTTGTTAAAGCGTTACTTTTAATTAGTAATAGTATGTATGTAAATATGTATGCATACACATGTATATTGTCTTTATATACATAAATAATATTCGCTATTTTCCACAAGAAAAACACAATTTTTGCTTGCACTTTTCATAATTAATGGCTTAAAAATGTCCACCGAATATAAAAGCCAATTAAAGCATTTAAACCTTTTATTTAAAAGAATCAAAAAGTAATCAGCTGATGTCACAGGTTCCTCTACTTTAAAATTTTCGTTGCTTTTTTACTCTTATGACAATTCGTTATGAACAAACTTTTTTCCAGGCTAAAAGTCTAAAGGCCTAACTATAATGTGCTTAAGATATTTTAAACAACTGTACGATTACACATAATCAAATGTGTGTAACTATAATGTACTTAAGCGACTTTTCGTCAAGTTTCGTGAAGTGTGATTATCTTAAGCAAACAACGAAGCCGACCGTACTTTGCTTAAGAAATCAGATGTCAATTGTTTTATAAATTTAAAAAAGCGAACTGCAATAGACGCTGAAAATGATTTTAAATTAAATTTAAAGATCATCAAATAAAACATCCAATGCAGTCAAATATCCAATGAAATTTTTAATATATTCAGAGTCTTGAATGATTTTAACTTTTTTCCATTTTATTCCTCATTAATAATAAATTTTCAAATATTACCATTTTGTTTTAGGGATGTACACACTGTTTCAATTTTTAGTACTTTTTTATTTATGCTTTTATTTGCTTCATTTTTATTAAAGGAATAATTCATAATGATTTATTGTTGGTAATATATTTTTAAGTTGTAGATACTTAATAACAATTTGAGACATTAGAAAAGTATAAGAAGAAAACAGTTTCTATCAAGGGACAAATGTTTGCAACTATGTGAAGTAAGTAGGTACGTCCAGAAAGTACAATATAGCCGCCAAAAAGTCTTTAATAAGTTTCTTACGTATTTGACAGGCGTTTCGTTAAGTTTTGCCAGTAGCTTAAGTTAGTTTAAGCATAATTAAGTTACCCCTTAAAATGAAAGCAAGGCTACAGACGATGCAATAAGCGATTATAGGCCTCATCAGTCTTTACTTTCTGTTGCTGTTCTGTGCCGTGCCGTTCTGCTTTTTAAATTATTGTAATTAGTTTTTCTGTAACAACAAACCAGCCGTTTATAATACACAAGAAAACACAATACACAACACAACAAAAACAACTACAATTACAATGACAAAAATGGTTTGTTTACAATTTTGCACTCACACTACCAAACAACTTTCAAGTAACTTAACGTTGAATTCTATTTTCTACTGATTCGAACGGAACAGAACAGAACGTAAAAGTAATAACAAACCACAAATACATATTTTCCATTTAACAGAAATTGATCAGCTGATTCGTCACGGAACGGAAAGTAAAGACTAATTCTGCCTTATAGGTTATTTTCTAGCAATGCTAAATTCCTCTCAGACGGATAACTGCATTGGGAAAAGCAAGTTTTTGTAGTAACTTTAGTCTATTGTTGGCGTTTTTTGTTGCAACAAGATTAAGAAAAAACCTTTATATGCCTGGCTATTTCTATTTCTCTATATGTGGAATCCGCCAGAAAAAAAGAAGATACGGCAAAATTATAACAGGTGTAACTATTAGTCCAGCCTTTTAGTTTTTTGGTCCCGAAACGTCAAAATTTATTTAAGTTTTATAAACAAAAACGCTTTCAAATAAATTGTGGTAAAAAGTGTTAAAGTGACCGCACTAGTCAAATATTTGATTGAGAAAGCATAACCACTATTTTTACAAAAGTTCAATTAAATTTTTCATTTCACGTACCATTAAGAATGACGATTTAAAATATAATAAATGTGATATCTTATCTTTTGTATTAAGTAGGATCTTATATTTATTATTAAAAATTTGAAAATGAGAAAAAAAAATTTTCCATAATTTAGTGGTTACGTCTTTTTGGTCAAATATTTGACTAATGTGACGGTACCTTTATAAATATATTCAAAACTTTATTTCACAAATGTAAATAAGAATTTTTTTGCTTAGGTTCTTTTTTCTTTGTATTTTAGTCTGCTTTTCTGTCACACCTCAGTCCAGCAAAAAATAATGAATTCGCCGTGCATTAAAAATATTTATGCTATAAAGAAATTGAGTGGTGTCAGTGGTAAATTCATTAATTTTCGACATGAAATGTGCCTTGTAAGAAGAGATACCATTGCGAAATCTTATACCAGGTAGTGAAAACAGCGAATTCATTCATTTTCGCCTTCGGTAAAAATGTTAAACTCCACGTTAAAAAAAGCTCCATAAATTCGCTTCTACTATCACCTGGTAGACGGTTTATCATAAAATATATACCATGGCGGAATTATGTACAAGGTGATGGCAGTGGTGAATTTCATTCATTTTCGCCGTTGCAGAAAATGTCTAACTTAATATTAAAAAAAAGTTTTCGCTGATTTTTTATATATGGAGTTTGACACTTTCTGCAACGGCGAAAATGAATGAAATTCGCCACTGCCACCACCTGGTACATGGTTTCGCCATGAAATATACCTTGCAAGAAGCGATACTATGCCACAAACCAGAGATGGAAAATTCAGTACTACTGCAAATGATAATTCCAGCAATGGCCTGATGACAAAAAAGTACTTTTCATATACAAACTAACTTTGGGCTGTTTTCATAAGCTATAAGCATGAGAAGATGGACGCTTAAACAACGATACTCAATTAACAGTCATCAATTCACGCAACTTATAGAAGCGAAATTGTTAATAAACAAAAGTGGAGAATATGGAGTGAAATCAACCCACATTGACCCTACGGACGCCAATAAATCCAGGAAAATGTAACAGTGGTGCTACTGTGATAGCATCATTGAAAGTTATTTCGTCAATGAAGCCGTTCAAGGATTATTATTGATCCGGGCAGCATGTGGTTCAAAAAAATGGTGCCATGGTGAGCCATTCGAAAACAGCAACCATCAACTTTTTGAAATTAAAAATCGGCAATAAGTTGATTTCGAGAAATAAACCTATTGATAGACTTTCAAGGTCGTACGATTATTTCCTGTGAAAACACGCCAAGGCGCTGGTTTATGCTGATAAGCCACCAAGAATTCATGGCTAAGATACCAATATTGTTCGCATTATTCGCGACATACGGCCAATAAAGCTCGACAAAAGGCTTAAAATTGGACGTTCAGAATGCCCTTCGTCAAGAACAAGGCGAATTAAAAGTAAGGTAGCCGCACGGCTACGAAAACAAAAAATTTATATTACTTTGCTGTTACGGATCATCACGTTGATGTCAAAAATGCTGACTCAACAAAAGAAACCCTTTTTTATTTATTCTTCTATCATCATTTGGTACTTTAAGTGAAGTTGTACGCAGATGACTTTTTTCCTTCTTTGTATGCAGCAAACCTCATATTTCTTTTTTTGGTTTTGAAATTTAATTTTATAAAATTGACAATTTTTAAAATTTTGACAACGTTGAATATAAACAAAAATCAGCTGGGCTATTAAGACCACCTGTAATATACTTCGCCTTGGTCAAGTATAGCCGATGTGGCCATATAACCGAAGTCACTTTTTAATATTAATGCTAGCTATTAGTAAATAAAAAATTTTGGATCAAAGTTTAAATTTTTTTCATAACTTTTTACAATTTGAAAATCTTCTAACGGGCTTAAAAATGCCTTTTGTAAGCAAAGAGTGAAAAATATTTATAAATTTGAAAAAATTTATGCAGATCACTGCAAGAAATCATTGTTTTACATATTTCTTTTATATATTGATGTTGGGGGGGTCAACAAACCTCTCTTCTCAAAGTACTTTTTTTGGTTTTTAAACCGACTTCAAAGGGCCTCAACATTTAATAAATAAATCACAGCATACGATAAAAAAAACTCCAGTTTTACAAGCAAATTGTCCAAATTATTGTATTGTTGTCTTTGTTGTTGTATTACTAGTCATGACATACTTTTTTAATGTTTATTTTTTTTTTAAATTATATGAAAAGTTGTGAATTATATTTGATTAAACTAGTTTCGTTTTAAAAGTGTGGCGATCCTCCTCTTTCTTAAGAAACAGACAACAATTGAAGTGACTTTATAATTATTTAACACAGTGCGTTTAAAATTTTTAATGTTTTTTTTAATTTCGTTTCTTGTTTTGATTACTTCGTTTTAAATTTCTAATGACAAAACTACACGAATTTCAAGTACAGACAATTTGGTACCCGTGTCTATTTTTCTTGTCTATCTTTACAATAACATCAGACTTGCGACAATAAAACTTTATGTAAACTGAGTCTAATACTCTTTAAAAAAAAATGTTTTGAAATACTTAATTTCAACACCAAAACGCTTCGTGTCACGAAACGTATGTAAATAAAAAAAAATAAATAAATAAAATTTAAAGAAAATTGCGTTAGAAATACACTGAAGAAAAAGTTAACAGGAAATAAATCTTGAAGTAAATACATTGTTTCACTAAATACAAAAAAAAAATCCAATTAAAAAAGGAAGAACTCTTTTGAAAGCAAAAATTATTTCTAGCGCTAAACCAGTGGTAACAGTGATAACAGTGACTTTTTAACTCGTCCTATTTTCGAATTAATATGGTTCAACAATTAACACAAACCCAAAAACAGCACCAAGCCACAAATGTATTTGTCTGTTGTTAGTCAGATTTAGGTTCACTAAAGGCCAGGATTGACTATCATACTCAGTCGTACGATTTGCCAAAAATTGCATGTGTATTCAAAAAGTATGATAGTGTGGATTAAAAGTGTATGTGTGTGGCAGACTTTTTGACAGATCTGTACGATTTTATAATTTTTTGAAATAATTCATAAAATGTTTTTTCTATGCGATCAGAGTTGATTTTCTTTGAAGATGGGGAGAAAGCAACAAAAAAATATTAAAAGTATCTTCTTTTCATCTTTTTCGTATAATAGTGTGCAACGTACGACGCCATTTTAAAACGATTTTTAAAGTAGAACAGAATTATGTCAGATTTTTTGTGTTTAAATCGTACGGTTGTGTATGATAATGAATCCTGGCCTTAAAGCAAGTTACAAGGCATCTACTTGTATACATTTCATACACAATCTCCTGTTTACTGTAGTTTATAACGGTCTTATCACTATGAGATTTCAAGACTGTTTTTGTATTACAAACAATCCAACTGAGTGCTCTTCAGGCAAATTTTTTAGTCGAATCCCAGCTAAAAAAAGTAGTGAAAAAATAATGGGTATTTTCATTGCTTTTTTCGCACTTATTCTCGATAATGGATTTTTAATAAGTTCATTTATTTTGGTTAAATTATAACTTTTGAACTCTTCATAAACTCACGAAAGTCATGAAAAAAGGAATTAAAAAAAAAAACTAAAATTAATGAAATCGTATACTGTTTTCACTGGTTTTAAGCACTCATTTATGCCAAGCAGTTTGGTAATGTGATCCCAAGGCGAATTGATTCCAGGTGGCTGCATTAGCTTCTACTTGTATTTTATTTTTGTAATTTTGACAACTCGCAAAGGAAAACAGCAAACATATGTTAACCGCATGAGCTAATGCAGTCACCTGTTTATTTCGTCTTGTGTGTCAATCACAAGCTAATGTTAAAATCAAGGCGAATCAATTTACAAGGTGGCAGCGTAGGCGAATTTAGTTTTTTTTGCTGGTATACATGACTGTCAAACTCCATATATAAAAAATATGTGTACATTTTTTTATATGGAGTTTGACAGTCGTGTATACCAGCAAAAAAAATTGAATTTGCCTACGCTGCCACCTGGTAAATTGATTCGCCTTGGTTAAAATCATGCGCTTTCTCTCTAAATGGTACCAGTTCATTTTACGTAGAATTCATGAATTACCTACCTACTTCTTTTACATGTCTTTTTTGCTAGGATTGATTGCTTGGAATCGTTAAATCTTTCAAAAATGTCATGTGCGTTTAAATGGCATTGTATTGAAATAAAATTTTTGAGGAATTTTTTGACAGGTCTATCCAATTTTCAAGTATGTGAAAAAATCAAAATTGCATTGTTCAGCAGTGAGGTAGCTAAACAAACAATTTTTGGCGATTTTTCTAAAGCCCTTTTTACAATATAATACTGAGTATTAAGATTTTCATTATGTTTTGTAAGAAGGAAATCAAATAAGAATTGTTGTGATTATTAAGAAATCTAACGTAACATTAAATTTTGTTTTTACACTATCACACTTTAAATAAAATGAAAATTACTAAGCTGGTATTAAATTTAAGTAACGGCGACTGAAAAATATTATAAATGGTGCGTAAGTGCCGCCTCACCACGCCTGGCTCTAATTTTTCTAAATCATTTGTAACAATGAAGTAAGTCCAAACAAAAAAACAAATATATAGAATGATAGATAGTGAAAAAATAAGAAAAAAACTTTTAGAGAAAAAATTGGCGCTCGCCCATATTTTCCGAGTTATGGGCCTCTGAAATTTTCAAAATTTTTTAAATATCGATATGGGTATCATTTTAAAGCTTTTAAAGAGATCTTTCAGAAAATGCTTAAATTTTTTAAAAATGCTTAACCCATTAAGAACCGATGATACTCCTATTTAATTTTTTTTTTATTTCTCTTGTCTTTATGATTGGAGTTATTTCACTAAACTAAATTAACATACACCGTGAAGGATATATAAGACTTGGTATAACCAAATAAAGCACTTTTACTTCTTTTTAATTACCTTTTAATTTTTTTTAAATAAAAACACTGTAAGAGAAATAAAAAAAAAATAAGTTTTA
Source organism: Cistogaster globosa (assembly GCA_937654795.1). Taxonomy (NCBI): domain Eukaryota; kingdom Metazoa; phylum Arthropoda; class Insecta; order Diptera; family Tachinidae; genus Cistogaster; species Cistogaster globosa. The sequence goes on along the minus strand of OW569404.1, from coordinate 134,961,152 downwards.
TATTCAAATCGTTTTAAATTTTTTGTTTGTAATAGAGGTACCCAAGGCGAATCAATACCAGGTGGTCGCAATGGCGAATTCATTATTTTGCTCAAAACCTGAAATGTCAAACTCCATATATAAAAAATTTAGTATAATTTTTTTTATATGGTGTCTGACACTTAACGTTTCGGCGAAAATCAATGAATTTGCTATCGAGACTACCTGGTATTATTTCGCCATGGAGGTACCTAATAATGGCACGCCGTGCTACTTTGAATTAAATCGTTAGAAACTACTGGTTTATTGCCTTCTTTTTTTCGATAAATCCCCCACTGTGCGTAGCGAATATTATCTGTCGGCCGATTTACCATACAACAAACATCATGTTAAACGATATTTTCAGTTTGATACTTTCGCAATAGCTACGAAAGATACAGTCATTATTTGTTTTATTTAAAACTCAAGGAGATTAGAAAAACACCTTAGAAATCTTACAGCGTAAAATTTTTATTTATAAAAAATCTTAACGTTATTAAATGTCTTTCATTATTTAATTCTTTAATTTATCTGAAAAATATTACCTTTTTAGGCCAGTTGTTTGTCCCTTTTACCACTACTATTGTGATGAATAAAAAAAAGGCGATGAACCACATTTTTGTTAAACTATTAATTTGAATTAAAAACATAATAAATAAAATGAATATCACTCTTACTTCAGATTATTTAGATATTTATGTAAATTATAAAAAGGCAAATTACATTAATTAAAATTTCATTTTAATAACATAAAGGGAGCGAGCGGAGCGTCAAAGGCAGCAGTGAAAGCTGTCACTAACGAAATGACGAAACAAATCTTCTATTCCTTCTGGTTTTAAGCCGGTACAATAACAAATTTAAGAAAAAAAATAAAAAACAGTTCAATCAAACGGCAACGAACTTTGTTTGCATCTCAAGCTGGGATAAGAAAAAAAATCGATAAATTTTTTTTCATCATTTTTTTTTTAAATGTTTTGCTTTTGGGTTTAAAAATGCGTGGTGTTTATTGCTTTGCATGACAGAGAGAATAAAAGAAAGGGCTTAATATTATTTATAGTATTTGATAGTGTTGTTGTTTTGTTGTTATAAATGCATTTCTCATTTTACGTGAACTGGGTGTTGTGGCATATTAACAGGTTGTTGCAGCTGAAATTAAAGTTATAAACAAACACGAATTACTTACATTGTAACGATTTATTTGAAACAACATTGTATTTCCTTCACCACGGGAAAGCATGATTTCTTTAAACAAAAAAAAAAAAAAGAAGATGACTTTTCAAATTTAACGGACTACCTACAAACAATTTTTGTATTTTATTTTTAATTATATTTCTACATACATATATGTGTGTGTGTATGTATGCATGTATATATCTCAGACATATGTTGACATTATTCGCTATTATATATTTTTAGAAGTCAAAGTTAGGCTCGTTTCGGTGGTCTAAACGTTTTGTTACTATCGAAAAAGAACAACACATGGATCAAAGAATCTGTATTTGAATACTGATATTTGGCGATTGTTCTTTAAGTAAAAGTATTCTTTTAGCAATAAAACTATTCTACAACGAAGAACGGAAAGATTTTATTGAAATTAGATTTATTGTAAAAATTAAACTCATATGCAATGATCGCCAAACAATTTCGCACAGGAACACGTGTACAATACAACCACAAGGAAACTCTAAACATTAAAAAAATGAAGCTGTCATCCACAAAAAAACTAACAACCATAAAAAGCGCAGATTAAGTTTTTTAAGAGATTTAAGGAAATAATTCTTGTCAAAAATTGACTTCGAAACCGACAAACATACATTAAATTATATGAACTATAGCAAGGGTTCTCATCAAATTCCTGCTTACGGACCCCTAGTGAAATAATTTTTTTTGCGGACCCCTTTGAAGCTAAGTTCAAAATAAAACTTTTATTATTTTTGAAAACACTGTTTTTTCGGTTCTTTATGCGGACCCCTTGGATGGTTGCTACGGACCCCTAGGGGTCCACGGACCCCCATTTGAGAGCCTTTGAACTATAGGGTCACCCTTAAATTTTTAAGTCAAAATTTTATACTTGCTATAGAGGAGTTAGCAATACAGGTTCTTTGTAAATTTTAGCCGTCTGTCTTCAACTGTTGGCATGGCTATATACATCTAATTAAGTGAACTATTTGGGCTCCTTTTAACTTATAATTTTGAATCTTAACCCTTTGTATTATAACGGTATTAGTCACCAACATTCTGTTCTCTTTCCAACTGTTTGTCTTGAACAGTTCAAAAGGTAGGCCCATATAGATCAATTTACGTCACCTAACGTGACACCATTTTTATTTTTAGAACTGTTGGTGTATTACTTTTTGCTATTGGGAGTTTTACTGATACGCAGTTTCTTTTTTAATTTTTAAATTGTTATAGTTCATAATACGCGTAAAAACATGTTATTTGCATGGAGACACCCTTTAATTTAAAAATAATACATTGTTTTTAAACGGAACCAATCTATAAGCATAACCTTTCAAAATAAAGAAATAATTTTCAAAATCATGTTCAGAAATGACTGAGATCTGCAGACATAAACATGAAAAAGCAACATTCACACGAATTGATAACCTTTTTTTAGTTGGTTAAAAATGTAATACGACGCTACTCGTATTTTGAAGGAGGTATGTATTTTTAGCAATATAAAAATTATTAAATTACTCAAAAAAAAAGATCTTGCAGAAAGAAAACCGATTAGTTTTAATAGTGAGAAAAATCTCTCATCTTATATTGAAAGGAAATTAAAAAAAATTTATTTTTAAAGAAAAAACAGAAACACAAAAAAAAAACATAATAAACAAACAAAAAAAAGGTTATTTTAATAATACGATTCAAACTTATTTTCTAATGACAAACAAATATTTTGTATTCTCACAGATTATATGTCCATTTTGTGAGAATATTACAAATAAATGTTTTGGAAAAAACAAGCTTGAGTTCTTAGTTAATGTTTTGGTTAATTTTTATTTAACTGCTCTAGCCATGGCGAAATCAATTACCAGGTGGTAGCAGTGGCGAATTTCATTCATTTTCGCCGTAGCAGAAAATGTCAAACTTCATATAAAAAAAAATTTCGCTGATTTTTTACATATGGAGTTTGACATTTTCTGCAACGGCGAAAATGAATGAATTCGTCACTGCCATTACCTGGTACATGATTTCGCCATGGCTCTACCCTTTTTTAAGAAATATTTGTTCTATTTTTTCCCCTTTTTGGAAGTTCGAACTCTCACTTTTGAGTAAGTTAATGCTTAGATTTAGACTATTTTATTGTTTTATTTTTAACACGTCGTCGTTTACGTGACAAACACAGTAACTGAACGCGATATGCATTATTAAAAAAACAACATAACAAACAGTAAAGCTACCATCCCCTCAATATTCAAGCCTTGCCATATTGTTTACCATCAAACAAAAATTTCATGTTAGTTTCATGAAGAATTTCATTGTGTAAATTAGCGCGCAGACGCCTTAGTTTGCGATTTTAATGATAATAACAACCAGAGAGGGGTTCTTGAAAAACTTTTGAGTTAATATTTTGCCAGCTCATTGACCATGGATGAGACTCTTGTGAATGAAAAGTTTTTATAAAAAATGTATATTGTTTAGTATTGCTATCAAACTTCATTAAATTCTTATAACATAAACAACATTTGATATTAACGATTTCCTATTAAATTTATAAACAAAAGCAGACAAAACAGCAATTCTAACAATTTTAATTATTGCAAGATTTCAAAGAAAGCAAAGTTTTATATTTTTAATAGCTCAAGATTTTTTAATAAGAAAACATTTTTAAATATTTTTTTTTTTTTTTTTGCTTCACGAATTATGTAAGTAGTTAAAAAAAATGTTATAGATTTTTTTTGTTTAAACTATTAAAAAAATTATGCATACAAGAATTTGTAACTTAAATTAGGCCTCCAAAAAATAAGTTGTAACGCTTACCTGCTTAAAAGAAAAATAAACAAAAAATTTCCAAATTCCTTTTCGTTTTCTTAAAAATATCTCAACTAGACGCTGCAATAATGTTTAAAACATTGTTATAGTTGTAGAACTTTGTAGAATGCCTTTTTATGATCTGCTTGTTTAACAAGTAATTTGGAATTTATTGTTCCCTCCTCCTCTTTGCACTATTTTATACAATTTTTTTTTTGTTTTGTATTGTATACAGGCTGCTCGTTTTTAAGCCTTTTCAATGCCAGTAGGCAATCCTTCGTCTTTAAAGTGATTTAAGATTTTCTTTATTTAAAGAATTTTCTTTACTTGTTTTCAAGGTTTATATTTTTAAGGTTTCATCACTACACACACTTCACTTAAAATTCTTCACGTTTGTTTTTTTTTAACAAAATGTAATTTTGTTTATTTTGTAGACTTAAAATAATACAATTATTTATTTAATGTAGGTATGTAAGTATGTTTGTACAGGAAACAATTTTGGTTACCGCAATATTTGCACTAACACTTCAGCACAAGGCTTGTGAACATTTATTTAAGATAAAAAGAATACGATCATCTCACGTATTAAACAACAACAATAACTAAAATAATCATCAGCATTCCAAAATGTATGTTTGTTATATGTTTGTACGTATGTAAGTATGTACCTATCTTCACTCATCAAACTAAACCACGCAATTGTCAAGTAATTATAAACAAAGTATGTAAGTAAGAACGTGAATGTATTGAATTTTTATATTATTATTCTTTTTATTACTGCCATTGACCAGACGCTGTTTTCGGTTTAACTTTTTGTAGTTTTGTTTAATAAATTGATTGGTGTTCTGTTGTTGTTCTAAATATAGCACCAATCAGGTATTTTATTAAAAAATTAAACAAAATTAGGTTCTGTTTACTTTACTTTTTTGCAGACGTTTTGCTCCGTTTGTGTGTGTACCTAGTATCTTTGCATTATGTATGTTTTCCTTAAATTTTTCTTTATTATTTTTTTTAATAAAGAATACATATGTACATATATTCATATATTTTTTTTAAGTGTAGTTGTTCAAACCTCAATCGGTATTGAATTGCGCTCTTGACTCTTATATATTACAATTATTTTTCTTATTCACCTTTTACGCAACCGTTCGTTAATCTTTCCGTTACTAAAGCCGACACGATCTTAAACGTTATGCTGTCATTGCTGAGTAGCAACTGAGTTTATAATCAAGAAAGTATCTCAAACTAGTTGCAAAGTAATTTGCTTTACTTAAGATGAAGGAGCAGACCTTTTGTTTTTGTGCTCAATGTTGTTTAAAGCTTCCATGAATAAATTAAACGGTCACAAAAATTTTGAATTTATTTTCTTACACAAAATAATATAGACTATGTTCATAAAACAGAATTTAAAGTATTTTCTTGTAACAAAAACTAAGTAAAAAATTATTCTTAAGCATGTCGTTCTTGATTATTTGTTTCGCAAAAAAAATGCTAAAATTATTTAACATTCTTTTAAATTAAAAATGCTCATAATAACAACCCTGTCCAAACAAAAAACAATGCTGCCAAATTAAAAAGGCGTTTATTTTAATATTTTATATTTAAAGTATATAAAGTTTTTAAGAGATTAAACAAAAATAATATTGAAAACAAAAAAAAATATATTAAGTTGCTTATAATATTAAACAACTTTTTAATTATAGTAAGCACGACGTTTAAATGTTAATAAAATAGCAAATTGGTATCACTTTGCATTGAATCTGATTTGTGCTGCCCAGTACTTTCAAAACAAAACGATATTCGCCCTAATAAAATGTCGCCTTAAAAGAACATCTCTTCGACTGCTATGATTCGAATTTATACTACAAAACTCATATAAAAATTAAAATGTTTATATTTTTCGTGAGTACTTGAGCAAGTTTGTTAATAAAAGGATGATAAACGGAAAAATAAAAAGTTTTACCAAGCTTTTGTGCTAGTTGTGTATTGTAACGCAGTTGCAACTGATTGCCTTTTAAAAATTTACCCTGTTTCAATTTTTTTACGTTTACAAATAATAACTAACAATATGCATATTAAATTTTAAAAATGTGGAGAAAAATATAACTCTAAAGGCAACTGAAAGTTTTTAATAAAACAAAATATTAGTACAGTTAATTGTTAAATTCTGTAAACGTATAACTTTAATATTATAATAAATTATACGTAAAGTTTCAAGTGTAAAATTCATAACTGTGCACAAATTTCTTGTTATTTTATATTTTATTATTATTATTATTATTATTATTATTATTATTATTATTATTATTATAATTATTATTATTATTATTATTGTTATTATTATTATTATTATTATTATTATTATTATTATTATTATTATTATTATTATTATTATTACTATTATTATTATTATTATTTTTATTATTATTATTATTATTATTATTATTATTATTATTATTATTATTATTATTATTATTATTATTATCTTAGTTTCGATAAACTGCTTGTAGATTTTACTATCAATGGAAACAAAAAACCAATAATTTTATTTCGTTTATTTGTTATTATCAAAGGGCCATATATTCTTGCAAAGTACTTTACAATACTAATATATATTGAAAAAATAGTACAAGGAAAGTCATATGTTTTTAAATAATTTTCCATACAACAGCTTTCTAGTATTAATTGTTTATTTATTTTCTTAAACTAGATATAAAATTAATGTTATCATACATTAGGAAAAGTGTTATGTGTGGTACTTTTAGTCTGGCATCACTTGTTAATTTTTACATTCCAGTCACGTCTTAAAAGTACTTGGCAGTACTTTTAAAGTTTGTTTATGTTGTCCAATTTATAAAAAAAAAAGATTTGAACTACAAATTTTGTAGTGCTTTGTAGCTTGTTAAATGCGTTGAAATAAGTAAACTCTAAATAGATTTAAATTAAAACTTTTTGTGTTCCAGCCATACATCTATCAAGTTGTAAAATAATTAGTTTTACATCATGTAAGTAAATATGTTGTCATCACTGGTCGTTTCTACATCATGAAATTCGGCTTCTTTTTTTATCATTATTTGATTTTCTTTCCAATGAAAAACTTCAGTTCAAAAGGAAATCTGGGAGGAAAAAGATCAGAAGTTTGCGTAGTTGAATTGCCTTAGAAAAACGAAGTAAAAAAACAAATAGAATAAATTTAACAAACTTTGGTGTATAAACAAATAATTTTTAGCCGACAACACATTTAAATTAAATGGTAATGAATGCGTGAAAAGCTGGTAGCGAAATAAATATGTATATCTAGTTAAGTGAAAATCCGCGCGCTTCTAATAGTTTTATGCTACAAAAAATGAAAAACAATTTTTTTTTTTTTGCAAATTTACATAAATAAGAATATCTGTGAGTCACAATAAACATTTATAAAAAAGGCATTAAAAAGTAAACGTCATCGGCATTTAATTTTTTTTGTTGTGTATATTGGACGCGTCGTCAATAGTATGGTTAAATTTGTTTCTTTTTTTGTTGTTTGTGCATTTCATTAACCAAAACATTTAAGTTGTCGAAGGTGCTGGCAAGAATGTGAACACACATTTGCATTTATTGCTCTTAGTGCGTGAAAAAATAACAACAATAAAATATTCTATTATTAAATATTTATATGTACATGTATTTTTAAAACAACATCCATATGTACACATCAGTAATTCTTTGAATTAATATCAAAGAGTAGTTTGTATAAAATATATGTGTGTATACAAACATACATATGTAAATATACATGCATAAAATTACTTGTCATTTACAATTTACTATATTGTAATTTAAGTGGGTGTGGTCTTTTTAATTTCTTGTTACTTTTTTATTTTAGTGGCGATTTGTGTACAAAGCGGAAACTAAGGGATTTTCATTATTAAAGAATTTTAATAAAATCAAAAGGTACGTTGAAAATGCATTGATATATTTACTTGCATATATTCGAATACATTCACACATACAGGTCATTATTTTGCTATTTTGTTTTCGTTTGTTGTTTGTCATCTATTGTGGTACATACATACATTTTCCATTTTAGGGACCTGTTGCTTTATCATTTTTGTTTTGTTCATGGCTCATTGCCTACTTTCTTGCCGGTAAATTTTATATATTTACATGTGTATATGTATGTATGAATAAATATTGCTAATTTTATAAAGACCTAGTACTACCGTTTCTTTAAATGTTTTCATTAGCCAAGGTCGTTGATTTTTTTTTTATTTGTATGTAGGTATTCCAAGAATTACCTAAGGAAAAAGATTTTACATGTAAAAGCTAATATTATACCTACATGTACTTCTATTCAATTTTAACAAAAATTTTATTTCATCTTTAACCTAAGGACCGGACCTTTGTACATTAGTATATATTTAATAATTTAAAATAAATTAAATTTTCATTACTATTATTACGTATAAGAAATTTTACTTACTGCTCAGTATGTATGTACATACATATGTATTTTATTTTTATCTTTTTCCAATTACTTTTCAACATGTAAAACTCGTTTACCTACATATTTTTTTTACAGAAACCTTTTAAATGCAAAACAATTGCGAAATCGTTGCTAAAACCATAAACAAGTAACTTAACTCGTTTTTACTTTTTAAAGTTAATGACATTTTAAGTGATTTCAGAAGATTTTTTTTTTTGATTTGTAATTATGATTATGCAATTTAATTTTTTTTTATCAAGGCCGAAAAAACCTTTGATATTTCACTTAGATTTTTATTGCAATATTATATTCGGAAATAAAATATTATAAAACTTATTTAGTTAATCTGCATTTCACTTTCGTATAATTTTACATGTTTTTATTAAGATTAAAAAAAGGATTGAGGAATAAAGTAGTGAAGCTGTTTTTACACTGGTTTACAAATTTTTGTTTGAAAATGTTTCAAGTTTGTATCTATTGCTTTTTTATTGATTAATTAGCTGATGGTGGTCAGAAAAATAATATATTTGTATTTTTTACTTCGGCATTTGTGCAGATTAGTGCTTCTTGATATATTCCTTTCTTTAAAGTGTCATCAGAGTCAAAAATTTTAGACATTTTGCCCTCATATTGCATAAAAGTTGTAAATGTTTTAATTACAAAAAAACTGAAACATTTAAATTTAATAGGTATCAAAACAAAAAAAAAAAAAAAAAAAAGCAAAATAGGTACCTATATAAAAAAATAAATAAATACCTACATAAATAAATTTTAATCTAAGGATGTGATATTAAATTTGATAAAATGATAGTCTTTTCTATTTTTATTCGATTTTTTATTATTTTTTGAAAAACTTACATCTTATACTGTTGTCGTAGTGTAAGAAGCTTTAGAAAGAGATATAATTTATTTTCTAATAAAAACAAATTAGAGTGCCGAATCTTATATACCATTCACCATATTCTTTGTAAATCTATTTTAATGAGACAACTACAATAAAAAAAAAAACAAATATTAGGGTGACAGAATTAAAAAATAAAAAAAAAAAATAGTACTCTAAATAGTTTTAAATTTTTTAAAAAAATTTAGTACTTTCTGAAAGATCTCTTCAAAAGCATTTAAATGGTACTCAAGTTTATATGTATCTAAAAATAAGGTTTAAAGTCGTACTTTTCTATGAAAAGATCAGCGGCCGGGCCCATAACTTAGGAAATATGGAAGACCGTCACTTTTTTCGCTTGATGTTTTTCTTCAATATTTTGGTTTTCTAGAAGGGATTTATTTCACTAAACTAGATTTATTCGAAATGATACAGAAAATTTTTAGATAGGCGTTGTTTTTTGCCCGCTGCCTGAAAGGACATGGAACGATCTTCTATAGTAAAATTTTCAAAATTATGTTTGACTAACACGGACATCGCTCAATCGAAATACATTGAAATAAACAAAAACAAATTTTTTAATTTCCAAATATAAATTATATTGTGTACACTAAAGTCATGTATTCAAGTTGTCGGCCCAAAGAATGTTACAAAAATTATTCGTTATTCGAGGAAGCATTTTATCAAAAGTTTTTTTTTTTACTTCTGGTTTTCAAAACATATTCGTATAAAAAAAATTCTCAGTTATTTTGGAAAAATAAAAATTAATAAAACTAAAGTGAGATAAATGCGTTTAAAGTTTTTAAAATTTGCTTAACTGTTTGGAAGCCATTAAAACAATTCTATCTGTAGAGATCGTTTCTGCATGCTCAACTTAGAAATTATGAATTTTGGATTATGACTCTCTTGCAGCAAAGGCTCAACTCATACGTACGGAATATGTATGTAAATCAAAATTATATAAAGACAATGATAAGTGGCTCTATAATTTCAATAAAATAGTGCTGTATCTTGGTTTTAAAAACAGACATCTTCTTAAAAAACAAAGCTTCTGCAATATTTTTTTTATTTTATATTTTTTCTTTTACAACAATGATCAATGTTTGGTTTAATCACTTAAAAACATAAGTTAGCAAATGAATTTCGTAAATAGACAGCTTTAAATGTGTTTTTATAATGTGTAATTCATTGATTCGTCACAATTTGAAGCGCTTAATTTTGCACTTTGAAATTAAAATTCACTTTGTCTCAATGCATTTTATAGTTTTTATTTTGTTTTTGTGAAATTTGTTTTTCCAACTTTTAAAAAGACAAGAATTTTAAGAAATGCTTCGCATACGTAGATTTCAAAGATTTTTCCTGAAATTTCCTTTTATCCATTGAAATACTAAGGCTTGTTGATTGCAAAGATATGAACATATATTGTTTGTTGTTTTCTGAAAATTTTTTTCAAATTGATAATCACATCAGAAACATTTTTTAAGGTGTTAAAAGTGCAAGAGAAAAATGGAAGATTTAACAAAAGATTTTTACGAAAAACATTTGTTGAAAAATATGACGACAAAGATAACGGTAGAAGCTCTAAAGCTTTATTCAGTTACCTTTTTGTGTGTTACAAAATATATAACAATTTTAGTAAATAAAAAAAATATGGAAAAAATTCTACATCCTACTTTATCTTATAAACTTGCAGTTTAGATGTTTGGATGATTATCGTCTAATCTCACCTAAGCGACCTTTATACGGATTTACATACAGATGTATATGTCAAATTTTTCAACATTAATAAATCCAAGCATACTTTCAGGCGTTTAAATATAAACATCCTTAAGATTAGGGGTATTATTAAATTCAAAAGAGGTCACTTAATTCTTCTTAAGGGCGGTTAACATGGTCAAAGAAGTTTTACGACATGTTAAAAATTTATACAGAATAGTACCAGTGGGATCGTCTAAACAAAATACGTAATGAATTTTCAAAACAAACACAATTGCGAATCAATATATCGTAAGATTTTTACTCTCAGTTTAAAAATACGGATGGAATTTTATATTATTTTCTCTTGGATTTTACGTACGTAAAGTCGTACCGTCTAAACCTCCCTTTATACTTTATTTACATACAAACAGATGTATATGTTAAATTTTTTAGCATACTTTCAGGCGTTAAATATAAAAATTCGTATGAGAAGACAAGGGGTATCAATTACTCGTACATACAAAAAGGTGCTGTTATTATTATTTTATATCTAGAATTAAACATAGAACAACGATATATTCCAATGTTAAGGAGTAAATTAGAGTTTAACTTTTGTGCTTTTTTCAAATAGTGATCAACAGCTTCTACTAAATAAAAAACAAGGAAAAAAGTAACGTCTATCATTTCTTTTTCGAATTATATATGGCTACAAAAGAAAACTTCCATTGCATAAAAAATCCTTAAAAAAGAAGTGACTGCTTTTTATACAAATATTTCAGACGATTTAATCGATTGTTCTACAGAAACAGCTTAATAATGTTAAGAAAAAACCTTTTACTCGTCTCTGTGATTGTAACGAAATTTATTTTTTAGTTAAAAACAACAGTAAGAAAAATAAAAAAAGAAGCAGAGCATATTTTAGCAAATCAAATTTTTATTATAAATCCGGTTAACTGTATAAAAAAACCGAAAAAAGTCAGCCGTATACAGTGGATACAGTAAAACAAAATCATTTATTGTTTACTGTTGTTTTTGCTTAAACTTTGTTTTTTGTTTGGATAAAAATCTTTAGTTTATTTTAAATGTTTATGAGAAGTTTCCTGAAGAGCTAAGAGTAAGCGGTAGCGAAATTTCCATCAAGACATGCTTTCAGCCTTGATAATCAACATCTGTTAATTTGATAACTTTGATCGGAATTAATCGGAAATAATTAATTTAAGCTAATACTTCCTCGCGTGGTTTGAATTTAACCAGTTATTAGTTATTATTAACGGATTGACGAAATTATTAGAACTTAAAAAATAATCCGTCGCAAAAAGCATGAACATGAGTATATTAGTCAATCTTGAAAAAGAATAAACTGATCTGTGTCTTAGGGGTTCGTTCCTAAAACTTAACTCTGTTGTTTTTACTGCAATATTTGTCCCGCTGTAACACTCCTCTATCTCTAGAAACGTAGAACACTCATTATTATACTCCTCACAACAGGTGGAAAAAGAGTTTTTCATTCAGTTCGTTAGCGAAGTCGATTGAGCGTCTGTCAGTCCATCCGCGTTTAGGTTGAAATCAACTTTTCCAAGGCACTAGATGAGCTAAAAAAAATTTAAATACGCCAATCGATCAGCCATAGTTCCGAAAATTTTACTATTGAAAATTAGCAAAGTCGGGTTATGTCCTTCGAGGCAACGGGCAAAACACAGCGCCTGAAAAGAATCTAGTTTAGTGAAGTAACTCCAATCAGAAAAAACAATTATATGTGGCGATAGAGAAAAAAAAAACTAAGAAAAAAACATCTAGTGAAAAAAATGGCGCTGTCCCATATTTTCCGTTTTATGGGCCTCTGAAATTTTCATAGAAAAGTCCGATGGTGCACCATATTTTTTTTAGATATAAATATGGGTATCATTTAAAAGCTTTTGAAGAGATCTTTTAGAAAATACGTAAATTGAAAAAAAAGCTTAACCCATTAAGAGCCAATAACATTTTTAAGTAAAAGTTTTTTTAATTTTTAATTTTTTCCCAACTGGAATTTGAACCGTGGATATTATAAATGAAAAAGAATAAATAAAAAATTGCATTCGTGATCATCCGATGGCTGATACAATTGCAAAAGCAAATGTACGGGACAAATTACAAAGAGAACAGTGAAGAAATACAAATTAATATTGATATGAATACTCCTCGTAGTCTTATTTACGAAATTAGTTGCTTAACCTTTAACTACTGAGGTAAAATATTTTGACGTATATGCTGTGGTGGTGGTAAATTTTACCCCATTTTAATTTTTAGAAAATCTTGCCAAAAAAAAGATTTTTTTTGATTTATTAGCTTTTATTCGAAATTAGATGACATATTTTTTAATAAATAAAGTAATAAAATAAAGAAATCAAATTTCTATGTAACAAAACAAAGATTTTATTTCATATTCATTTTTCTTAAAACTAAAAAAATAAATAAGAGAGAGTAAAATTTACCAACACCACAGTAGCTAAAGGTTAAATAGATGATGTTTACACAAACTGAGGTAGATAGATGCGAAGAATGCTAATGATGGTTTTGGCGGCCCTGAAAATGCGGCATTACATTCTGCCAGCGTCTAATTTTTCTTGTTTTCTTTGGAAAACGTCCGCATACATTTGTAAATAATTTTTCTTTCTAAGAAATATTTAGAAATTAAATTAAAAACGAACCTTAAGCCGAAAAAGTAAAATTCTATTTCATTTAAAAATTTATTTTTCTATTTTGTATTTCTGTCATTCTAACTTTTCCTTTTTTGATTGAAATTAATTCACTAAACTAGATTTACATTTATGGTAAAGGGTATATAAAATGCGACGTAGCCACATCACAGATCTGAATAATAATTATAATTAAACTCATTAAGTGGCACCATAAAACCCAAGTTTACCATTCATATTTGACTCTAGTTTCAAAGATCCTTAGGAGTTTTTTTTATTTTATTTCTTTGAATGGGAGCCATCTGTAAACATAACTGAAAAATAAGGAAACAAATTTTCAAAGTCGGTTCAAAAGATGAGGAAGTTTTGGGTTAATAAACATAAGAAAAAAATATACACGAGTTGATAACCTTCTACTTTTTGAAGTCAGTCAAAAATTACATTAATTTCCTTTATTTTTAAAACATAAGATTCTTTAATTGCAGACCTTTGTTTTTGTTTTTACAAAACGTTGCTTCAACTAAATCAAAGAAATAACACAGTAGCGATTGGTAACCGCCAATAAGTCAACATAAAAATCTGAACGTGTTTGCGGTGTATGCAACTAGTAAATTCGATAGCAGACAAGTTTTGCAAAAACCAGTTTCTGTGAATAGATTTAATATTAATAAACTCCATTGAGTAGAAAATAGTATTTGTGATTTTTATGTTTTTATTTATTTTGGTTTAGTGGTTCTAAATTGGCTTTAAAGTTACACAGACATGTTTATATTTATTATGTTTTTTTCTTTATTTTTTTGAATGGTTACAATATTTAGGTTTAATAAACTGATCGAAAAAGCTGAATTTAACGCCCACAGATACAAATATCTTGTTATTTAATATTATTTTCAAGTAGTTTTGGCAACAAAAAAAATTTTTTTTTAAGTTTGTTACTTAAGTTTTGTCTTTACTATTAATACTTAGTAACACTATGACTAATGTTAAGATTTTTCTTATTTTTTATTTTTAGTATTAATAAATAACACTGCCATTACTTCGTAATTAATCTCTTATTGAGATAAAGTTATATTTAACTGATAAAACTTAAGCTGACAACATGTTAAAATTTATACGTGGCAAAGGACAACAACCGTCTGCTGAAAGGCAACGTTTACAAAAGGAACTATTTTCATATAAAAAGGTAAGTTTCAAAATTTTATGAAAAGCTCAAAAAGGTTTTTCTTTTGTACAGGGTTTTTTTTTCTCAAAAGGAGCATTATTTAGCATTTAAAGATAGTTTACAAAATTTAAGGGCGAGTCAAAGTAGAAGTCAAAAAAGACTGTAGCAAATTTTATTGAAACTCCGTCAACATTTTGTCAAAACAATCGAATAATTCCAGCTTTAAAATTTTTTCATTTCTTATAAATTTCAAAAAATGGTTTGGCGTAATAAAAACCTTGTGTCACAACGAGAAAATATTTTAATGATCTTGTAAATTTTTACTTTGGTGAATTCTTAAATTATTAGAAGATTGATATAGAAAATAGGGAAAATTAGAAAAGCAAATAACAGTCAACTCAAAATGATTCTTTTTGATACTTTTGAAAAAAAAAAACTTGTTGCTTGCTCCTTGTATTTTCCAAAAATAGATTTTTAAACACTTTCGAAAAAGGCATTTTAAGGAAATTTTTTTAAAAAGGTACTATTTGAAGAGTACTTTCTGGAAAAAAATATTATTAAAACAATTTTTCTTAAATTACTTTTTTAATGTGTGCTTAAAAATGTTAAAATAAAAAAGTACTTTTTTATAATAGGTACTTTTTGCTTGAGGTACTTTTTTAAGTATCTTGTTTTAAATTCAGTCTGTAACAAATGTTTAATTTTAATACAAGTTTTGTTAGAGAAAAGGCCAATAATTGTCTTTTTATAACTTAATAATAATTTTAAATTCATTTTTATTGCATTTCAAAAAATATACGATGTGTGTTCGAAAATTACAAGTAACTTAATTTTTCTTTACATATCTAATTTCAGCAAACTATTATTCTTTAATTACTTTTTTAATGTGTATTTAAAAATGTGAAAATAAAAAGGCACTTTTTTGTATAAGGTACTTTTTGCATGAGGTACCTTTTCAAGTTTGCTGTTTTAAATTCAGTCTGTAGCAATTTTTTTCACTAACAACTTTAATAGAAAAAAGGCCAATAATTGCCTTTTTATAACTTGGAAATAATTTTAAATCCATTTTTATGACACTTCAAAAAATATACGACGTGTGTTTAAAAATTACAAGTAACTTTTAATTTTCTTCACAAATCATAACTTAGCAAGGTATTATTCTTTAATTACTTTTTAATGTGTGTTTAAAAATGTGAAAATAAAAAGGTAATTTTTAATATAAGGTACTTTTTTATATAAAGTACTTTTTGCATGAGGTACTTTTTTTAATGTGTGTTGTTTTAAATTCAGTCTGTAGCAAATTTTTGTTTTTAATAAAAATTTTTATAGCGAAAAGGCCAATTAACTGCCTTGTTAAAACTTAATAATAATTTTAAATCCATTTTTATGGCACTTTAAAAAATATACGACGTGTGTTCAAAAACTACAAGTAACTTAATTTTTCTTCACATATCTGAACTCAGCAAACTATTATTCTTTAATTACTTTTTCAATGTGTATTTAAAAATGTGAAAATAAAAAAGGTACTTTTTTGTATAAGGTACTTTTTGCATGAGGTACCTTTTTAAGTTTGCTGTTTTAAATTCAATCTGTAGCAATTTTTTTCACTAACAACTTTAATAGAGAAAAGGCCAATAATTGCCTTTTTATAACTTAAAAATAATTTTAAATCCATTTTTATGGTACTTCAAAAAATATACGACGTGTGTTTCAAAATTACAAGTTACTTTTAATTTTTCTTCACAAATCTTAACTCAGCAATTTAACTTAATCCATCATCCTTAATTTTATAGAAGTCTTGTACTAAGAATTCGCATGTACCACACATTTATGTGGTGAATAAAAATGTCTTGTCTTTTTCTCTCTTAAATTGTTGCGTTACGTCACAGATAAGAGTATATTATGAGGTAAAATGAAAACCCATGTAACTAATAAAAAATCTTAATCTGTTTTGCTATTGAATTTTATGTAATAAAGGAAAATGTTTCTTCAATAATAAAAAAATAAATGTTTGATTTTTGTGTTAGTTACACCGTTTTTTAGTTTAGCCAACGATATGCATCATAAAAATTCGAAACAAAATTACATATTCTTGATTTCAAAGATTTGATTAGATTAATTGGGTGTGTTATATTTTAAGTTGTTAAAACCAAAGGAAATGATTAACGGAAAACGCATGGGAGAAAAGCACGTAAAAGGATGAGAGCTCAAGAAGTAATACAATACAAACCCCACACTCTTTTGTATTTTACATATTGGGTGAAAGTTATCCACTCCCAGAATGTAATAAAAATTTAATAAAAAGAGGAGAAAACAAAAAAGCATTTTCTTCCACTTGAACGTCTTACACATTCTTTTACTTTAAAAAAAAAACTTAATTCTCGTTTAACTAATAAATTTCTTATCGTATTTTCCATTAAATGCGCCACAGATAACAGACATTATGAAAAAAAAACAAGAATTCGATTTCTAAAAATGTATACGATATAAAATGTTTTTCAAGTTTTTCAAAACAATCCCTTCGTTCGTTATCTTCTTATCAGTAACACAATTTCATATCTTTTAGATACTTTTTCATTTTACAATAACACATTTCGAAATGGTTATTTTAACAAATTAAGTTTTTTAATTTCTTATCGTGACTGAAAGTAAGACGACATGTAATGAGATCACTTTCTGAACATACTTTTTCTTTCAAAATTATCATTGGTTTTATTTTAATAAGAACAACAAATTAAAAAGTGTAACATTTTAAAATAATATGTAACACAATACGATTTACAATTATTGTGGTGGTTGTATTGAAATGCAAACAAGTTTTGCAACATTTTTTTTATAAAACAGAGACATCCATAAATACGATACCATAAACTACACGCTCTCTTTTCGTATTTTAAATACTTTTACAAAACTAAGTTATCAATTTAATGTTGGCATGTTAAAATTGTTTCATTGTGGGTGTGAGTAGATATTTATGTTTATTTTTGTTTGTGGAAATGATGATGTTGATTTATGTGGATTTTTTCATCGAAGGGTGATTATGTTGACTTAGTGAAAGGTGTGGTCCTTAATGTCCTTCGTCTGGTTTTAGGGTTTACTCTTGTTTGCGTGCAATTTGACCATTTTCATAGATAATCCCTTTAGGCTGATTGAAGTCAGGAAATGGAAAACCATTTTTTAAAACTTTATTTTGAATAAAAATTTATTTATTTATTTTAAAAGTGAATATGAAGGTGACAGTTTAGGTCACGAGAGTTTAAAGTTTCTGAACAAAACAAAATTGAATAGTTTTTGATTGTAGAAATGGGAAATATTTATCCACAGAAATGCCAAATTTCCGAAAGATAAGTGTCCTTTTTGAAATATTTAAAATGAGTAGAATTTGATTAGAATTTTCAAACATTTCCATTATTTATGAATCACTATTTCATGCATATGACTGTAGTTGCTTACCCTGCCAATCCAACATTTAGTTGACGGTTTATGGTTTTAATGAATGACTTGAACTATAGAAGCCTTAAGGTGTCGATTGTTTCTGGGTTGTCATCAGTCAGTTGATCAGTCTTTAACACACCATAAAAAAAATTTAAAAGGGCCAGTTGATAACACCGAGACGGCTGATGTAACTATTAACGAGATCGATTGTTGAATAATGTGTTACGTGGTTAGTTATCCTGGTTAAACCAAAGTTTAGCCTGGTCCATATCTTGCCTTTCAGGCCCTACAATATTCGTTATCATGAGTTATTTAGCACTCGCTGTTCACTTAAAAGGGCGTTTCCAGCAAAATTATCCAAAAAATAGGCCAATGATGTGCCACTCCAAAAATCGCAGCATATAACTTTCTGTGGATTCTCTCTCATTGGTTTTCTGATAATGACGTGTTAGTTTTTCGATTCCTAAATGCAACTATTTCATTTATTTATTTTTAATGAATTAAATTTTTTTTCAAACATTTTTTTTGCAAAAAAATTTTTTTTCAAAATTCAATTTTAAATCATTAAAAATTAAAACGAAAGGCAAAGCTCATGTACAATCATACCTAAACTCATAACAATCAATATAATACAGAAACAACATCTATAATGTTGTAAAGAAACAAGAATGAATGATGAAAAATAAAAATTGCATTTGTGGCTATATCGAAGGTTGGTACAAAGCAACAACAAATGTACAGAATAAGTTACAAAAAGAAAAACGAGAAATTGCTTAAGGTTGAGTATGAACTTCGTCTAACCAAATTAATATTGATTAGTTGATTAAATATATGATATTTACAATGTTCTTAAAAATTAAATTAAATTATTTTAAAAAAAATCTTCGTTAAAAATTTTTCAAATTATTTTATCAAAACTTTTGACACAGAAAACTTGTTTGTCATTAAAAAAAAAATTTTTTTTGAGAAAAATCGAAAGGTTTTTGGCTTTAGTTGAAGCAAAAAGCTGGGCAAAAATTTACATTTTTAATTGTAAAACCAAATAACTCTTAAAGTGTCAAAGATAAATTGCTAAGCTAATAAAAGCTGTTTTCATTAAAAAAAATAAAAATTTAGTAACGGTTTTTGTTTTTCATACACCAGAAGTGTGCATAGCGACGCCACCTCTACTGTAGCCATCAGAAATTTCAAAATAATCATACTTAATCCCCCACTGTGCGAAGCTTATGGATGAAATTGCACACTTAAAATCAGAGCATGCACATTCTCATCGGATGCTATGCTATCAGTATTAAAGTAATATATGCTTGAAAAAAATATTTTTATTTTGGACCAAACGGTTGGTTAGGTCAGGCAGGCAGCCGTGTTGCCACGGCCCACTTGGGATCATTAATTGGTCCTTTTATGTTACCTGCTTTCAAAAAGGAAGGAGAAAAAGAAACATAGATAGAAAAGTAAAGTAATGCGAGACATAGAAAAAGAACTGAAAGATGAGAGAAATAAAGAAAGAAACGCGGGTATGAAGGTCCAGAGAAGAACCGTAAAAGAAGCAGAGAAGGATCCGCTGGATAGGGCCAGGTGGCCACAGAGTGCGCCTATCATATCGGCCGAGACGCAATTTCCGGCAGTGGACCAGCAAACCACCCACTGGCATATTTGTATCTACAGAAATACATTATGAATTAACATTCTTCTTTATTCTAAACTTTTCTATTTCTATATTTTTATTAGTAACACTTCTTTATACGAATAAATTAATTCATAATCAAGCAGTACACAAGCAGTGAAATGTATGGCACGTTATATATGTATATTTGTCATCTACAAAACCAATTGTTTTACGTATTTAGTAACTTGAAGAAAAAAAAAAACAGATTTTCTTTTGTTTATCAACATTTTATTTAATATAAAATGACAATACCTTTTGTTTGATTAATTTTTTCTAAATTTACATTAAATTTAAATTTTCCGGATGTATAAAATATTTGTGCATATATGCATATACATAAATACATATGTATGTATATATGAGTACCATTTCCGTTTCTTCTTCAATGCTTTTGAAAAAATTTTCAAGTGGTTGAATTGTTAAGCTACTCATACTCGTATATGTTTTTTTTGAAGGGTGCATTTAATAAACATGAACCAACATACAAAAAATTCTATAAAATTAATTTGTTTTGTTTAGTATTTAAAATATATATTTCTCAACACTGCAGCTGTTTTGTAAATTCATTTATACCAATTGGACTTTTATATTTATTTATATGAATTAATTCTTTAATATATCAACAATAGTGTTAAAACGATTGTTGTTTTTTTTTTTCCAAAAGTGTTTAATGTCAAACTTCACTTAATAAAAGAAATAATTTTTGTGAGGTTTTTTTTTTTTTTTCTTGTATTAATTTATTAATTCAATTTGATATTTATGACACAATTATTTCCTTTTTGTTTTTTTGTTATTTGAAATTAACTTGTATTGAGTTACAATTTTAACCATTTGAGTAAATTTTTTTTGTGTTTTTATACCTTAACGTTGTCTTTTATCTAAAGGGTATCTTAAAATGTACAATTAAACGTATTTAATTTTATTTTATCGTTAGCTAAAACGAAGAACAAAAATTTTTAAATTCTTTTCTTTATTGAAAAAAAGATAAATTTTTATTTAATATATGAAATTCGATAGAAACAAGAAGGACTGCTATATTCGGCTGTGCCGAATCTTATATACCATATACCATATATATGAAAATCTAGCTTAGTGAAGTAACTCCAATAAAAACAAAACAAATATTGGGGTGACATAGAATTAAAAAATAAGAAAAAATTATAATATAAAAAAATATAATGTGTATATAATTTTACGAATTAAAATTTAGTTTTGGCTTAAGTTAATTTTTTAATTTCTAAAGAGAACAGTGAAGAAATACTTTAGTTTGTGTGTCGACTTTGTCTAACTGGATTATTATTGATAGAAATACTTCTCGTATTCTTATTTACAAAATTAGTTGGTTAAATAGATGATGTTTACAATATACACAACCTAAGGTGGATAGATGTGAAGAATGCTGATGAAGGATGTAGCGATTCAGAGAATGCTGCATTTCATTATGCTGGTGTCTAATTTTTCTAGTTTTAATTAACTAATTTTTCTTTCTAAAACAAGGTTTTTAGAAATTAAAAAATGAACTTAAGTCAAAAGAAATTTCAATTTATTTATGTCCACAGTTCAACTTCTAATTTTATAAAAATTAAAAAATAAATATAAATTATTTTACATAAAAATGTCATCGGCTTTTAATGGGTTAAGTATTTTTATAAAATTAAATGATACCCATTATTGATATCTTTAAAAATAATGTGCACAATCCTACTTTTCTATGAAAAGTTCAGAGTCCCATGGCACGGAAAATATGGGCGAGCGACAATTTTCTAACTTGTTTTTTTCTTATTTTTAAATTCTCTATCGCCCCATTTATTTATTTTTTTTTTTTATTGGAGTTATTTAACTAAATTATATTTGTTCCAATTGATATGAAAAAATTAGAGGCAGGCGTGATGTTTTTGCCACTACCTCGAGGGACATGGATCGATCATGCTGATTTTCAATAGAAAATTTTCGAATTTATGTCTGATTGGTTGGCGAATTTAAATTTTTTCTCGATCATCTAGGTCCCTGACAAAGCTGATTTCAACCCGAACACGGATGATCGCACGGAGACATCGCTTAATCGTCTTTGCTATTTATAAGGACTTAGAATATATATATATCCTTTATGGGGTCGGAAATGGATATTGTAGAAATTACAAATGGAGTGACAAACCTGTGGTGAAGGGTATAAAAAAATTTAGATAACATTTTGGCATACTGGAATGGAACAAGTATTCAAGGCCCAGATGGAGACGACACGTGACTTATCTACTCATCATCTTCATTATAACATTTTCGCCATAGTGATCATATAGAATCAAGAATCCAATCCGTATATAACGTAAATGCAATCTAAATATTTTATTTAGCTGTGTTGCTTTACTTCAATCGACCCGTGGCAAGAAAATACACAATTATATGGTCTCAATGGCCATCTAAAACACAACCCTTTAGCCAAAAGAAGTATTTATTTTCATTAATTTATTTATTTGTTTAAAACGAATCACAAGCCCGTAGGACCTTTTTAATTAAGAATATACATTTGGTATATAATACAATTCATATATACAGTGAAACCTCTCAAAACGGACACTTTCTATAACCAGACACCTCTAATAACCGGCTAAGTTTTGTGGAACCAACCTGTTCATTTGATTTTCTATATAAAACGCACTCTAAAAACCGGACACAGACACTAAATTCAAAAAATACTGTTCAAAATACTTCTCACAAGCCGACAGTTCTTCTAAAGAGAAAGAGCTGCTATTAGTCTTAGGTAAAATAGCCCGACCTCGAGCTTTCTTAAAGATCTTTCAGTAAACTGGAAATTTACAAAAACGTATGGAAAACTTGAGACATCATGAATGAAAGGGTGCAGCAGTTCAACAGAAAAGTAGGATCTTGTTTTTGGACAATACAGCATCTCAATCAGGAGAATTAAATTTAACAAATATAATATTTTTTTTAAGACTCACGATAATGGTTTAGTATTAAAACACATACTATCATAGACCGATACTGCAACCTTAGCATCAAGTTTCGCAAAATCTATTAACGTTCTACAAGCTTTATATTTCAGCAAAGTCTCTTGGGATAAAGTTGATGCAGCAACAATCCAAAACTGTTTCGAAAAGCACAATTATCAGCAGATAGTTATAATCTTTCAAATTTTCATGCCGATGATAATGATGAATTTTTAAAAATTGATAAAACTTTCTATACTTAAGATGACTGTATTTAAATAATAAATCCAAGCTCTGTTTTGGAAAATATGAAAGAATACAAGATTCCATAAATTTTTATGGTAAAACAACAATGCAAATTACTCGTTTAAGGCATTTTGCTAGAAAAGACTTTGTTGTAACAATGAAAGTCAGTTTAAAACCAAACAGCTGATATTAAAACAATCTAAGTTGAAGCAGTCTACTCTAAATATTTTTGGTAATTACTATAAACTATTAAAGAATGAAGTTTATCATTTAAAGATTAAATACAAAACCAAACATGTAACGGAATGAGCAACTTTCTTATAAGCGGACACCTCTAATAACCGAACAAAAATACCGCAGCGGTGAGTGTTCGCTTATGGCAGGTTTTACTGTACATACAGTAACCGTTATTGCTTATAAATTACCTTAATAAATGTTAAATATTTAAACGCATTCTAATATCTTTCTCATAACCAAGACATTAGCATAAAACAAGGCTTGATATTGATCTTGATAACCTTCTCTCCTTCTTTTTTATGGCGCCGAGTTATGGATCTTCTGAATTTTTCTTAGAAAAGTACCATACTTTTGAAGCTATCAATGTGGGTATCATTTAAAAGCTTTTAAAAAGATGTTTCAGGAAATAAAAAAATTAAAAAAAAAAAATCCTTAACCCATTAAGAGCCGATGACATTTTTATGTAAAATAGTATAAAGTACTTAATTATTTTTTATTTTTTAGTTCTTTGTCACCCCAATAAATAATTTTTTTGATTAGGGTTACTCCACTAAAATAGATTTACATGTATGGTGAAGGGTATATAAGATTCGGCAAAGCCGAACATAGCACTCCTACGAGGGCTGCTATATATATTTCTGGCCTGGCGACACTGAGTGCTGCCAAGTGCAATCTGACATTTCCATTGGAAAGTTTGTAATTTTTAAGCATAATTGTACTCAAAACGTTTTGACGTACGACCATTATTTGTGTTGTTTACAGTGACTTCAAAAAATTAAATATAGAAAAAAATGGAATTAACTCGTGAACATTTCCGTGCCATCATAGAGAGATAGAGACATCCTTGGACATTTCTTCCACCAGAATACATTCGATACTGCATAAACACCTGGCCGTAAAAAAGGTTTGTTCTCCTTGGATCCCGCATAATTTGAAAGTCGCTCAAAAAAAGGCTCGTGTCAATTGGTGCAAAGAAATGTTGCAAAAATACGATTGCGGTGCTTTAAAAGACGTTTACAAGATCGTCACAGGTGACGAATCGTGGATCTATGCGTATGAGCCCGAAACGAAACAACAATCGACCGTTTGGGTCTTCAAAGTCGAGCAAAATCCAACGAAAGTTGTTCGTGGAAGAAGCACTTCGAAGCAAATTGTCGCCTGTTTCTTCGGCAAAACTGGTTATGTGGCGACTGTTCCGCTTGAGCAATGTAGGACGGTCACTTCTAAGTGGTACACTACAATTGGTTTGCCTGAAGTCATCGGAGAAATTCGAAAAACCAACAAGAGAAGACGAATCATTGTTCACCAGGACAATGCGAGCTCTCACATATCGGCTCAAACCAGAGCGTTTTTGACCGGCCAAAACGTCGTATTAATGGGTCATCCGCCGTACAGCCCTGACTGGGCACCTAATGACTTCTTCTTGTTTCCGCACATCAAGAAAAAAATGCGTGATCAAAAGTGTATAAATCATGCTGGAGAATACTTTGAAAAACAATAAAACCATTTTTGATTATAAATATTCGCATTTTCACTATTAGGCCAGAAATATATAGAGCAGCCCTCGTACTTGATTATCAATAAAACTAGATATGATAAACAGTGTTTGGTTTTCCTTATTACCTCCCTTGCCACACTGGCTTTATTTTGTCATAAATTCTGCATAGACTTTTCACCTCAAATAGTTCTTTTTCATTCTAAGTTTCATTTCCTTCTTACAATTCTCATTTGTTTTTCTCCTTCTCCTACTCTTTTTCCATTGTTCTTTTTTTCTAGCAAGTAAAATAATCAAACGCCAATGTGGTATAACAGCACTTTTAAAAAATTTTGTAGCTTTTTGGTTTTAAAGTAAAAAAAAAACATCCTACAAATGTTTTAAAAACTTTCTTTCATTTTTCTTTTTCTATCAACACACCCTTAATTTTTATGGGTGTGATTGAAAAATATTATAAAAACACAACAAAAATATTTCATTTCTATCTGTAAAAACTTAATTCAATATAGTGATGATTATTATTAAATAAATGTTTTTTTTTATAAATATTTTCGTCTTGAGAGAGGCAAGTGACCTCATCAATTTAGAATGCTGAATTCCTAAAAGAAAACAGAAAAGAACGATGAAGTTTAATAACAATGTCTTTATACTTATTTAAATTAATTTTTTTTTTAAATGAATAAGAACTGCATATGTGTGTATATATGTGTGTATATGTATAGTTTGTGTACAAACATATCTGCTATGCAATTAAAGATATTGTAGAACATGTTGCACTTAACTTTTAAACTACTTGAGATGTACACTAAGGCCTGGAAGTATTATTTCTAAAAATTCAAGTATGAAGTTAAATGAAGTGTAATTGCGATAACATACATATCGCTGGCTTCACATAGAAAGGCCCTAAGTCGCATAATTGTGTTTTTGTAGGAGAAGTAGACAAACTGTATTTATCACAATGTAATATTTGAAATATAATTGCTATTGCATTCAAATTTTGTGACGAGAGGTATCTGTGTTAAATATATTTAAATTACGACAAAACTCAATTTCGTAAAAATTTGAGTTAGGGCCTTTATACATGAGACCAGCGATATGTAGCTTTATTTAACCAGCTTTTTTAAAATTCTTCTGAGACATTTAAAAGTTGTTTTTTTTTTTTAATAATTTGATCATGAATTGAGCCGTTTATTTTGAAAGTGGCATAAGTCACTTTTTAAAAATAACCAAAGACAGAAATTTGAATGTTGAGATCTGCTAAGATTTTTGTCGACCGAATTTTTTTTATTGGGGAATAAGTATTCTGAGATAGAAATGCAAGTAAATTTTGTCGAGATTTAACCTCATTACTTTTTAAACCTTTGAAATACAATCCTTTAAATGTAAGTATTAGCTTAAAAACAAAGTGACTTATGCCATTTTAAAAACAAACGGCTTATTTGTTTCATCATTCTTTTACTTGATGTAAAGAAATTTTAATTAATTAAATTAAGAGGTTTTAGTTTTAAAATGTCTGTATCTTTAATTAAGGAGAACTTAAGTTTTTATGCAAATACAACTATTTAACAATTGACATAAAAATAAAAATTTAACTTTAATACAACTAAATTAATTAATTAATAACAACTTAACTTATTAAAAATTAAAGATTATCACAAAAGAAAATTGTTTTCAACATTCTTGCTTAAGGAAATATGACCTATTTAAGTTTGTTTTTTGTTTAGTTAAAAGTTTTTTTATATTTATATCTCTTACCAATCTCACTTGCATTAATCATTTTATGTTTTACCTATTGACTTATTTTTGTTGTTTTTTTTTTTTTTGTATGTTATCGTTACTTCTCTTATCACATAAAACCGCAGTACCTGTTACTCATATGGTAAATAAATAAATATAACAAACCCATAATGTTATGAATACTTTTTTACTGATTAGATTATTTACATGTATAACAGATAAGATAATGAAACTAATTTGTCCAAATTGTTATTTGGAAACATAATAATAAACAATTTAAAATAAAACAAGTCGGCAAAGTAGGAAAAAGGTACCATTTTTTTTGAAAAGTACGTTCTATAAAAAAATTGCTTTTTGAAAAGATATTATTCGCCCCTTTCACAAATATCTTTTTACATGAAATGTTTTCTCTTTTCTCGAAATTACAATCGTGAATAATTTACATGAACAATTTTTCACGTAAACAAAATATCCTCTTATCGTGATTGATTTTTTCTCTCGAAATTTTTTCACTTTTCCCTTGGATTTGTTCACTTAAATTTTACTGGGGAACTGCATACATTATGCAAGTTTTTATCACTTATAATTAGAAAGTTAAAACTATTAATACATATTTTAATTAAAGATTATTTTCTGCAGCGCAGACTGACATTATACTCGACAAGATGCACAATAAAGAGATCTACTGCTTGTAAATTTATAAAGATTTTTATTAAAAATGTTATTAAATGAAAAATGGAGATATAAAAATATTTCATACAAATTTTTTTTTTTTTCATTTGTTGAAATGGGTCAACAATGTCTCGCGTAACTTAAAGGGGTTATACGCGTCTTGCACGTCACGTTTCTATTTATTTTGAACTTCAATTTATTTTCACTAAGCTTATTCTTCTTACTTACATTCAGTGTGCACTGATAGCTTATTAATTTTAAACAGCTGTTCAATCGAGTAAACAAATACTTCATGGGAAATCCATGATAGCAATTTTCAGTTCGAAGAGAATGAAAATTTTATGGGAACATAAATTTCACTTTTTATTCACGATAGGGGTGATATTTACGTTTTCCCCTTTTGGATAAACGTACAGGATTATTTTTAAAATTCTGTTTTTCTCACTCTGTGGCTCTACTGTTTCGTATTTATCTAACATGCGTTATTACAAACGCAGCCGTCCACTCTACATTACTGTGTAAGTCCGGCGAGACATGAACTACTCAATGTCTTGTTTAGAACCTAAGCCATCCACAGACCACTTATGCTGTACATTAGACTTGTGCCATATAGTTCAATTTAGTGATCGCTCTTTTTAGTTCAAGGTTTAAAAATGAACTAGTTCAAAATGAACTAGTTCAAAGGCTCTCTTTAGTTCAAAATCTCTCTTAGTTCAACTTTCAACTTCTAGTTCAAAGCTCTTTTAGTTCAAATGTTCTTTTTAAAATATGATGGCAACGATACTGTAGCATTGCCATAACGAATGTTAAATTAAATGCGTGGCAGCACTAATTTCATGTCGGAAATAGTCAACAAGAAAAAAAAACATTGATTCTAGTTTATCTTGTCTGGTAGTTCAAATACAACGTATAGCTCAAAAATGAACTAGGTGTACTTAAAAGTATGAAGTAGTTTACTTAGTTCAATCGATCGATATGGAATTTACGTCTGTCTGTTTGTCCGCCTGTCTGTATGTGTTCGCATCACGTTAAAACTGCTGAATGGATTTGAATAAAATATTGTAAGGAGGTCCCTTAGAATCTTGGTTTAAATATAGAATACTTTTTTTATAAAAATTTTTCATGTCGTAGAAAAAGTAGAGATACAAATGTGAAAGCACCCAATTTTACCGGTACAATGGTACTAGAACAGATGTCAGTACATTTTATTTTTGTAGAGGTAAAGTTTTAAACACTTTTTACACAACTGTACAACAAATGTTTTCAAACATATTTTCAAAATTTTAATTTGTAGAAAATTAGAAATGTTTTGCAGGCGAAGTCTTGGGCACTGCTAGTTTATAATAAAGGACGCTTTGACATTTACCTGCTGCTACTTTATTTAATATAGACGCCTGCACTAAATCGTCTGTCACATTATTGGCTTCTTTCCGGCAGGTTTATATTGTACTGCATTATACTACCATAATTACCACGCATGTCTACTAACGCAGCCATTGATGTTGCTCGACTTGTGTCAGCTCTACACACACCACTGGTGGAAGTAACTTACGCACCTTTGTTTCTTACAATGTACATACGGACAACAATAGGGGAAGGGCTAATCAAATACCAGATGAAATAGTAGGCAAATGAATTTGAATTTTCACCGCAAACATTACTATCAAACTTTATATAAAAAAAATCGCGTGTGCTGCTTGGTAATTGATTCGCATTGAACAGGGGTTGCCATAATCATTTTGCCAGCAAGTTTGTGTACAGATAATCTCCCCAGTGGAGCAGAAACGACAATTTTTAAGAATAATCTGATCAATTTAATTTTCTTTGGACGATATCTTCTGTAGAAAAATTAAGTCAAGTTGAGATATAAAATTTCAAGTTTTATTTAAAATCTTTCCCTGATCATGGAATATTGTTTTAAAGGGCCCGGCCTTTAAGGGCTTAAAAACCGTATGCAATTTCACTGTTGTCATACTTTTCGGTGAAGACCGTCGTAACTGGCTGCTTGTTTGGTAAGCGCTTTCGATGTGAGAACATAATTTTCAACCCGTGTTTTAATTGGTACTACATTGATTGTTTTCACATCGAAAGCGCTCACCAAACGTACCAAACGGTATTATATTTAATGGCGGAACAAATCCAATTAATAGTTTACAATTTTGTTTAAATAAATCTAATGATATCTAATGATATTGACATATCCGAGATGTCCTTTTTTAAAATCCAATACATCACTCCTGAAAAGCCGGCTAAGCTCGATTTCTATTTAAAATGATTTTTTTCTGTCTCATTGTGCATCAGTGATTCTCTGCTTTGAGCAATGTTAAACAAGAAAATATATTTAGTGGAAAATATCAATCACACGAATGAAAAAGGTTAAGGCCTTTGAATGACACACATATGAGCCATTTTCTTTGAAACTGGTGTAAGTCCATTTTTGACAAAAACTTAGGTAATGATAATATTGAAAATAGTTCCCCCTTTAAAAAACAAATCTTATCAAAATTTTTTATAATTTTGTTGATACAAATTTACATTATCACCTTTATATCCTCATGTCACTTCTATTAGAAATTTTGGTATCGATGTGCAAAGTCAATCATTGTGTGCTTGCTTACTATAATAGGAGACAGGACATGAATTTTCTTAGCAGTCCATGGCTTTAAAAATTTACAGATATAGTGGACTATAACACTTTAAGGATTAAAAATTTATTCTGGATGTGTGGTAGTTCAACACTAGGAGTCTCCCTTTTACAGTCATCAGAACGGGATCATTGTGAACCAGGAGAGTTAGTTTCGTGCAAACTTATTTCGTAATTAGATTATGAATACTGAATTAACTGAACATCTTGAATACCATGGCTTCGAAGACTACGCCTTATGAAAGGTCAATACACGCAAGTAGTGCAGTCTATAATTTCCTCTAGTCGATCACTAGTTTTAGAGATTGGTCATTTAGTCAAAAAAAAAAAAAAATGCTACAGATAAAACATCACAGTTAGAACATCTTGCCGGGAACGTATTGTTAAAATAATGTTGAGTATTGAAGAGAGCATTGCCAACTCTAATCCGACTTAACATTACGCAATCGGATCTAGTAAAGTTATATGTAGGTCTTAGACGAGTAGGGTAAATTTGTTTTTGGATACTTTGAAACTGATTAAAAACTACTTTCGGTGTACATGGAATGTCAGTTATTTTTGGAAAAACTGAAGCACTCTTGGCTTCTCTGTCGGCATACTTATTTCCTTTAATACTGTTACGAACATAAGATCTGGCAATGCCTGTTGTTGGTGTCCGTATGTGCGTGGTAAGAAAACAGAAGGTGAAAAAAGTTACTTCTACCACCATGGGGTGTGTGCATTGAATAATACGACAATTAGCTAACACGAGCAACCTTAATGGCTGCGTTGGTAGAGGTGCGTGCTGTAAACCAGAAGGCCGTGAGTTCGAGCCCATCTTCGGACATGCGTACAGAGGAAGAATAATAATTGTGGTGTAAAGGCAATTTAAAATTAAGAAACTGCAGCACAAACCTCCCGGAAAGAGAAAGACAACTATTGTGTGAAGCCTTGGCTAGATAAATTATTGAAGACGTCTATTTAATAAAAGCAGTAGTAGATAGTTGTCAAGACGACAAGAGAAAAGAGTTCTAGCTGTTAGCGGAAGGAAGTAACTAAATTATTACAGTGTACGGCAGATGTTAAGTTGTGGCTATTGGATTAGTAGGGATGACTGGCTCAGGTGTAAAGCAAGGTGGAGAGATCTGTGTTATGGTTGAGGTTACTAAACAAGGCATCGAGTAGTTCATGTCTCGCCGGAGTAACACAGTAGTGTAGCGTGGATGGCTGCGCTTTTAACAACGCATGTTTAGTAAATACGACACTATAGGATCCTAAAGACGGGTGGATCAGGATCTAGTATGTATGTAGCCAGATAGAGCCATAAGAAGTTAGAACAAACGAATTTATAATGTGCCACAGTGGTGTTTGCAATCAAAAGAATCTGTATGTTATCCAGAAAAGAATAAAACCTAACAATACCAATGTGTGATAGGATCCATAAAATTAATACCTCTGAGTTAACGCTGGGCAACATAATAATGGAGTTGTAAGTCTCCTTGGGGTTTTTTTCCAATGTTTTTATAAGACTGAGACTGTCAGTGCAAATAATTGTCTTGAACTTTTTCTCACTTGCAAAAGATATGGCGGCTTTGACAACCCCCAATTCTGCAGCAAAAACTCTTAATGCTTCAAAGATCATCTCAAAACTTCCTAGTCCAAGGTGTTTTTATCACTGAATATGTATTTACAACGATGTTAAAGAGCCCATCTGTATAAACAATCATTTCACTTAATGAAATAATTATTGATAATTAATAGCCTGTTCAGGCAGCTTTTCTCAATAAAATCCATTATTGCGCTCAATATTTCATACAAAATCTTAATAATTTATTGCGCAATAAGTATGAAATTTTTATAATATTGAGTAGAAATTAAAATGCAACACTGTTCAGAAGATGTTTGTTAAGCAAATTTTCGAAATTTACACCTCAGACACAAACCAATTGCGTCTAAATTAAGTTAAATTTTGAAAATAATCCTCAGACACAAACCAATCGCGGTTAAACCAAATTAATTTTGTTCAGAAGATGCGTGTGAAGCAAAATTTTAAAATTTTAACCTCAGACACAAACCAATTGCGTCTAAATTAAGTTAAATTTTGAAATTAATCCTCAGACACGATCCAATTGCGTTTAAACCAAACTAATTTTGTCAATGCAAAGAATATTGACTCAATAAAAGTTTATATATCAACGGTTCTCAAATGGGGGTCCGTGGACCCCTGGGGGTCCGTAGCAACCATCCAAGGGGTCCGCATGAAAAACCGAAAAAACAGTGTTTTCAAAAATAATAAAAGTTTTATTTTGAATTTAGGCTTGAAAGGGGTCCGCGAAAAAAAATAGTTTACTAGGGGTCCGTGAGCGGGTATTTGATGAGAACCCCTGTTATATATGAACAAACTATAAGGAAGTCAATAATTTAGAACAAAGTTATAATAAATAATACAAATTAACACACTTCTTTTTTAACTTCAAATAAATATGGATTTAACAAGAAAAAAATGATAATAAAACCAGAAACTAGAGCTAAAATATCAATGTTTATTCATAGTTTATGTGGTTTTTATTTTTATATTTCTCCCACAAATCACTTTAATTTTTTTCGCGTTACCAAATTAGGTTGAACAAAAATAAATGTTTGAATTTCCAGTGAATTTTTATAGAGAAATAGTAAATCATAACTGGTTTAAAAACAAAATCAACATTTACAATCTCCACTCATATTCTCTGTGATATAAGTTTTAAGAGTTTTAAATGAGTGAATGAGACTTTTCTTTCAATGTTACTCTAAAGTATTTTAAATACTTTGAGAATGGTAGCTTGAGTTAAACACAAAACCAAAACCGATTCAAGACAACAAAACTCCAAGTTCAAAACTTTAAAAAGAAAATGAAAGAATAAAAAAAAATCTATTAATCTGTAAGTTTGTATACAAACTTCATCTATTCAACAACAACAACAAAAGAAAGAAAGAAAAAACCATAACACAACATAATGATGGTTTTTTTTGGGTAAAAGCATTTTTTTATTACCTTTTATTATTCATTTCTTTTGCACGACTCAAATGAACTTTGTTAGAGCTCTTTAGTTTTGTAGCATAAACCATGCGAATCAGTTAAAAAATGTTATTTTACACAGACGGTTTTTATAATATATTACGTTTTGTTGCCGGTGATGGAGAAGGGGATAACGGTGGTGATGGTCACAGAGTTAAAAAGGTACACATAATTACAAGTCTTTTAATAATTTTTTGAAAGTTTATTGTTGTTTTTTTTTCATAAAACTCAATTTACTCCATTTTCGTTTAATCGAAATCAAAAAGTGAAAACTAACTTTTAAATTTGATTTGTACGTCAAAGAAAACTAAAGTTTATTTCTAACGTTTTAATATTTTATTTTTCTTAGATTTTCATTTTTTGTTCTTTAGTAAATGCATGTAAGTTTTTTTTTTTGTCACGAATATTAAGGCATTTTCTCATCCATGGAATATAATATGGTATGTGCACGACATTATTTAATTGCAAGCTGCTTTTCACAATTTCCGCCGTTAAAAAAAAAAAAAAAAAAAAACACACAGGCAACTAAGTTTAAAATGTGATTACTAACTGTTATGATTAAAACCAACTGTTTGTGTTGATGGATGAGAGCAGAATGCTCTTCGCTTTTATTACTACATTTTTAGAGTACCCATACTATTATAAAGTATAATGTTGTCAATTAAGTGATTTTTATATGCGTATATAACACTCTCCCCCACTTCATATTTCTGTTTAACTACATGACAAATCAATTTTATAATTCTACTAATCTTATGGGTTTCTTACGATTTCTTTGGGAGCGCCTTAGCGCAGCTTCTTCTGTAGACTCCGATTGATTGGTGACCTCCGCTTCGCCAGGTGATTCTGCGGGTTGTTCTAATATTACTTTTGTAGGTTGTTGTAAAACTACTTGCGGGATACTTTGGGTAATTGAATCGCTGGTTTTATCTCCACTTTGTGTTGGCACAGGATCTTTTTGTTGGATTAATGATGCTTCTGGATCAACACTTACTTTTCGAATCTGATCTACATGTCTTTTCCACACACGACCATCATCAAGTTTAATACTATAATGAAGCTCACCTACACTCTTCTCAACTACACCGAATTGCCACTTGTTTTTAGAAAGATAGTCGCGCGCTGCTACTCTATCTCCTGCTGCGAATTTTTGTTACTGGTCTGGCGTTGTTGGTTACTGATTTCGTTATGTGGTAACATCAGATCAAGGCGGGACTGGATTTGTCGGCCGAACATCAACATTGAAGTAGATTTTCCAGTTGTGGGATGAATAGAACGTCTATATGCCAACAAAATTTTTGCTAACTCTCTGGGCATCGTACTTGAGTTACATTTTGAGGCTAATAATTTATCTTTGACAGTTTGCACGTACCTTTCGGCTTGTCCATTAGTTGCAGGATGATATGGAGCTCCCTGTTTATGTATAATACCATTAGTTTTTAAAAAGTTTTGGAACTCACTGGAGTTGAACTGGGTTCCATGATCGCTGACGAATATTTTAGGAAGACCAAACTGTGCAAATATATCTCGACATTTTTGTATGGTGGTTTCCGTTGTCATATTTGCTACAATGTGGACCTCAGGCCACTTGCTATATGCATCCACTAGGATAAAAAGATATTTTCCTAAAAACGGACCTGCGTAATCAGCATGCACTCGCTCAAAAGGTTTGTTAGGTCTTGTCCAGCAATGTACAGGCATGACCTTTTTGGGATCATGACGTATGGATTGACATGTTAAGCATTTCGAGACTAACATTTCAATATCTTTATCCATTTGGTTCCACCAAACATACGCTCTCGCCAGACTTTTCATGCGCGATATCCCAAAGTGTGCTGTATGTAATTCGTCTAAGACCTTTTGGCGCAATTGTTTGGGTACATACACCCTAATACCGCGTACTAAACAGCCATTATGCAAACTAAATTCGCTTTGTGATATACCAAAACGATCTTTGGGTTCACTTTCACGGCCAATTTCTAAGCATTTTATTAAATTTTTGACTTCAAAGTCAGCTTGTGTTTGTGCTCTTAGTTCTTCTAAGCTAACGGGTAAATTGTCAATGCTTGCCTCCTCAATAATATGTACTTCATCCACATATTTATAAGTTTCCGGGTTTGGAAGACGCGACATCGCATCCGCATTGGCATTTTCCATAGATTTTTTGCACTTTATTTCATAATCGAATTGTTGTAAAAATAAGGCATAGTGCTGCATTCTTGTAGCTGAAAGTACTGGTAAACCTTTTAACGGCGAAAAAATTTGAGATATGGCACGATTATCTGTAATTAGGAAGAATTTTTTCCCGTATAAGTAATTATAAAACTTACGCACACCAAAGATAACTGCATACGCCTCCCTGTCAATCTGAGAGTATCCTTGTTGTACTTTGGTGAGGGTTTGCGATGCAAACTGTATTGGCTTCTCATCACCATTCTCGTAACGGTGACTAAGCACAGCACCGACGCCCGTTGGACTCGCGTCCACTGCCAGAAGTAATGGTAGCTTTGGGTCATAATGTGTAAGCACCATGTCAGTTTGCATTTGGTTTTTAATATCTTCAAATGCTTTTTCACATTTTTCGTCAAATTCAAATTTAACGTCATTTCGTAACAAACGATTTAGTGGATATACGATATCACTTAAGTTTTTAATAAATCTCCCATAATAGTTAATTAAACCTAAAAAGGCACGAACTTCATCTCTGTTTTGTGGCTGTTTCATATTTTTTATTGCCTCAACTTTTGTCTTAATTCGTTGTATGCCATCTTTGTTAATTAGATAACCACAATATTCAATGGAACTTTTTAAGAATTCCGATTTTTCGACGTTTACACGCATGTTATACTTTTCCAGACGTTTTAGTACCTCCTCGATGCGTCGTAAATGTGTTATGTCACTAGGGGCTGTGATCTTAATATCGTCTAGGAATACTGATACCCCCGGTATATCACCTAGAACTTGTTCCATTAACCTTTGCCATTTGGCTGGGGCGCTGGCGATACCGTACATCATTCGAGTTGGTCTGTAAAGACCCTTGTGGGTATTTAGGGTTAGCAGATGTCTATCTTCCGGATGAATTTCCAACTGCAAGTACGCTTTTGATAGGTCTATTTTAGAAAATTTTACCCCACCTGCCATTTTGCTGAATAATTCATCTATAGTGGGCAGGGGGTATTCATCTACCACTAATGCTGGATTTAGAGTAACTTTGTAGTCCCCGCAGATTCGTACTGCGCCATCCTTCTTAGGAACTACAACAATGGGGGTTGCCCACTCACTACTTTCTACCTTCTCTAGTAGCCCTTCCGCCACATGTTCCTCCAATTGTTTTTCTACCGCACCTATAAGGGGAAATGGAACACGTCGGGCTTTTATAAACTTAGGGGATACGTCGCCCTTTAGGTAGAGTCGCGCTTGCAATCCTGAAATTTTTCCACTTGAGTCTGCAAATACCCTAGAATATTTTTTTAACAAATTTTTAATTTGGTCATCAACATCCTTGTTTTCTACCAAATTCACTAAACAGTTACCATTATTGTAAATTACCTCATTCCAATTTACTTTCAATTTTTGTATCCACTCTCTACCTAATAGTGGTTTACGATCAAAACGTACTATGTACAACTTTACCCTGGCATTAGCATGACTTGTTAGATTTACCCACATATACCCAACTACCTGTAAGGGGTTATCACAAACACTAAATAATTCCATATCGGAAGCATTGACTTCAAATTTTGGAAAATATTTCTTCGCATCTTTAAGGTTTATAAGTGAAACTGGCGCACCCGTATCCAATTCGAAAGTGATGACCTGATTGTTTACCTTCAACTTGTACCAAATTTTTTCACGAATACTTAACACATTCTGAGAGGTATCTATATGAGCGATTTCATCCACTGTCGACACTTTTTGGAAATCATAATTATTGTCGGTCACACTATGCACTTGTTGCCTCTCTTTGAAGCAAACCTTCCTTAGGTGTCCCTTTTTCTTACAAAAATGACATGTTGTCTCCTTAAACCTGCATTTGTCCGCATTATGATTCTTGTCCCCACAACGAAAACATTTTTTCTTATTAAGCTTGTCATACTTTACCGCCATTTTATTAACACACGCTTTCTCATTGTTTTTGCCATTTATCTCTTCCCCGCCTTTTTCAGCCAATTCGCTAGCGGTTGCCATAGCTACTGCGTCCTCAATGTTGACCTGCTTTTTTTCTAATAATCGGCTTTGTAATTTTTTGTCTAAAAGACCAAACACAAACTGGTTCCTAAGCGCCTTTTCTAGGTGAGTTCCGAAATTGCAGTTGACCGCCAATCTGCGAAGCGCCACCAAGAACTCTGCCGCTGATTCATTCTCTTTTTGCTTCCTTGTATTGAAGCGAAAATTTTCTAACAGCTCGTTGGGCTTAGGATCAAAGTGATCTTGTAAGATCCCTACGATTTCCCTGTAAGATTTTTCCTCGGGATTTTGCGGTGTTAGTTTATCACATAGAATGTTGTATGTATCCGACCCAATGAAATGAAGCAGTAGACGTTGTTGCTTTGTTCCTTTGCATTCGTATAATTCCAAAGCAGTCTCGAAACGTGTAACCCACCTTGTCCAGGAAGTCTTCTTCACATCAAAGGGCTCGAAATTAAAAAATCCCTTGTAGATAATTTTCAGTATGCTGGTGCTAAAAATGCCGAGTTGTTGAGACCTTATCCGAGTAGATACTTTTAGATCAAGTTGTACATTTTTAAATACATCAGCCATATCCTCATCGGAACTCTCACCGTACAAAAACAAGGACCATGTTTTTGTACCGAGTACCCATTGTAAACCTTTTAAACAAACTTTACAATGGGTGCTTCATTTCTGTCACAACTTCTTTTTAACAACACTGACTTTAGAAGAAAGTGCATAGTTTTCCTTTAAAGTCAATATTTCATCTATCGGTGTCAGTACAACATGTAATTTAAAAATATACATGTATTTGGACCACCCGTTTTTAATAAAAATTATTTCATTTGTTTTATGAACAAATGTTGTTTTCAAGCATATCATTTCGTACAAATACTTTACACACAATTTAAAATAACAAAAATCTTCAATTCTTGTTTGTTCATTTATGTCTATTTCATTGTCGGAATTGGTGCAGAACGAGACATAAAACCATAAAAAGTGTTAACATAATTCAAAATAAATGTACAGTAAAGTAAAAAGGAAACGCTTTTGTTATTTATTACAGAACAATCAACTTTATTTAGAATCATATTTTAAATGAGTTTTCTTTTAACATTTCAGACCACTCAGCATGGTTTCCCACACAAGCCGTCATCTTTAGCCTATGATCCGGTATCAAAATTAATGGCAATTGGTACACAAACGGGTGCAGTAAAAGTCTTTGGACAGCCAGGCGTTGAATTCTATGGTCAGCATACTTTCGTTAATAATTCCGGAGCTGAGCTTAATATTCAATTAATTGAGTGGGTTTATGGTACGGGAAGATTGCTATCACTGACTGCAGCAAATCAGTTAATATTGTGGGAGCCCTCCGGTGCAACATTGGTGGCTGTTAAAGTATTACCTTTCGATGGCAAATTGAAAAAGGTATCCTCACTTTGTTGTTCGCTCAACAAGGATATTGTTTGGATTGGTACGGAGGGAGGAAATGTTTATCAGTTCGATTTGCAAACATTTTCCGTACGCGAACCAGTTATATATCATGATGTGGTATTGGAACAAATACCGCCCTCTTATAAATTAAATCCTGGTGCCATCGAAGCTATACGTCAACTACCCAACGAACGCAATAAATTGTTAATTGCTTACAATAGAGGCCTTTGTGTCTTATGGGACTTGGAAACTTCATCGGTGGACAAAACGTATGTGGCACCAGGTCATGGTCAAAGCGTGGGTTTATTTGTAAATTCGTCTGGCTCACAATTTAGTTGGTATCATGCTGATGGCTCATTTGCCACCTGGAATATAAACAATTCAGATCCACCCAAGAATGTAAATTATGTACCGTATGGTCCGGATCCCTGTAAAAGCATAAATCGTTTATTTAAGGCTAAAAGAGGGTAAATTAAATATTAATTCTAAAGTAAATAAATTTAAATATTAATAATGACTTTCTTCTCTTGCATTATTTTTAGATCTGTAGATGTTGCAATATTTTCGGGTGGTATGCCAAGATCAGCTTACGGCGATCATAATTGTATTTCCGTACATGCCTCGGATGGCAATAAAGTTTGTTTAGATTTTACATCTAAAGTAATTGACTTCTTTGTTACATATAAAGAGGAATCCGACAATGCAGATGTTTTAATTGTTCTGCTAGAGGAAGAATTTTGTGCTTACGATTTAACAGATTCCAAGGTGCCACCAATAAAAGCTCCCTATTTACATTCTGTTCATGCTTCGGCCGTTACATGCAACTATTTGTCATCTCAAGTCACTGCAGAAGTGTATGAAAAAATTGTCAAGGCAGGTGAGGAACAAGATCAACATTATAGCAATGTTGATTGGCCTATTAATGGCGGCACCTTACCGCCCGATAACGAGGAAAACGACAATGAATCAAGTGCCCAAGAATATGAGATTTTATTGACAGGTCATGAAGATGGCTCGGTAAAGTTTTGGGATTGCACTGGTGTGGTCTTAAAGCCCATCTACAATTTTAAAACCGCTACACTGTTTGGGTATGTTCGTTAAAGAAAACTATAAACAGAAAAAAAGAAATATTTCTCATTTCATATCACTTTTAGTCTAGAAAACCAGGATGATTTACCCATTGAAAACTCTGAACCTGTAGATGAATCGGAACCGCCCTTCCGTAAAGCTGGAGTATTTGATCCATATTCAGATGATCCTCGTTTGGCAGTAAAGAAAATTGCTATGTGTCCTAAC
Source organism: Cistogaster globosa (assembly GCA_937654795.1). Classification (NCBI taxonomy): domain Eukaryota; kingdom Metazoa; phylum Arthropoda; class Insecta; order Diptera; family Tachinidae; genus Cistogaster; species Cistogaster globosa. The sequence goes on along the minus strand of OW569404.1, from coordinate 134,921,259 downwards.
ACTGGGCGTCTTATAGTTGGTGGTACTGCTGGGCAAATCGTAATTGCCCATTTTGAAACCGATGAAGAGTCAAAAGTACCCTTAAAAGTTAGCTCTATGAATTTAGTTAGTGATCGTGATGGTTTCGTTTGGAAAGGACATGACCAGCTAAATGTGCGCTCCAGCCTTTTAGAGCCCGACACAGAACCTGTTGGCGATGAAGGTGTGCATATAACAGGTGTTTTACAAGTTTTACCACCTGCCAGTATTACATGTTTAGCTCTTGAAGCTGCTTGGGGTTTAGTAGCTGGTGGTACAGCCCATGGCTTAGTATTGTTCGATTTCAATCTTTTTCTTCCAGTTTTCCATCGCTGTACACTAAACCCAAACGGTAAGTGTAATTCTTTTCCAAAACAGACATATTAAATAATTTATTAATGTTAAAAGATCTCACTGGCGCTGGCGAACAATTATCTCGCCGCAAATCGTTTAAAAAATCATTAAGAGAATCATTCCGTAAATTACGCAAGGGACGCTCAACTCGCAATAATCCTTCGAATCAAGTGCCAACAACAGTAAGTATTTTGTTATTCTGACTTGAATGTATTTTGATTATTAGCATTTTTAGCTTGAGGCACGTCCTGTCGAACGTCAAGTTGAGGCTAGATCTTCTGCAGATGATGGCATGGGATCAATGGTGCGTTGCTTAATTTTTGCAAAAACCTATATAACAAATTGTAAGTTTGAATTTAAAGGCTTCTTTTGCAAAATAACTAACAATATTTCCGTTTATTTTCACAAGCTAACCTTACAGTACCCACCTTGTGGTCGGCCACAAATGCCAGTACCGTTTCAGTATTTTTATTGCATTTACCGCCTAACCAAACTGGCGCTACTTCTCGACCACCAGCGGGTGTAGATCCTCCAGCTGCACAACCGCGGCGGGTGTCTGCACAGTTAGCCAAAGAAATTCAACTCAAACATCGAGCTCCTGTGGTAGGCCTGGCTGTAATTGATTCTACCGGTTGTCCAGTAGAACAACTTAGAGGTGGTAATGGTGCACAACCACATCGTGTTGTTATTGCTTCGGAAGAGCAGTTTAAGATATTTTCACTGCCTCAATTAAAACCCATTAACAAATATAAACTGACTGCAAATGAAGGAGCTCGTATTAGACGCATACATTTTGGTTCTTTCTCATGTCATGTTCCAAGCGAGATTATTCAGGGTGCTTTGGCCAATAGTTCGCCAACAAAATCTACCAGATCACAAGAGAATACTGAGCAAGCAAATACCAGTGTGGCTTCAATGGGCAATGGTGGAGGAGGAGGAGAACATTATCAAGAAATGGCCTTAATGTGTCTTACAAATTTGGGCGATATTATGGTTCTTTCAGTGCCCGAATTAAAACGCCAGTTAAATGCTGCCGCTGTTCGAAGAGAGGATATTAAGTAAGTTGACATTATAAATCTTCAATTAATAATTAATACAAAAAAACAATATTTTATTTGTAGCGGCATTTCCTCTCTATGTTTTACAAATTCTGGTGAAGCATTATACATGATGTCCTCCTCGGAGCTACAACGAATATCATTGGCAACATCTAAAATTATTAATCCTGAGGGTATAATCGACATAGAACCATTACAAATAATAGAATCGGCTGATATTGACACAGCAGAACAGGAATCAATTAAAGAGGAAGACTCTGAAATTCCTACGGCTACAAAACATGCAGTAACCGTCACCACAACAACTACTTCAGCAAAAATAAGTGAAGATCATTCCCCAGGCCTTACTAATGGTATTGCTGATGGTAGTTCACCCAATAGAGCTAATGAAACTATTTCTAGCTCAATGGGTGACATAACAGTCGATTCTGTTAGAGATCACCTGAATTCAACGACTACAACTTTATGTTCTACCACCACCGAAGAAACTGTTGGTATGTTTAATTATCTTTTATTTGTTTTAAAACATTTTGTTTTGTACTGCTTGTTGCATGATTGAATTCATTTTTAATACTTGTATTTTTACTTGTAACAATTGATTATTTAATAATTGCATGTTTTTGCATGAGCTTGTGATTTGGCTACCACCAAAGCAGTATTAGCTTGTGAATATAAAAAATTATCTTTTAAAGTAACATGTTTCCATGTGATATATTTTCTCAAATTTACTATGACCAATATTTCGATATTACTTTTTACTATTCATCGGAGTGAAAAAGAGTAAAGTAAAATTGAAGTTACAATTTATTCCGGTAAAGGAAAATATCCTTATTAGATCTGAGACTTGCAAGTCAGTACTTGGTCTTAACTAGCTGTTCTACTTTCCATGCTCCGTATCTAGTAAAATCAACCATGATTTTTATTTCTTACATTTATGTGTAATATTAAACTCTTTTAAAAACAGTACTTTATAACTATTTTAAAATGCTGCCTTAAGCATGTTGTTACGTTTATCCTGTCGTGCGAAATTTTTTCAAAACGGAATGTATTCTGTTCAGCTTTTCATGCGGAATGCTGTCAAACTACCTATATAAAAAATATTTGTGAAAAGATCAAGAAAAAATGTTGCAGAAGACTATGTTTTACTGTAGAAAACATATAAAATGTTTCTGGCAACATTTTATGAAAGCTGTGAAATAAGCATTCACCCTTATCGTGAATAAGAAGTGAAATTTTTGTTCCCATGAAATTTTCGTTCCCCTCGAAGTGAATATTGCTATCATGGGTTTTCTATAAAATATTCGTTCACTTCATTGAACAGCTGTTCAAAATTAAAAAGCTATCAGTGCACATTAAGTAAGAATAAGCTTAGTGAAAATTTGTAAATTGAGGTTCAAAATAAATAATTAAAATTTTTATTACAAAAACGTGACGTGCATGACGCGTATAACCCCTTGAAGTTACCAAAGACATTGCTGATTTATTACAAAAAAAATTGTATTAAATTTTTTATATCTCCATTTTTTATTCAATGACATTTTTAATAAAAAATCTTTATAAATTTACAAGCAGTCGATCTGGGGGCAAATCACCGCATTCGATATCGAGTGCGCACTCGTGTCGAGAAATATTTCGATGGCTTCAATTTTTTGGATCATAGTATTCGATCGTAATTTTTTCTATTTACTACTATTTTTTACATTGCTGCAAACATATGACAGTAAGAAAAATAAAACAAAAAATAAATTAATTAGTGAAAACAGTGTAACAGTGCAAAAAAATAAACAAACAAGACTCATTTAAATGGACCCCCCCCCTGGTAAATCTTTGTCTTCACATTCACCTTCCCTTAAAGCATTTAAAATTTAATTGTTAAACTATTTTATTATATAAATAGCAGGAAAATTCACACTGACATGTTTAATTTCTTCTTCTTTAGTTACTTCTATTTGCCTTTGTTTTGTATCGTGGCAAAATGTTTATTTGTTTTCGATAGTAAATTACCAATCGAGTGCAACTACGAGTAAATGTGTTTCGATAACGACTGCCATGATCCACGTTAACAACATTTCGATCACAAAGTATTCGTTGTCGAATGCGGTGATTTGCCCCCTGTTTGTTTTGCATCTTGTCGAGTATAATGTCAGTCTTCGCTGCAGAAACTAATCTTGAAATAAAAATGTATTAATAATTTTAAGTGATAAAAACTTTCATAATGTATGCAGTTCCCCAGTAAAATTTAAGTAAAAAATCTAAGGGAAAAGTGAAAAAATTTCGAGAGAAAAAATCAATAACGATAAGGGGAATTTTTGTTTACGTTAAAAATTGTTCATGTGAATTATTCACGATTGTGATTTGGGGAAAATGGAAAAAATTTCAAGTGAAAAGATATTCATGATAGGTGATTATTTCATGCGGAATTTTTCAAACAACAGCTGATCATATGCCTATTGCTTAAATTTTTAAAATAATGTAGTGAGCGTGAAAACAATAAAACGTTAAATTCTTCCAAATCGCAAGATAGACACTATATTTTAGATGTCAAATTATCAACATATAATAATCAATGTTGCTCAACAATTTTCACAAATTCGAACAGACTTCTGTCAAAAGTCGGGAAATGTTTTCAACTGTAAAATGTTTCGGTCAACATTTTTTTTCCAAAAGTCAAATAATGTAAGTAATATTTCTTTTCCTCGTGTTGCCTACTTACAGCCCAATTAACACAAACGCATTGAGTTTAGGCTCGGCAAATGTCAGATGCTCAATAAAACATCAGATATTTTTAACATTAAAGAAGTTATTTCAGATGAAGTTATACCTTTATTTTTTTATTGTAAGCCGGTGTTTATTGACTATTTAGACAGACATCAGAAATTACACAAATTGATAAAAGTCGTATGTAAAGAAATATATCGTGTGAAAGCAGTTTTAGCATTATTTTGCGCTGTCTAGCATCTAGCTTTACCGCTAAAATGATAAACAACAGTTCATCTTTATGCCATGAACAGTCGGTTTATTAAAACACATTAAATAAAAAGCTTAATAAAGATAAAACTGTTTGATTGCCTAGAATATAACTTAATTTTCATTTATTTTTAACAAAGACAAAGAGAGGGCTTACTCTGCACTTCGATTCGAAAAAAAGGCGTGCATAAGGTTAACAAATTCAAATACAGTGTAAATGCCCAGTATTTTTTTAGCGCTTCCAAAATCAAATTTTTTTAATTGCAAAGCGTTGACGTTGTACTATTTTGCTTCATACATTTTGTGTGACCATGATATTTTTTTTAACAGATAGACAACGCTTTACTCGCTAATTTAGGTTTGACAATAAAATACAATAAAAATGTGGCGTTGCCACCAGAGAGTACTTAGCGTTTGAAATCATTTTAGTTATTGCACAGCTAAAACTTACTCTTTCGAATCTTTATTTCAATAAAATAAATTTTTAATAAAAAATCATTATAACAATGACCAGCTCATATACTTAAGCAGATATATTTCCCATCATTTAATCATTAATAATTCATCTATCCATCCATGTTGGTATTTGTATAAAGTTTTTTCTTTTTTATGTAGTTGTTACTTACATTGCACCTAATTTGCTTTACAGGTAGCGGTAGAAGAATGGTTAAGTAGATTTTATTTAAATACAAAATATTTTCTCTGCATGCCAAATTTTTGTTTTTAATTTAAAATTCCAAATACATGTAAAATAAAGGTAAATTAAAATAATATTTTTGTTATATAATATTTGACTTTTTTTATTTACGACTTTAAGGTTCGTTATTACAAGTTACCAGTAGTTAAAGTGAAGGTTTTATAGACCATAAAATAAGCTTTTGGTTACACCTAAAACCAAACGAAAGCCATAAACTAAAGTTCGGTAGTCAACTCTTTGACTTGCCGCTCAATTTAAGTTTAAACAAAATTATAACTTTCAACTATTGGTAACCTGTAATAGAGGGTCTTCAGTAAAAAAAAAAAAACAACCAGAAAATCTCATTTTAAAAATTTATTTCTTTGTTTAGGCCGTCTATCTGTTATGAGCACACAGACAAATCAAACATTAACTAGCGTTAATATGAAAGATATTAACGATATTAATATACCAAATTTAATGGACTTGGCACCTTTAAGGTAAGTGAAATATATTCGCAAATTATAATTAATTGTTGACTTGAAACAATTTTTGTTTATAACGTTGTAAGCAGTAAATTTTATTGTTTGGTTTTACTACCAAATCAAAAGTAAATGGCAAATTGAATCATGCATGGGAATAATAATTATGTACAAATAATAATAATTTTAATTACCAAAAAGTTTGCAACACAATTGTGTTTAAAATACACAATAACAAAACAGATACAAAAAATGCACAATGCAAGGGTAAGGGGGTTTTTCTTAATTTATATTTAGAACATCATATTTGTTTTACGAATTAGATAACTTCATTTTTTCACAGATAATTACTTTAGTACAAAGACGAACTGAAATTTCGATTAATGTTTTATTTTCCAATTCGTTTCTAAGAAAAAGAAACTAATTTGCTGTGCTATTTTGTGTTCCTTTTTAATTGTTTTCTCTAAAAAGGTGGCAACCATAAATAAAAAAGGGCAGTACATTTCTTAGCACTCTTAACGTGATCAAAATATTTTCTGATTTGTTGCTTTGAAAAAAAAAATTCGTCATTCGGAAACGATTTTATTTTATAAAAAGAGGCACTTTAAAATTCTTATAAAAAAGAATTTATATCTTTTATTATTGTTTTTAACTTTCTAAGCGTTTGGAAAAAAGATCTTTTAAAAATATTTTAGGATATTAAACTAGAAGTCGAATTTATAGAAATTCTGGCGTGTCACAGCCAAACACAGAGACATTTACTTTTTTTACACAATTTTCCACAATTTTTCGAATTTTCTGATTTCGTTGAATTGTTATCAGGTGTATTTTTATTAAAAAAAAGATATGTATTATTAAAAAAAAATAAAATCGTAATCATGAAACGAAAATGTTATTGCAATTATTGCAGTTGTATGGACGGCATTCAAAGATTTTCATACTAAAAACCTTAAATCCCTTACTACAGCTCCTTTTAAAATTATTGAAGTATTTCTCCAATAGCTTTGGATTTTGGTGATTCATTATTTGATATCCTTCACTACAGGTAGATAAAGTTTGTCATTCTGTTTGTAATTTCTACAATATCAATTTCCGACCCCATAAAGTATATATATATTGTGAGTCCCTATTCATAGCGAAGTCGTTTGAGCGACCTCCTTATTTCCGACCGTGTAGTTTTTGCCAAGGCACTAGATGAGCTACAGAAAATTTAAATTCGCCAATCGATCCGACAAAGTTTTGAAAATTTCGCTATTGAAAATTAGCAAAGATCGGTCCATGTCCTTCGAAGCAGCGGGCAAAATACCACAACTGCCTCTAATATATTCATATCACTTAAAACAAATCTAGTTTAGTGAAGTAACTTCAAATATGGGCCAGAGAGAAAATTAAAAAACAAGAAAAAATCTTGCAAAAGTAGTACACTGTTTTAGCTGTAGAAAAAAATTTGAAATGTTCCTATCAACATTTTATCAAAGCTGTGAAAAAAAAAACAAATGGGCATTACATCATGCGGAATTTTTTAAACAACAGCTGATCATATGTCTTGTGCTTTTATTTTTAAAACAATGTAGTATGCGTGAAAACAACAAAACGTAGAATTCTTCCAAACCGCAAGATAGACACCACATTGCTAATGTCAAATTTTCCACATGAAATAAACAATGTTGCTCAACAATTCTCACAAATTTGAACAGAGTACCAGGCTTTAGGAAAAAATTAAACTTTACGGAAGAGTAACTAAAAACGCTTTGAAAAAAAGTACCTTTTATAAATATTTTTTAAAAAGAATTTATCAGGGGATTAAAATGTACCTTTCTACAAAAACTAATAAAAATGCTTCTAAAAGGTGTTTTTAATCAAATTAGAATTTTTTATAAATACATCACTGCTCTGTGACTGATAAAAGCCTAATATTCTGTTTAGTTTTCCGTGCGGAATGCTTTCAAGGTACATGCGTAAAAAATGTTTCTAAACAAAAGTTGCAGTAGTGATCCTCATATAAAATGTTTCTAGCAACATTTTCTTAGAGCTGCAAAATAATGCAAGTGGTTTTTATTTCATATGGTATTTTCAAACAAGAACTAATAAGTGGTCTGCTATGCGCTCTTGGTCTTAAAACAAATTGGGAGATGCCAATTAAAATTTAAAAAAAAATTAATTAATTAAAAAGAAAAAGTAAAGCGCCAAATTTTCGGCATAAAATAATCGATGCTATTTAACAATTTCGATAAATTCGAACAGACTAACAGATACACAGCGCATTGGAAAAAAAGCACTTTACAACACTGAAAAATTCAGATGTTTGTAAAGGCCAGGATTGACTATCATACTGAGTCGTACGATCTGTCAAAACTTGCATGTGTGCTCAAAAAGTATGATAGTGTGGATTAAAAGTGTATGTGTTTAGACAGACTTTTTGACAGATCTGAACGATATTTTGAAATAAATCATAAAATGATTTATAAGAGTTAATTTTTTTTATGTTTTTTTCGAAGAAAAGGAGAAAGCAACAACAAAATATTAAGAGCATCTGTTTCTTGCATCTTTTTTGTATAATGGTGTGGCAACTACGACGCAATTTTGAAACGATTTTGAAAGTAAAACAGAATTCTGTCAGATTTTTGTGTGATTAAATCGTACGATTGTGTGTGATAATGAATCCTGGCCTTAAATGCTTCGCATAAATATCTCATGCATGACAAAAATATGTGATATGTTAAATGAGCTACAATTTTATATTATTTTCTTTTCGATCTTAAAACCTCTTTTTAATTTGTCTCCTTTTTTTAATTTTATTGTTTTCGCTTTCGCAATAGTAAACAAATAGTTTTTAGGTTTACATCAGCAACATGTTTCGCAACATTAAATACATCTTAGTATGATGTATTTCCTACCAAACCCATTGTGCAGTATTAGTGATAGAGAATTTTTTTCTAACTTTAACTTAGAAATAGCATTTAGTTAATAAAAATAAAATTTTATCTGTAATTAATTAATTTCTTTTATTTCATTTTAGCAACACAACTGAAACCAACACAAGTTCTGTTGTAATAAAATCCGTAATTACCAGCATTTCTCATGAAAAAACAAATGGTGAAGCCGAAGTTATAACGACAAAAACAACAACACACGAAGAAAGCCAATTTTAAAAATAAATAAACTTCTATAAAGCACTGACGACTGCACTTTAATAATATAAAATAATTAAACTCTCCTTTTTGATGCCTTCTGCATGGAATATTTTTTGTTTTAAGTTATTTTTTCTGTTTCTGTATCTTTTCGTTTTTTTATTTTTATTTTTTATTTTATTATCTTTTATATCACGTCCTTAGATTATCTGTTATGTTATTTAAAATTCTATAGGATTTAGATTTATATTTACTTTATGATTTATTCTTTAGGTTTTTTTCTTTTTCTCTTATCCATGCCCATTTTAAAAAATAATGGGATATCATTCTTTTAAAATTTCTTTATTCATAACCTTTGTACACATCCAAAATATTTAGTTTTTAATTCTTAAGTATTTCATCAATATTTTAAAAGTACCATAATTCACTTGAAAATTACAACAACAACAAAAACAAAAAAGCATTTATTACAAAAAGAAAATCATTTAACAAGAAAACATAAAGTACAACTCCGCAATTGCCTTAAGTACTTTTTACAAACAAATATTTTATAACAAATTAATTAAAAACGGCAATAACTTTTTTTGTTTGTTTTCTTTTTCTACATTCAATGCCTTTTAAAAAGATTGCATCACGTTGTGTTTTCTTTTTTGTTTTTTTACAGTTTCGAGCCTCATTAGAAATTTAACTTGAATACATTTCAAACATTTTATTTTATCATATTTACTAAATCAAATGTATTTTTTATATACATCATACATATATACATACATACATTCATACGTACATATTTTTAAATGTATAACAACAAATAATATAAAATCAATTTGTATGTGGAATAATATTTTTGGACTTTTTATATATTAAAAATATATTTTTTTATATTTATGATTAAATAATAATAAAAACAAAATCGTTGAAAATCCAATTCATTAATTTACATTCCTTTTTTTTTTTCGAGCCAAAATATTTAAAAAAAAGTCATCCACTGGGTGGTACTGGCAGCCTGAAGCATTGTTTAGGGAAATACTAGTGAACATGTGATTTTAATGCCAAAGCCAAGCAGACTTCACAACTTTTTCTAAGTTTGTCATGAAAATATTTTTTATGTAGAAAAATTAGTTGATGGTCATATAATTAAGGCACAAGTATGTGTTTAGTAAGGTAGTTAGGAGTGGCAGCCTCTCACGACGAAACTCACTTGAGCACAATCGAATGGCCTGTTGTAATACCACAAGGAACACGGCGCAACTCCCTTTACCCAATTGAGAACCATGAAGATTCCCGGATGAACATCCCTATGCCCCCTATAGAGTGAGATGATAGCTCCGTGAGAGTCCCGAAGAAAGGAGAGCCCAGAATTCTAAATCTTCTTCGAGCCAGGGATATGCAGTGGCCCAGAAGATGCAGTATGGTCTCATCCTCCGAGCCATAGCGGCGAAAGAAATCATTAGAGGGCAGACCCAGTCTTTCAACATGCCTGCCGATTAGACAGTGACCAGTAAGTACCGAGACCGTGATACTTATGGATTTCATGTCCAGTGCGAGCAGCTGCCTGGTCCGCTTGAGGTCCAGTGTCGTCCACAGTTGTCTGGAGATACAAACAAGAACTTTCCTCCACTCATAATTTGCGAGCCAAATTGAGGTAGTGATTCTTTATGGCCATTTTAACCGTTGCTGGAGGAATTGCAATGTCGGGTAGCGAGGAGACGCTAGAAAGCAATGTGCCCCGTTTGGCGAGATCATCGGCCTCACAGTTTCCCAGGATATCCCTGTGACCAGACACTCAAAACAGGTCAATCTGTGATCGCTTTGAGCGACATCTCAGGACTAGCTTAGATGTACAGTATGCACCAGCAAGCGCCCTGATTGCCGCCTGACTGTCCGAAAATATCCGAATGGCAAGGCCAAAAAGTTCGTCCCTAAGCACTATTTCGGATGTTTTCAGAATGGCCATTACCTCGGCTTGAAAGACGCTGCAGTAGTCAGGGAGTCTAAAGGAGAGTCTCAGTCTAAGGTTATTGGAGAATATTCCGCTACCGTCGCTGTCGTCCTGTTTCGAGTCATCGGTGTAGATGTCAACAGCATTGCTAACAACCACTTCGTTACAGACCCATTCCTCCCTACTTGAAATATGGATCTGAAACCCGTGGTCCAGAGCAGGTGTAGAAGAGATGTAGTATGGGCACATCCAAGTATGTGTTTAACTGTGATACATTTTTACTGGGAAGTACCGTTAATTTTGCATTTACATTTATAATTTATTTGTTAAAAAGAACGTTCCTACCGCGATTATAGTTGAAAATTTTTAAAAAGGTCATTGTACGTGTGCTCACACAATTAAGTCACTTTATTTTTGCAAGGTATATTTACATTTTATTACAGGAAATATCGTAGGTATATATAAATTCAGAGTCGCGATGGAAAAAAAAAACAAATCAACTTCAGTTGAGAAAAAAAATCATTTGGGAGGCATATAAAAAATATGAAAACGTTGCAAGAGCTTCACACATTTTGGACTTTTCTCGTGGTAAAGTCACCAATGCTGTCTAATACTACAAAAAAAAAAAAAAAAACACATTTGAAAATTTGCCACGTAAGAAGGCAAGAAAAAGCTACCCCTACAGAAAATAGACACTTGGTGAGATTAAGCAAATCTGATCCTTTCCTTACCTCCAGCGAAATTAGAGCGCAATTAGAAATATACAATGGAACTAAAATATTTGCTCAAAACGTACATCGCCGTTTGCAAGAAAATTCTGTGAATGGACGAATAGCTAAAAAAAACCGAATGTATAGAAAAAAATATCAACCGAAGAATGACGTTTGCTTAAGAGCATAAAATTTTTTGCTAAAGAGCGTAAAATTTTGCGAATTGGTGGTTTGGAGGGACGAGTCCAAATTTAACCTGTTTGGCAGTGATGCTAAACCAAATGTCAGACGTCCTCCACGGCAAGAAAATAACCCAAAGTACACCATAAAATAAAACCCGTAAAGCAAGATGTCTCATTTGTGATGGTGAGGGGTTATTTAACCTCATCAGCAGTTGGTCCAATTTGTAAAATTTATGGCAAAATGACGGGCGATATGTACAAGAGCATACTGGAAATGAATTTGGATAGTAACTAAACCGATTCTTTACCCTTAGCATGGACATTTCAACACAATAATGACCCCAAGCACTGCTCATGCGTAGTGAAGAATTGAATTTCATCAAGCAATATTAAAGCTCTGGATTGACCAGCATAAAGTCCCGATGTAAACCCCATTGAATCATATAAAGGGCTGTAGCAGCATAAAAACCAAACAACAAAAATGTTTTATGGCAAATAATTCGTCCACTGTGCTGCTTTGTTTCACACAATGCCAAAAAGATGTGCTGAAGTGTTAAGAAACAGAAGTTTGCCATATTCTTTTAAAAACAATTTTTGTTTGCAGATGCCCTAATTATATGGGCACAAAATATTCGAAAAAGTGTTGCGGGCCGAAACTTTTGAAAATAAACAAATTCAATAAAACAAAATATATTTCCTGTGTATATTTATTATTTGTAACCACGGTACTGTTGATTTCTTTGTTTTTATTTTTTTTTATCGTGGGTCGTAGAACAAGATTTCAGTGGAAGCATCTATAACATGGTTCATGGGAGGGTAAATTAGACGACCATCAGTCTCAAAATTCTTTGTGTGGTATACTGTGTGTGCAGTTCAGCCAGTTTTGTGTTTTTGTCCAATTTTTAAGTGTTCGGATACGCGGCTGGTGAGAAGGGTTGGAACCGCCTGAGAAGAGAAAAACAAAGTGCTAGGCCGAAACCTTGCCAGGCCAACCGGTCCGTAACAATATGGCGCCTATACTGAGAGGAAGTTTTTTTATTTTATTTAACAATGGCCCATATTCATAGTTATATACAAAAGTCGACTCTTGCTAAAGTATACTCTTAACTAAAAAGCTCTTATTATCTTTTTTGCTTTCATAGTCGAAAATAAAGCATATTTTAAGTCGAATCGACTTTAACTGGGTGTCAACTCTAGTTTGATAAATGTTTTCATACAATTTCTAAACAGACATTAGAAAAAAGTAACCCTGTTGTTATTTTGTTCACTTTGGTTTAAAAATCAGATAAAGAGTATTGTGTTCTTAAACCAAATAAAATAATTATGGAAAAATGAGTTAAAAACAGCTTTAGCTAGTTTTAAATTTAGAGTTGACTTTAACGCCAAAAGTATATTTTAAATTGTCTATGAATGAGTTAGAGTCGACTCTAAAGTAAAACCGACTTTAGTTCCCTTAAAGTAGACTTTATTTTAACTATAATTATGGGCCAATTTTTTTTTGTTAAACTTCATCAAGAAATTATTTTTAAATATGTAAACATACAACATGTTGTATTAAATTTGACATTTATTTATGAAAATGATAACAAACTTGCATATTTTGCTATTTCATTTCCACATTACACAGTGATGCTATTAATTTTGTAAACATTGTTGTCTTCTTCTTTTTCTTTCGATTCCGTTTTTCTTTAGAATACCAATTTACGACTGCAATGGAAATGAATGCGGAGTCTTAATTGAAACGTATAATAGGGGTGTACATTTCTAAAACAATGTAATAAACGTGAAACAAAATAAAACGTTACATTCTTTCAAATCCAGACACCACATTTTAAATGTGAAATATTCCACATGAAAGAATTAATGTTGCTCAACATTTTTCACAAATTAGAACAGAGTACCAGGATTAAGAGATCAATATGCGATGACCATGCATTTTGTTTTTGTAAATATTTGAGCAATCATTTTATTATCATCTGGGAGTTAAATAAAAGTTATTCTTAATAGTAACAAATTTAAGGGGAAGTGTTCTTGCATTAATATATGGGTCTTTTTGTGAAATTAACTTCTGGTAAAGACGAAATAGTGACAGAAGTTCTTAATTCGACAATGTATTTTGTTTTTGTAAAATTGAGTTTTTCAAGAAGTTACGAAGTAGTCACTTCTATTTATTCGAATATTCGTGGATGCTTTTTACTTTTTTGAATAACATACATTTTAAATTAAAATAATTTATTGGAAAAAATGTTTTAAAAAATAATAAATAACTTTTACAATAATGAATTAAATATTTTAAACAGCATTAAATTATTATAAATGTTGTAATGAAAACCAATTGTTATGGGAATGCGGTATGAAAGCATATGCAACTAAATGGCAACATTGTCTGCGAGCTCGTGCTTTTTTTTGTTTTTTTTTTTTTTTTGCCTTCAAACAAATGTTTGTTAAGAAAAAAGTTTAATGTTGAAAAAAATTATTAATTGCTGATGACAATATTTTTATCGTTTAATCAACAAAATTAAACAACCTTTAAATTAAAAAGATATGACATTGAAAACTTTAAATATATTTTTAATTGTTTACGAGGGCTGATATATATATTTCTGGCCTAATAGTGAAAATGCGAATATTTATAATCAAAAATGGTTTTATTATTTTTCAAGGTGTTCTCCAGCATGATTTATACACTTTGGCATGCGCTCAAACCAGTTGTCGAAGCACTTTTTCCACTCCGATTGAGACACCTCTAAAACGTGGTTTTTGAACACTTCAACAGCTTCTTCTGGCGACGAAAATCGTTGACCACGCATTTTTTTCTTGATGTGCGGAAACAAGAAGAAGTCATTAGGTGCCAAGTCAGGGCTGTACGGAGGATGACCCAATAATTCGACGTTTTGGCCGGTCAAAAACGCTCTGGTTTGAGCCGATGTGTGAGACCTCGCATTGTCATGGTGAACAATCATTCGTCTTCTCTTGTTGGTTTTTCGAATTTCTCCGATGACTTCAGGCAAACCAATTGTAGTGTACCACTCAGAAGTGACTGTCCTACGTTGCTCAAGCGGAACAGTCGCCACATGACCAGCTTTGCCGAAGAAACAGGCGACCATTTGCTTCGAAGTGCTTCTTCCACGAAACACTTTCGTTGGATTTTGCTTGTCTTTGAAGACCTACACGGTCGATTGTTGTTTCGTTTCGGGCTCATACGTATAGATCCATGATTCATCACCCGTGACGATCTTATAAACGTCTTTTGAAGCACCGCAATCGTATTTTTGTAACATTTCTTTGCACCAATCGACACGAGCATTTTTTGAGCGACTTTTAAATTGTGCGGGATCCAACGAGAACAAACCTTTTTTACGGCCAGGTGTTCATGCGGTATCGAATGTATGCTGGTGGAAGAAATGTCTATATCTCTCGGTATGTCGCATGTTGATCTTGCATTATGAGTTCACGCACGGCATCAATGTTCTCTGGCACAACAGCCGTTTTTGGACGACCTTCACGGAATTCGTCTTTAAGCGAGCTTCGGCCACTATTAAATTCATTATATCAATTTTTCACAGTGCTATAGGATGGTGCTTCATCTCCATACAAAGATTTAAGTTCATCAATGCACCCTTGTCGTGATAATCCACGTCGAAAGTTGTGAAAAATGATGGCACGAAAATGTTCACGAGTTAATTCTATTTTTTTCTATATTAATTTTTTCAAGTCACTGTAAACAACACAAATAATGGTCGTACGTCAAAACGTTTTGAGTACGATTATGCTTAAAAATGACAAACTTTCCAATGGAAATGTCAAATTGCACTTGGCAGCACTAAGTGTTGCCAGGCCAGAAATATATATAGCAGCCCTCGTAGTTTAAAAAAATCTATTAAATTTTTGTAGAAATATTTAAATTTTCGAACACAAATCAGTTAATACACATTTTATTTTATTAAACCGTGCTGTAATTAAATTCAAAAGATGTTAAAGGAAAAAATATTTCAATACGACAAATTGCAAAGTTCGCATATTTAATTTAATTATAGTGATTTATAACAATATTTTTCTTTAGCAATATTATTATAAAATATTTACACCAGATGTTCTTCCTTTAGTCATGGCAAAAAAAAAGAACACAATTTTTAATATTTATTTTTTTTTAATTTTTATTTCAGCTTAAAAAACTCAATAAAAATTTTTCAATTTTCACACTGTAGAAATTTTTACTTTTTTCAACTTTTTAAATTTATATCTCGATTGGTGAAGGCATTCGCGGCGACATTCCTCATAGGTGAGAAAATTATTGGGAGTGGCACCACATCCCGTATAATAAAAACTTACACAACTGTTGGTATTCTTATCATAAGCATAACGTAACAGTTTGCCACGGCATAGACCTGGAGTGTGTGGCTCTAAACAAGCTGCAACAGCACAACATGTAAATAAACAATAAATGGTAGATGTGTTTAATTAAAAAAAGAAATTAAAAATTTTTTAACTTTGCAATAACGCAGACAAGTACATACGTTTACGGGTTGTTTTGTCACTTTGTGCGTTAACAGTTTGCAGTGGCCAAAGAAAATATCCGAAAAGAACATTTGTTAGACAAAGTAAAATGACACAACAATTGAAAGTCATGTTTTTATTATTTCCTTGGATTTCAGGTAGAAAAACAAAAATAATTAAAAATTAAATAAAATATATTTTATCACTCTTGTCTTTTGTTTGAAACTAAAATTATGTTTAAAGAATTTTTGTCTTCTAAAACAAAAAACGTGTCTTCAGCAATTTTGTAGTTAATTTTAATTTTTAAAATTCTTTTTTTTTTTTATTGTTGTTTACATGAAAGAAAAAAAAAACAAAAAATTAATTTGCTTTTATTATAAAGTTTATTTTTGTTTATCAAAGTCACGTAAAGTGAAGAGAACGCGGCACTAAAACTGTTACAAAATAAGAAAATATCTCTTATCATAATGATAACATAAATGATGCTTCTTTTTATACCCTTCACCACAGGAAGTGGAAAAAAAAGGGAATATTTAAGTTTGGCATTCCGTTTGAAATTTCTACAATATCCATTTTCGACCCCATAAAGAATAAAAATTCTGAGTTTTTATGCATAACGAAGTCGAGTGAGCAATGTCCATCTGTCCGTCCGTGTTCGGGTTGAAATTATTTTTGCCAAGGCACTAGATGAGCTAAAGAAAATTTAAATACGCCAAACGATCAGACAAAGTTTCGAAAATTTTGATATTGAAAGTCAACAAATTCGGTCCATGTCCTTCGAGACAGCAGGTAAAACACCACGACTGCCTCTAATTTGTCCATATCATTTGAAAAAATGAAGTAAATCCAATCAAGAAAACAAATATATCAGGCGATAAAGAATTAAAAAATAAGAAAAAAACATCAAATGAAAAAATTAGCGTTCGGATTATGAGCCTCTGAACTTTTCATAGAAAAGTACGGTTGTGCTCTATATTTTGTAAGACATCAATAGGATATCATTTATAAGCTTTGAAAGAAATCGTTCAGGAAATACTAAACTAAACATTAATTAATTAAAAAAGCTTAACCCATTAAGAGCCGAAGACATTTTTATATAAAATTATAAATCGTATTTAATTTTTTTTTTCATATATTCAGCTCTATTCCGAAAGACGTTGTCAATTTTTAGCCACAGTCAATTTTGGTCGACGCAAAGTTCAACTCGACACTAAGTTGGTATTAATTTGCGCGCAAGTGTTGACGTCGACATGTTATCGATAACTTTAAAGAAAAAATATCTCCATTAATTTTGGCAGTTATTAAATGATGTTTATGTTTGAATCAACTGGAAGCAGAGGTGAAGAAAGTGAATAAATGCTTAGGGTTCGGAGAAAAATAGTGAAACAAAGATCAGACATTTTTATTTTTCTGAACAGCACTTAAGTAATCGAACAGTTTGTCACATATTTGTATTAAAAAGTAAACTTTTTATTTTTGAGCATTTTGAACAGTTTTGTTGTACATTTTCGACTGAATAAAACAGCATTTAAATTCGTTTTAAAAAAATAGAGCCTTTAATGAGAAACGCCATTCGTTGAACATCAATTTCCAACACGTTAAAGTTGGCTACAACATCGCGGTTCTTGGCTCAAGACTCAAAACAATCAAGTGTTGGTTAAGATTTTATTCTTGGATCATCGCAACCAACTGCATTCTTAATTTTGGAAAAAATGCTCGATGTTTTGAAAAGAATCGTCTGCGCCCTTTTCATTAAATTTAAAATGACTGAGAAGAAGGGATTTCCTGGCATAATAGGCTGCATAAACGGCTGGCATATAAAGATTCAAGCTCCTAAGAAGGATGATCAAAATATGTACTACAACAGAAAGGTTTTTTTTTAGTTTAAATGTCAAGCTTGTAGTAAAAAAAAAAAAACAAATAAAATTTCTCTAAGTCGACGCTAAAACTTTGTTGACAAAAACAAAGTCAATTCCGTTAAACGTGGACGCAATATTGCCTTCATTAATATAAATTTTCTGACGATAACTCTCAATTACTCTTAATATTGACGACGACAATACAGTGAGTGTGCCGTCGACATCACTTGTAACGACGTCGACATTCGCAATAAGGGTGATTAATCCTCTGTCACCGCAATATTTGTTTATTTGATGGGAGCTACTTCACTAATACTAGATTTACATAAATGATGAAGGGTATATAAGATTCGGCATAGCCGAATATAGCAATTTTACTTGTTTGATTTTAGTTCATTTGCTTTTAAATGCAGCTACACACATGTCACTGCAAAGAACATCTAATAATTGTTTTAAAATGTAATGTTTTTGCATTCGATAAGCAGCTCACTTGCATTTTTTTATGGGTGATAACATGTTTACCTTTGCATGAATACACATACAGTAGTGTGCAAAAAAAAAAAAATTTAAAAAAAGAGAAATCATCAGATTATTTTTAAATTAATTAAAAGAAAAAATGTAAAGTTGCCAACAATTTATTTATGATTTTAATTTTATATTAGAAGATCTGAAACCATCCAGATATCAGCGCTGAGTACCACTTACTTCAATGGAAAATTTCTTTAGCTTTCACGAGATCTAAGCCTTTCAAAGAAGTTAACACAGGCTAGAATCACACAGGAATAAAATTTAGCAAACAAGTTAATACCGGTCTGATAACTAAAGTCGATGCTGAGCGAGGCAGGTTGCTTTCCGAACCATTAGTTTGGGATTAAAAGGGAACATAGCATCACACATTACCATGATAAGCAAAGTACGAATTTTATTAAAGCTCAAAGGTTTCCATAAGGCGTATGAGCCATTATACAGTTCCAATCATAACTTAAGAAATGTCGAAATTAAGTTTTAACCCTTTAATTTTTATATTTGTTATTATAGAGCGGCAACACTCTGTGTAAATTTCAAGTGACTGCCTGTAGACAATATTATATCTATGAAAGTCACTCCTCTATGAGGGCACCCTTTATTACTTAAAATTATTTGTTATTTTTGCTGTTATATCAGTATTAGTACTACATAATCTGTCTCTATCTCTCTCTATTAAGATTAGAGGTGCGGTCAGACTAGTCAAATATATCACCGAAAAAGCGTAACCACTATTTTATTTAAATGTTTATTTAATCTTTTCTGACACGTACCATAACGAATGACGATTTAAAATATAATAAATGTGATATCTTACTTTTTATATCAAGCAGAATCTTATATTTCTTATTAAAAATTTTAAAACGACAGAAAATTTATGCCATAATTTAGTGGTTACTCTTTTTGGGTAAAATATTTGACTAATCTGACCGTGCCTTAAGGGTAGGAGCATAAAAAAATATTTAACTTCAAAATAAAAAATTGTAATAAATATTATCAGCCCAATCATAATTATTATTATATAAACAAACATATCGCCAACTAAAATAAAAAATTTAATCTGTTTTTTTTTTTTTGTTTAATTTCGCGTTCTAAATAAAAAGGAATCTTTCTGCAATAAAGAAACAAATTTTCGACTTTTTTAACTAAATCGTTTTTCAGTTTAGTTAACGATATGTAAAAAAAAAACAGCTGGAGTTTAATTGAATTATTAATTTTGCTGAGTTTATTTAAGTTTTTTTTAATCTCATTCAGGCCACGTAAGATTTCGTCTGAAGTCGAAAACTTAAAATGAAATCCATTTATAAGTTTTTAAAACTTTAAGTAAAATTTTTTGAAGCATCCTCAATTAACTAAAAATTAAATATTTAAAAATTTACACAAAATCAAATCTACAGAAGTTTCAAATTTAAAAAAAAAAATTTTGTAAACAAAAAAAATTTGTCGACAAATAAAAAATACGTTTATAACAGAAACAATTTGTAAAGTATAGAATAGAATTTTAAGTTTTAAGTAAAATGTAATTAAAATTTTGTTTTAAAGGTCTTGTTATTTAAAGTCACTGGATTTAGTATTTTTCCGAATGTTTTTAATTTCATTTTTAGACATAAACGAAAACCCAATTTTATTAAAACCTGGGGACAAATTACGGCATATGATATTAAAAGATGTAACTTGGCCCCTAAAGCTAAATTGTTTGCACAACTAGATTTTGAAAGAATACTATAAAAATTAAACATGTCTATTGATACCTATGGCAACAATGAAAACATTGTAATAATGGCAAAGTATATCGTTGGTCTCATGCAAAAGGACCCAACTCAAAACTATATTTATCAAAATGATTTATTGAAAAATTGTTATTTTTGATACTTTTGCATTTAATTTTTGTGACATGAGACGGGCGATTGTAGTTACTTTGTTAGCTGAACAAAAAAAAAAAATTTAAAATGTTGTTGAACCATTAAGGGCGATCGTAACAAAAAAATTTCCAACCACATTTTCGAATCAACCGACACCAAAGACAAAATTGAAAAGCACGCGGCTTTAAAAATTTGTAGTTTTAAATTCTTTTTTTTTGTAAAGTTTAAGTAAACACATTCAATGTTGTATTCAAAAAACTTACTTTCAGAAGTAAATAAGTGATATGAAATCGTCAGTTACTTAGCTTCGGCTTAAAACCACCTCATTAAAAACAAGTAGGAGTGCTATATTCGGCTATGGCGAATCTTACATACCCTGCACCATGAATCTAAATCAAATTTTATGAAATAACTCCAACCAAAAAAAAAAAAAAAATATTGAAATGACAGCGAATTAAAAAATTAGAAAAAAAGTTTACATAAAAATGTCACTGGCTCCTAATGGGTCAAAAAAAAGTTAAAAGCTTTTAAATGATACCCATATTAATATCTCAAAAAATATTGTGTACAATCGTAAAATTCTACGAAAAGTTCAAAGGCTCATAACTCGAAAAATATTCTTTCTTATTTTTTAATTCTCTATCGTCCCATACAGTTGTTTTTTTTTTCGTTGATTGGAGTTACTTTACTAAACTAGATCTGTTTCAAATGATATGGAGAAATTAGACCGGTGCGGTGTTTTGCCCATTGTCTTGAAGGACATGAACCGATCTTGCAAAATTTTCGAAATTATGTCTAATCGATTGACGTATTTAAATTTTCTCTATCTCATCTAGTGTCTTATTAAAGTAGATTTCAACCCGAACATGGTCTGACAGATAGACGGTTATTGCCCAATCGAATCCGATATGCATAAGAGTTCAGAATATTTATACTTTATGGGGTCGGAAATGGATATTGTAGAAATTACTTAGATATTTGTGCTGTGTTAAAAAATTTTTCCAAAGGTGCACCGCGGTGGTGAAGAGTATAAAAACTGTCACAAAACCCCATGTATCCGTATATATTGTGTATTGTTAAATTAAAATACAATAGTGTATGCTTGTTGTTGGAAATATTCATATAAAATTTTAATACACCAATACACTTTTATTTTGCATGTTTTTGAAAAGTTGTATTGGTAATCTTGTTATCAACTACATGTGAATTCCATATCACATTGAGAAAAAGAAAATAAACAAAAGACATTTGTATTGTTTAGCATATCAAAAGTATACTTTTCACATAAAAAATATAAAATTTTGCTTTTTTCAGTCCCATTGTCCATTTTACTTCCTGAAAACCTTTTTCTGAATACTTATTTTCTTCTTCTTATTTGCTTTTTGACGTTTAATATACAAAATAAATTGACACAATAATACACTGCGTGTTCACAAGCGTATAAACAGAAAGTGTATTTAATACAAAATACACAATACAAAATTTTTTGAATTTTTTATGAAAATTTCCAACAACAAGCATACACTATTGTATTTTAGTTGAACAATACACAGTATAAAAAAAATTAAAAAAACAAATAAAAATAATAATAAAGTTTATGGAGTGCATACAAAAAATCATTTGAAAGATGTTTGGCGTTCAAGGACGGCCACAAAAGTCTAGAACTGGAAAATAAACTTCGAATTCAGAAGGCCTTCGAGGAACAGATAGGTATAAGAATGGATGCAGTGGACGATGAAAATACGTCCAGGCGTTTTGTTTTAACCACATACATATTGCCGCTGTGACTGGTGTAGAGGAGCAACTAATTGATCGATTTCGCATAACACTACAAATAAAAACTTGTTGCAAAAAAAGTTATTTCCTTGAAGTTCAAGAATTTTGCTCAAGATACAGCTAAACTTTTTGTTAAAAAAATATAGTTGGTATTATATGTCAGTAACAGTACACAAAATACTGATTCACGGAAGGAATATTATGAATGCGGCAATACTTTCTATTGGCCAGCTTACTGAAGAAGCCAGAAATAAGGATTAAGATTCTCCAGAAAGTGTAAGAGAGTTGCAACAAATACAGATGTTTTTCATCGACTTCTAGTATTGTCAGATCCTTTTATAAGTAGCATTAGATGTCAGCTCCATAAACAGGTTCTGACATAGTTAGAGAAATGTTAGATGATGAAGAAAAGTCTTATTTAAATGCATGTATTGAAATTTATTTATAAAATAATCAGTTTTAGTGAAGAAACAAAGATGTGCGAAAAAAAATATATATAATGAGTCCTATGGGCGGTGGGTAGGTTAGTGGTCGTGGCCAATTTTGATGAAACTTTATTTTATTCTTAATTGGGGTAATAAAAGGCTCTGTGCCAAATTTCAGAAACTTTGGGCCAAAAATAAATTTTGGTTCCTATAGACGGTGGGTAGTGGGCGTGGCCAATTTTTATAAAACTTTATTTTATTCTTAATTGGGGTAATAAAAGGCTCTGTGCCAAATTTCAAAAACTTTGCGCCAAAAATAAATTTTGGGTCCTATGGGCGGTGGGTAGCGGGCGTGGCCAATTTTGTTAAAACTTTCTATTTTTCTTAATAGAGGAAACCAAAGGCTCAGAGCACAATTTTAACATTCTACAAGCACTACTTATATTTTTTGTCAAACATTGTAAGAACAAAGTCTACTGTGCGACGTTATGCGAACGGATTGTCAATAATAATTTTTTAGTATCATAAATTTTTACTGTAGTAAAGGCTTTGTGGTTTTAAAATTAGCTTCTAATTGGTCACAGTAGAAATTAAAATTAAAATAACGACTTTGAGAATTAAAATAATTTTTTTTTTTGCATTTGAAAAAGATCTCATTTTTAGCTGACAAAGGTGCTGCGAGAGATTGAATATTCATTAATGATTTTTTTTATATATTTTTTTATTTAAAAATCATCAAAAATATTAAATTTGTTAAAATCTATTTTTATAAAAAGCCATTACAACCTTCTAATGCGTTTAATTTTTTTTTTTTTTTGTTAAAAAAAATATTACATAAATTTTTCACACCGATTTTAATAAATTTTATTTCTGATATTTGTTTCTTTCTTTTTTTTTGTAATGCAGTCTAATTGTGCATTAAAAGGCATGTTTTGTATAACTAATAGTTCTTTTTTGCATCCATACTTTTAAAAAGTTTGGAAGACATTATTTTGCTTTTGTTAAGTATTAAAATCTAATTGAGAAAAGAAATAAAACATTTACAAAATTATATCATCTTAACAGAAAACAAAAAATATGGCTTTAGAAAAAAAATCCGTTTTAAAAAAATATATTTTGTGTAGTTTAGAAATCTTTATCCCATCCTGTAACATCATCGGGTGGTGGTCCTTCTGGATCAGGAGGATAATCATCGAAATTAGTTGTATCCGTAACACTTTTTACTGTTGGCCTAATGGGAGGTTCTAGCGTACGATTTTGCAGCCCCCACCAGTAGAAGCCATCAAACCATCTAAAAAAAATATGTGAAAAATAATTATATTCGAATATTTTTAATTTTTTTTATTTTTTGTTTGAAGGATCGTTTGTTCACTTACTTGTGCTTTTGGATTTCACTTATGCCGCCACGTTGATAACCCAATCTTTCGGCTGGATTATCTCGACACAGTTTCTTTATTAAGTTGCGGGCATTGCTTGTTATGTTACGGGGAAATTCAATGGCATCAATACCTTTTAAGATGATATTATATGTTCTCATGGGATCAGAGCCCGTAAATGGAGGTGTACCTTTCATTTAAATAAAAAAAAATAATTAAAAAATTTTACAAAAAAAAAAATCATTCGAGAATTATTACCTGTTAACAACTCGAACATTAAAACCCCCAAAGACCAATAATCCGCACTAATGTCATGACCACGATTCAATATTACTTCAGGTGCTACATACTCAGGCGTTCCACAAAATGTCCATGTCTTACGGCCCGACTGCAATTTCTTGGCGAAACCAAAATCCACCAATTTCACATAACCCTTTTCATCCAACAAAAGATTTTCAGGTTTCAAATCTCTATAGATAATATTGCGTGCATGCAAATAATCAAAGGCCTCTACAACACAGGCCGTATAAAAACGTGTTGTAGAATCATCAAAATTTCCCTTGTCACGCAAAATTGTCCACAATTCACCGCCAAGACAACTCTCCATTAGCATGTACAGATATTTTTTATCTTTAAATGTTTTAAACAGTTTAACAATAAATTGACAGTTGGCCTCGCCCATTATTTCCTTTTCGGACATGATATGCTGCTGTTGGCGTGTTTCTACAATTTGTGACTTTTTCATTTGTTTCAAGGCAAACGAACGATTACTATCGCCATTTATTTGCACCAATTCAACACGACCAAAACCGCCTACACCCAAAGTGGCTATAACACGCAGATCAGTAAGATTAACATCTCGAAATTCTTCATTGATTCTGAAATAATTAAACGAATTAAAAAAAAAATTGTGGAAATGAAAAAGCAAATTGTGAAATATTTTTCTTCAAAAGTGAAATGTTTTAATATTTCAATTGCGAGTAACTTTTTTTTTTTTAAAACTAATTTCGACATTTAATAAAAAAATATATAAAAATAACAAGCAGAGCTGGGATGTATATGTAATAATTTTCACTTACTTTCTTCTTTCAAGGGTACCCTCGTCATCATAGCGATGCTTGATTTCATCTAAATTCGATATTAATTGATTAAATGTTTCACGATCAATTACCAAACAGGTAACGCCATCGGGTGAATCACAAATAATATTTGCTGTGCGCAAGTCATCTCTAAAAATAATTTGGAGGTTAATTTTTACAAAAATAATTTTTTTTTATAAAACTTATTATCAGACTCACCCCTGTAAAGCTTTCTCTCCAAAGAAATCGCCTTTGGTTAGAGTACGTATAAACTTTTCTTCTTGGGTATTGGGCTGTTTAATTGTCACTCGAACTTGACCCTTGGAAATTATAAAGAATGTATCACCTCTGGCACCTTGACGTACAATATAATCGCCCTGCTGATAATGGGTTTCTTCCAAAACATCTGATATTTTAATAAGAGTGTCTTCCTGAAGATTTTTAAATATCGGCACACTGTAATAAATGGAATGTAAAAATCAATGAAATTAAAACAGGAAATCAAATTTATTAAAGTAAAAAAAAAATAAATAAAAATTTTTAACCAAAAAAGAAGAAATAAAGTAAAATAGTTTTACTTTTTGTTGTTGTACATAACATTATCTCATTCATAGACAAAATCCTCAGTCATCGAACTTTTTCTATTTCAAGACCATCATCATCATTTTATACACATGCGGATAGATGGATGAATGGTTGGGTTGGTTGGTTGGTTGGCTGGTTGTTTGGTTCGAATTGGATGGAGGATCATTGTACAAGTTTTTTTTGTTATTTGGAAATAAACAGCAAATAAATATCAAACATAAGTAAGAGAAAGTTATTATTATTTGTAAACATTTGGAAACATCATTGCCCCCACCAAACAACAACAACAACAACACGTTTCTTAATATGGATGGTTGCTTGTGTTGACTTAGACAAGTTGGTTGTGGTTTTTTTTTTTTTTTATATTTCACTTGAGATTTTCTTGATGGGCCTCTTTAAATGGACAGACAAACATATTTATTATGGTGGTAGGGTGGATGTATGATGGTCATGTTACAATTTAAATTGCAATGACATTATAAACGTTAAGCGTGACCACCACAACTTTTTAACAGGCGGCAATAAATTTAGTCTTTTTTTATTTTTTGCTCAACTTATTTTTCTATGGAAAATTGTTTGTATTTTTTTAAAGTCTTTTAACATCAATCAACAACATTTTCCCAATTTGTTGTTGTTGTTTAAATTATTTATTTGCTTGTAAAACATACGGAACATTTATACATACATATGTATGTATGTAAGTATGTGTTATTATTTGCATTTGTGCACGAGTTTGCGGTGCTGTCATTTTTATTTTTATTTACAAATTTCACTTTTTGGCAAAATACGGATTAGCAGGCAGTCAAACACCTCCGTTATTTTAACAATCATGAGTTTGAGTTTTAAATCAAAAAAGAGAAATTTTTATTTGACTTAAAATGTTTTAAGGGTTCAATTTAATTTGAAAAACATTAGTCGTAGTTCGTTCAATACCGCACACATTTTTGAAAGAAAATCTTAAAGCTAAACTTTTGAAAGGAAACATTAACCGCGAGTGTCTAGACCTATTAAAACCGACATTAAAAGGTTCAAGCCTTTCATATAGAAATTATAACATTTATTGTTATAAAAATAACATCTGGCAACAAAAGGGAATTTTTTTCGGTCTAAAATGTATCCAACAATTGATATCTTTGATAGAAAAAAAAACAGAGCGTAATAAATATTACTTCCACCACTAAAAAGTATGGTGTGTGTGAAAAAAAAGTAGAACAAATGCTTAGCAATCTGCATGTTATGATACTAAAGATGTCTGTTTGTTGTAAAGTAGAGGATCACGAGTCATGAGTTCAACTCCCATCAACATCAGGAATATAAACAAATGTTTTTGTTGCTGTGTAATCGAAATTAAAAACTTTTTTAAAAGTGAATAAATAGCCATCCGCAGCATAATATTTATTCCCCCAAAACGAGATTCGAAATTTTCCACGTCTTATTAACAAACATCCAGACCATAATACGCTAAGGCTGCGGCTTCGCTTCAACTCACGATTTTATGTTTTAACAACCAGACAGGTCGTTCAACCAACTGCCTCGCAACTGTTGTTATTTTGCAATTTTCCTTGCCAAGTCTAATTCTCTGTCAACCCAATATTTGTTTTTTGATTGGAGTTACTTCACTAAACTAAATTTACATACGAGGTGTGTCAGAAAAGTAATGAGTTTGGCAACACTGCGGGAGATCTGGCCACGTTGTGTCTACCGGCCGATGCTAAATCTTATTGTTGTTCCCTTCCACTTCCTCAGTGCGAGTTACAACTCGGTACAGTTAGCACATTAGTTTTTACAGCGCCGTTAGTAAAGTTGTCTTTTCATTGTGCGTCTCAGAAATGGAGCATCGGAATTTAGAGCAACGTTGTGCAATAAAGTTTTGTGTTAAACTTGGTGAATACACGAGTATGACTTTTGAAAATTTGAAACAGGCCTATAGCGAACAGTGCTTATGGAGAACACAAGTTTTTCGCTGGCACAAATCATTTTTGGAAGACCGAGAGAGAACACGTTGAAGATAAACCTCGCTCAGGGAGACCCATATCCATCCGTGAATTTTTGACCTCAAAACGCATAACTGTTGTTCCTAAAATACCCCTATTCATCTGATTTAAGTCCTTGTGACTTTTTCCTCTTCACGAAATTAAAACATGTCCTAAAAGGACATCAGTTTGGATCTCTGGAGAACAAGCAAAAGACTGTGACCGACCACTTAAAAGCCCTACCAATTGAAGACTTCTAGCGCTGCTACCGAGAGTGGAAACGACGACTCCGCCGCTCAAGAGAACTACTTAAAAGGGGATAACATTATTGTTTGAAAATAATAAAAACTTTTGTCGGTATTAAATCAGTTTCATTACTTTTCTCACACACCTCGTATACAGTGAAGGGTATATAAGATTCGAATTGTTTTTTTTTTAATGTAAACTCTGGGAGGTTTGCGCTGCTGTTTTCCATTTATTTTCCCCTTTAAATAACTAATCCCAGCATAATAATTTTTTTTAGATTCAAGTTAATGGGAGATGAACTCATAATCTTGTATTTTAAACAAAGATGCAGATACCTCTACTAACGCAATTACCACGGCTGAATGTGTGTGAATAGAATTAACTTTTCTTTTAATTCTATTCACTGACTCAGCTTTTTGTTGTTTCAGATATTTGAAGGTTTTCTAAACCTTGTTTCGCAAATAAACAAAAAAACTTTATAAATTCATATTTTAAAAGTATTTCACATTAAGCAACTTAAAGGATGTGATGGTATGGCATCCATCCACTCAGCTACCTCAATCTGAAACAAATATATACTGGCTTTTACCCAAGATTTTATGCTAAAAAGGGAAGTTGATATTTATCATTTAAGGAACAAAAATCAATGACTGTTGGGTTTGAGAACAACATTTTTCTTGGTTAATCTTTTTATCTATCACTAAGACAACGGAGGAAGATACAGTTACCAAGATAAAAAAACTTGTACACTTACAAAATCAAAAGTACATAGAAAAAAAAACTTATTATCTGTTGTAACGGTTGAAAATTAATGAAAATATTCTTTCTTAGTATTTTGAATGATGACATCATGGAGTCTTCTTGGTATAAAATTAACTAGGCTTCTTGTAACCTCTACAGTTATAGATTCCCAGATGTCCCTTAGAGTGTTTTTAAGGGTTTCTTTTTTGGTTACATGGTATTCATTTATTTTTCTTTTCATATAAGTCCAGAAATGCTCTATGGGATTTAAGTCTGGGCTTTAGGAAGGGTGAGGCAAAACCTTTTTTGTGTTATAAAGCAGCCATTCTCTGACTACAATGACAGAGTGCTTTGGGTCATGTGTGTGAAGTTAAATTTTAAAATTTATAACCCTAGCCACACTCTGTTACGATAACAGAGCTCTGTTAATCACTTAACATAACCAATGTTAATATTAAAAATTCAATATAAGAGTTTTCGGATGATATTTAAATATAATTTTAAGTGGATAAAAAAAAAAGTATTGTTAGTCACTTCTAGTAGTGTTTTTATTAAACTCCAATAGTCAAATATATTACCATTTTGTTTTTTAGGAAAATATAAAGGTTTTTCCAAAAACACCACTTTTGAAATTTGAAACCGAAATAACGACATTTAAATATCGTCCGGAAACTCTTATATTAAATTTTTAATATTAACATTGGTTATGTTAAGTGATTAACAGAGCTCTGTTATCATAACAGAATGTGGCTAAGGTTATAAATTTCAAAATTTAACATCACACATATCTTTGGGTCGCTGTCTTAAACAAGCAAAATGCTATCCGCCAAGGCCATTTTTTCAGCAGGTTGAATTAAATAATTTTTTAAAATATTGAAATAATCAATTTTGCTTATAGTCCCCTCTATAAAAACAAGGTTGCCTACGCCGTTTGCGCCCATGGCACCCCAGACCATTACAATTCCCCCTCCATGCTTCCTTCACACTGAGTTCCGACCCTCACTGCCAAATATATTGAATTTCGAATCGTCTGTGAAAATTACTGTGCTTCAGAAAACATTGTCTCTGTGTATATATTCATTCGCATGAGCTAAGCGTCTTTTGACGTTTAATTTTAAAAGAAGAGTTTTCATACGAACATAATATCCTCTTAAATATTGCGGGTGGAGAAAGTTTCTAACAGTCTGTGGTGTTACATGAACTATTTCGCCAATTTTAAGGTCATTAGCTATTTTTACAGCGGAAATTTTTTGTATCTTTTTCAACATACATACTCACAGATTTGTCGTTTAATGTGGACAGTATTTATTTTTTTAGACGACTAGATCCACTAGGTCTTTCGCAAGATCCACTTTTTTGAAATGTTTTAATGACAAAATGGATTGTGCTTTGAGTTTTATTTTGTATTTTCCCGATTTCACGCGTTGATTTTCCTTTCTTCCACAGTCTTATAATTATTTCCTTAAAATTTTTTGACATTTGCTTATTCGGCATATTTGTATCCATTTCACAGTAATTAATGCGCAGGTTAATTAAAATAATTAGTTTTAAGTTTTATTAACACTAATTTATTAGTATTTGTAAAAAAAATGTATGTAACGGAACCTTCAGTGACACAAAACAGCAAGTGCACAAGTTTTTTTTGCGTTGAGGTGTTGTCAACTTTTTAATTTTTTGTGATCAAATTACTATAGTTTGCGTTTTTAAACTTTAAAATTAATAAAAAACCAATTAAACTAATCCCTAATTAAAAGCCAGTAGTTTTTAAATTAAAAAGTAACAAACTTACCTTTTAAGAAAATCGGTATATTCGGCTTGGCGTATTAGACCAGTACGCATCATAATTGTTTGGAAACATTGACGTTCGATGGCCCATAGTTTACATTCAGTTATTGCGGTTATAGTTGCTGTACGTTGGCAATTATATAAAATGGCCAATTCACCCAAAACCTTAGCTCCAGATAGAGTGGACAGATATTTGCCCTCACGTGATACTTCAACACGGCCCTCTGAAAAATTAAAGAAAAAATTTTTTTGTTTCGTTTAAAAATGAAATTGTAGAATTTACATTTCTTTCTTTTTTTATTATTTATTAAAGACATGAAAAAGAAAAAAAAAATACCATCCAGCCAAACAGTCAAAATTCTCTTACCCTTTGAAGGTTCATTATCCTCATTATTTATGGTCTCAAGATCTTGATCTTTAAGATTACCGGTACGTCTTTTACGCGCATACGTATGTACCGGCACTATCAGTCGCGGTCTGGGTATAACAAATTGATCATTTAATTTTGGAGAACTTGTACAACTGGCGTTTGACGATTGTGTGGATGATGTTGAAGAGTCACTATTTTGACGTGTGTGTAATGTGTTGGTGGAGGAGGAGTGTTGGTATTTCGATTGTTGATTTACCTTAAGACTTTCAAAGTTTTCTGTTATTTCAGTTAATTTATTTTTCAAGTCCTGTTTTATATCCAATGATTGTTTACGAGATTGTTTAGTTTTATTGGCATCTCTGTTAATGGTTTTTGTTTTAACATTTTGCCAATTTTCATTATTGTAAGTTTCGTTGCTAAAGTGTTGTTCTTGTTGCTGTGATGTTAGTGAGGGAAATCTTACTGATTTGGAACGATTTACTAAAGTTCGGGATTTTGTTGCTGTTACTGGCAGTGCTTGAGCTAAATCTTGTTCATTGGAAGCACAACAAGAACTTGGATCACTATCACAGTTGTTGGCAGGTAGAAAATTCTTTTTTAAGGATTGTGGTTGTTTTAATATCACAGTTTGGTATTTTTCATTTTCCATACCATTCGTATGAAATGATGAATGTTTTGAATGTTGAGTGTTGTTGAGCCAGAAATTATTTTTATTATTTGTTGTGCTAGGATTTGTTGTTGTATTATAAATCATGGTTTGTGATCTCTTTAAGGTTGGAGGTTTTATTGAAATTTGTTGTCTTGGTCTTTGCTGACGTTTTTCCGTTCCATAGCCATTTCCACCAGTTGTTTTGGGGTCTGTAGATTTTATTTGTTGTTGTAAATCAGTTTCCATTGTGGGTTGATCCCAATCATGGTTCAGTTTAATGGCTTTACGCCTTAGAGTAGATGGTTTATAGCCATTCAAGTCTTTGAGAGTATTAATAGTAGATTCAGTTTTATTTTGACTTTCTAAAGCTCGTATTTGTTCGAGATTCATTTGATATTTACTGAGTGTGGATACCCCATCCTTAAGGTAACTGCCACCCCTTAAACCACTTCTGTTATGACTTTGCCTTGAGAGGGGCTCTTCTTGTATGCTGCTTTGTTGTTGTAAGTATCCATTTGTATGGCCGTTAACATGCAGTGATCTTGGCTGGCCAAAATTTTGCTGTGCCTGATACCAATTTGCTTCGTACAACTCTATCATGGCATGATTGCGGTCCAAGGATAAACTGGCATCAACTGCCTTGCCTGGATAGCGCTGGATTTTCATTTTCTAGCTTTTGTTTTTATTACTTTTTTTTATTAAAAATTTTAAGAGATTTCCAAAAACCATTTGATTAAACGAAACCGCTAATTATTTTCATTTTTTTTTTCTTTTTCAAAAAGAAAAAAAAAAGTACAATGTTTGCTATTTTAGTACTTCACTTTTAACGTTTTGCTGTTAAGGGAAATTGTCTTTTATTTGTTTGATTTTACTACTGGACAGTTTGAATGAATGAAGGCAACAACAAGTCCGCAAGTAGTAAACAAAACGTACTTGCGAGTTTGTCTTTAAAATGTTTCTTTTTTTAATTTTCATTTAAATGATTAATATATCATTCATTTACTGCCGATAAATGACAAATATAAAATACTAAAAATTACAATAATAAAAGAAAAACAATAAAAAATCAAAACCAATTTAAAATCTAAACAATGTTTGCGTAAGTGAAGACTTTTTTTGTTCGTTGAATGAATACCAAATCAAAGTAGCAGCATTTTGATTATTAATTAAAGTGTTTCCCTGCTTCTTCTTTTGCCACTGTTTCTTAAGTTGTTGTTTAGTTTTGTTTGTACATTTTTGTTATTGTTATTGTTTTGCATAATTTCTTTTGAATTGTTTGTATAATAAATTTTATTATTACAACACATTTGCAAGGTAATTGCTTATAACAGCAAGAAAAAAAACAACATGAAAGAAAGCTACATTCGGCTTTGTCGAATCTTATAGACCCTTCACCATTTATTTAAAAAAAAAAACATAAAAATATCCTCGGCTCTTAATGGGTTAAGCATTTTTAAAAAATGTTTGTATTTCCTAAAAGATCTCTTCAAAAGCTTTAAAATGATATCCATATTGATATTTTTAAAAATTTTAAAATTTCAGAGACCCATAACTCGGTAAATATGGGCGAGCGCCGATTTTTACATTTAATTTTCTTTATTATTTTTTAATTTTCTATCGCTTAATATTTTTGTTTTTTTATTGGAGTTATTTCATTGTTCCAAATGATATGGAAAAACTAAAGGCAGGCATGGTGTTACAAGCACCGCCTCGAGGGACATGGACCGATCTTGCAGATTGTCAGTAGCACCTCTTTAGACACTGTCTAAGCAATTGGCGTGTTTTTTTTTCTTTATCTTATCTAGTGCCCTGGCAAAGCTGATTTCAATACTTACACGGACGGACGGACAGGCGGACGGACATCGTTCAATATGCATAAGGACTCAGAATATTTACACTTTATGGGATCGGAAATGGATATTGTAGAAATTACAAACTGAATGACAAACTTAAATACCCCCTTTTTCAACTTTTTGTGGTGAAGGGTATAAAAACGTTAAAAGCTTTAACACATGTGGATACCACACGTACGCTACACCAACCCAAACTACACTATTGTGTTTGTACATGTGGGTTAGGCATTTTTTTTCTTTCTTTTGTTTTGTTTATTTTATTAAGACAATTAAATATTCTCTTGAGGTTTGTAATGACATTTTAATGGTTTTTCAGAAAAAAACATTTAATTTAAAAAATTCCAATAGCAGGCAAAACTTAAACACATGTTTCTTTAAAATTGAAACACAACTAGACTTTGAATTGTAGGGCTTGGCTGTCATATACAACACAAACAGCTTTAAAAACTTTTGGATTATTTGTGTTTTATTTATTTGTAATAAATTAAAACAATAGAAAAAAGAAACTCATACAAAGTTTAATTTTAAAACTGCCAAGGCCACGCTCGAAGATAGCAAAAACGACCGAAAGTATAAATATTTTGTAATGATTTGTGTTAACAAAAATATTCTTGTAAATCTCAGTTGAAAAGAAAACAAAGATGAATTTTTGGAATGTAATAAAAATACAAAACAAATTTTAAGGCCAATTAAAGTTGTTATAAATTAAAAGTTAATTAAGTTTTTAATTGATTCAATTATTTATTTAATCATTTTAAATATGATTTGTTACCTTTTTTTTTAAAAAATTTATAATTGAAGTAATTAAAAAACTTAATTGAAGTGCAATGCTAAGCTTCATAAAACCTTTAAAATATATATAAAATGGAGTCAAGAGATTGAATATAATGGGTGTGTTTTTATAGTAGCACTTTTTTAACTGGTGGCCATTTTGTCAGCTGTCAAGTGATTTATGTTTAGTTTGGCATTTCAACATGAGTAGTAGACTTGTGCCATATAGTGCAATTTAGCGATCGCTCTTTTTAGTTCAAAAATTGAAAATGAAGTAGTTCAAATTTTAGTTTAAAAGCTCTCTTTAGTTCAAAATCTCTCTTAGTTCAAATGTTGACTTATTGTTCGTACTTTTCATCTTTTAGTTGAAATGTGCTTTTTAAAATATGATGGCAACAACACCGTAACATTGCCAAAAGGAATGTTTAATAAAATGCGTGGCAGCACTAATATCATGTCAAAAAATATAGTTCAAAAATGAACTAGGTATACTTGAAAGTATGTACTAGTTTTCTTAGTTCAATCGATGGAATCGTTCCAATGAACTAGTTCGTTTATGAGCTACACATGTCTGATGAGTAGACTGACGCCTAACAACGCATCCAAATTATGTGTATGAAGATAAATACGTCAAGTTAAATACGTTTTTAAAAAATATAGCATGCGATAAAAATTTTCCTCCCTACATACAGTACAAATTGTATGGTAAATTCAGTGTTTTTTTAACAAATACGATTACAGCGACAAAACCCTTCGATCTTGGCAAATCACAAAATCCCTAACAGAACTCATTGTATATGAGAAAATTGCACTAAGTCAATTTTCTGCGTTTTATAAAAAAATTCTCAAATTCAATTTGAATAAACTGTGATTACAGTTTAATAGCTCTATATGTGCCCTTGATTTCCGAAAAGATTTGATTCGCCGAGATCGAAGGGTTTTGTCGCTATAATCGTTTTTGTTAAAAAAAAACACTGAATTTACCATACAATTTGTACTGTATGTAGGGGTGGTTGGAAATTTTATCGCATGCTACATTTTTTTAAAAACGTATTTAACTTGACGTATTTATCTTCACACACATATCCAAATTGTGCTAATTTATTTTGAATATCATGGTTTCGTTTATTCTACGGTCAATGTCAATTACCTCGATTAACTATGGGAAATTTTTGCATCACATTAGCTCTAAATGATAATACGCATCCACAGGGATGTCGTGCAGTGCAGTGTAGAAGAAGTTATAGCTGCTGTAGCGTGCGCAGGAATTTAATATGTGTCCACTTTATAAAAAATTTTGCGAAAAAATTTTGGTTTGCATGCTCACAAACTCCTAGCAAGTTTTACAATCGGTGAATGGGCCCAAGAAATTTCTTTTTTTTTTTGTTTAGTAACGAAGCTTTTTTTTAGTTGAGTACATACGTCAATAAACAAAATTGAAGTGATAATAATCCTCAAGTGTATGTAGAGACAACGTTACCTCCAGAAAAACTGACTGAGGTGCTTTATTGGCTGGAGAAATCATTAGTCGGTACTTTTTTAAAAAAGAGACTGGTCGAAACGTTACAGAAAATGGTGGTGAGTGTAGAGCCATAATTACTGATTTTTTCGTCTCTTAATCGAATAATCATGATACGCTGGAGTTGTGGTTCCATCAAGACGGAAGTGGTTACTCTACAGTGATAAGCAGGATAACAGTCGCGACGTTATTACCGATATATGACCGCAAATGTTGGAAAAAGTCATGGAAATTTGAACTTCCAGATTAGAATAAGTCCTAGTTAGTCTTAGTGGTCATATGAAATATGACTTATATTTAAATTAGAATGCCAGAAGATTATTTCCGCATAAAGTAAATTTTAATTCATATTTTTTTATATCATTTATTTGGAAATGTTTTGTTTTATAGTAAAAAGACTCTACTTAAGCATTTTGAAAAATAACCCTTAAATCACTCAAGTAGTTTTGTTAGTGACAATCAAGTAAATGTAAAATCCTTTAAAGGGAATTTCCTAACAAAATGTAGCAGTTGATTCTATGTTTTCCGGATTACCATTTATTTTGGCAAATTATAAGCCTATCAAACTCGAATTGGACCTAGACGTGAGCATTTTGTGGCAAATACGGGCCGCTCTTTTTAAATTTTTTATTATTTTTTGTTGAAAATTGAAAATGTCTGTTTTTTAGGGTTTAAAATATAAAAAAAAGTCCAGTGAGGTGCTCCGATATACACCTCTATCATGAATATCTTTTCACTTGAAATGTTTTCGCTTTTCCCCAAAATACAATCTTGAATAATTCACATGAACAATTTTTCATACAAACAAAAATTCACCTAATCGTATTGATTTTTCCCTCGAAATTTTTTCATTTTTCCCTTTGATTTTTTCACTTAAATTTTACTGGGGAACTGCAAGTTTTTATCACTTAGTAGAAAATTAAAATTATTAATACATTTTTAAATTCAAGATTAGTTTCTGCAGCGCAGAGTGACATTATACTCGACAAGATGCAAAACAAAGAGATCTACTGCTTGTAAATTTATAAAGATTTTTTTTTATTAAAAATGTCATTAAATGAAAAATAGAAATATAAAAATATTTAATACAAATTTTTGTTGTTGAAATGGGTCAGCAATGTGTCGGGTAACTTAATGGGGTTATTAGCATCTCGATGTCACGTTTTTGTAATAAAAATTTCATTTATTTATTTTTGAAGTTCAATTTACAAATTTTCATAAAGCTTATTCTTCTTACTTACATTCAATGTGCACTGATAGCTTATTAATTTTGAACAGCTGTTCAATGAATGAAAATTTCATGTGAACAAAAGTTTCACTTCTTATGCACACTAGGGGTGAATAATATATCAAAATCAAGGGTTCTATTTAAGCGCCCTTAATTTTTAATTTTATTTTTTATGTTCGTTATTAAAGGGGCCACAAACTCTCTTAAAATTTCAAGTCTCTTCTTCTTCTTCTTCTCTGGGCAACATCTTTTAATTTTTAGTGTATCTACCCTCTACAATATAAAATATAAGATTTTTGCGTACAAAATAACGCCCGTATGAGGACAAATTTTAATATTTCTTTAATTGTTCTTTATTTTCTATTTGTTACGATTTCAGACAACTTGTGACAGACGGACTGACATTGTAGTTAGCTTAACCATAGGGTTACGTTTGCCCTTTGAAGCCTGTTAAAAAAAAATCAAAATGTAGTTTAATTTTTTTGCTCGCATTTTTTTAATTAAAAAACAATTTGATTCATTCATTTTTTTCCATTTAGATTTAAAAATTTAAAATAGATTACTACAGTTAAAGAAGCAACTACCACTGAAATATTATATAACCTTGCATTGCATTTTTGTATTTTTGTTTTTTTGCTTACGAATGTATGTCACATAAAATTTGTATTCGTATTTCAAATCTTAAATAATCATGTTTCGTCTTTTCTCTTCTGTTGCGGTAACTTTATCAACAAAGTATTTTCAACGTGATACAGTCGATCATTTAAAGTTTGTTCTTAAACGTGAATTTCTTATAAAAAGTGCCTGAATATCAAATAAAGTAAGTTAAACATCAAAATGCTAATTTATATTTTTTTTTTGCTTTTAAGCTGTATTTGTTGAATAAATTTTAGTTTATAAAAGAAGCTAAATAAAAAAATTTAAATCGTATTCACGTTCTTAAACGATTCAACAGCTGAAGCAGAGATTTCGAAGATTTCATTGAAAGCAATTAAAACTGCAAAATATTCGTCATTGAATTATTCAAGTAACGGTTAAAGTAACACAATTTAGAGCTATAAATTGGCGCCAGTATTAATTTTGAAATCAATAGTTTTTTTTAAAGTCAAAAATTCAAACAAAAAGTAAGTTCAAATTTTAACAATAAATTGAAATGACACTAAAAGTAGTTTTACTTGAACTATTTTAACTTAAAAAAAATATTTATAATCAGTTGGGCTTGGGTTCGTTATAACATGTGATTGGTTTTAAGAAGATTAAAGTTCGTTATAATGTGATTAAATTTAAAGAAATTATATCAACAAAATTCAAATTTCACCAAAAAAAAATTTTTAATTGCATCAATAAATCGAAATTTTACTAAAAACAGTTATTTTAATTAAAAGTTAATTATTAACATTCAGTTAGGCTCAAGTTCGTACGTTTAAAAGAGAAAAACTTTTCTTGATCAAATTAAAAAGAAAGAATAAAAAATCAAATTCTAGTAATATGCATCGATGCATCCTCCCAGCTCTAATGCAAGCCATATACATTGCGACCTGTTGTACAACAGATTGCAACACCCAACTTGATTACTAGCAAAGTTGTACTACAGGTCGCAACGTATATGGCTTGTATAAGGTTGACTATTTTTTTAATACTTCTAGGAAAATAAAAAAAAAAACTTGAAGGTGTCCCCAGAGAAAATACATATTTTTACGTGTATTATAAACCGTTAAGGGCACCACTTTAAATTAAAAAAAAATTTAAACTAAATGACGTAAATTGATCTATATGGGCCTATTTTTTGAACCTTTATACACAAACGCTTGCAAATTGGATAGAATTCGATTAAGGCCAGTATTGACTATCATTCTCAGTCATACAATTTGTCAAAAATTGCATGTCTGCTCAAAAATTATGAAAGTGTGGATTAAAAGTGTATGTGTGTGAGAGACTTTTTGACAGATCTGTACGATTTAAGAATCTTTTGAAATAATTCATAAAATGTTTTTTTCTATGCGATCACAGTTGA
This sequence comes from Cistogaster globosa, assembly GCA_937654795.1. Lineage (NCBI taxonomy): Eukaryota > Metazoa > Arthropoda > Insecta > Diptera > Tachinidae > Cistogaster > Cistogaster globosa. The sequence continues at coordinate 134,882,606 of OW569404.1, read as the reverse complement.
TTTTTTTTTATGAGGAGAACCAAGTATAAATATTCAAAATTATAAATTAAAGGGTGCTCAAATAGTTAATTTAATTTGATGTATTTGGCCATATTTTTGAACAGTTATAAACAGATGATTGAAGTTCACAAAGAACCTGTATTGCTTAGTCTGCTATAACTTCAAGTATAAAATATGGATTTGGAAATTAAAGGGTGTCCCAATTGTTAATAAAATAAAAAATTGGTTATAGCCAGATAGCTGAAACCAGTTTTGAAGTCGGTTATTTTTGCAAGAATTATTTCTTAATAAAATTTGCAAAACGCGAGCAAAATATTTCGTAAGAAAAATTCCAATTTTTTTTTCCTTTACAAACTCTATATAAATTTGACGAGCTTATATAAATATAGAAAATTTAAAAGAGATCTTAAAGAAACTTTTTAAGTTGCTCAATAAGAAACAAAGCATGGCTTTGATAAAATTGACCACTCTCTCCTTTTTTAATATCAAATTAAGTTTTTTTTGTTTTGCTTAAATATAAAATTTATTATTTTAGCTAAAAATACAGAAACGTGCTATTTTTTTTAATTTCTCGTCTTCTTTAACGAAGGGAACAGCCCTAAATAACGAACCTTAACCCAACTAAAAAATATTAAAGTGATTTATTTCATCACTAAATAATTGCAAAAACAAAAAGACTTAGCAAAAAATAATTTTATTCAAAAATCAAGATCATCCAAGAAACAACCAAGAGTGCTTTATTACGCTTTGCTAAATCTTAAGTATTCTTCGTTATATGTGTAAATCTAATTTAGTGAAGCAACTCCAATAAAATAAAAACAAATATTGGGGTGACAAGAAAACTAAAAAATATTAAAAAATTTTTTACATAAAATGGGTTGATTATTTTTAAAAATATTGAAGTATCTGAAAGACCTCCTCAAACGCTTTTGAAAGTGCCCATATTAATATCTCAAAAATTTAGTGCAAAATCGTATTTTTCTACCAGAAGTTCAGAGACCCGTAACTCGAAAAATATGAGCGAGCAGCAATTTTTTCACTTTTTATCTTAATTCTTAGTTAATTCTTAATTCTCTTATGCCTTATATTTTTGTTTTTTTTTATTGGAGTTACTTCACTAAACTAGATTTGCTCCAAATGATACGGAAAATCTAAAGGCAGGAGTGGTGTTTTGCCTGCTGCCTCGAAGAATATAAACCGATCTTATTGATTTGCAATAGCAAATCAACGAAACTATGTCAAACCGATTGGCGTATTAAAACTTTTTGTGGCTCATCTAGTGCCTTGGCAAAGTGGAATGCAACCCAAACACGGACGGAAAGATGGACATTGCTAAATCGACTTTGCTATACATAAGAATTCCGAATGTATGTACCTTATGGGATTGGAAATGGATATTGTAGAAATTTTGTAGAAAATTGGATTTACCATTTTTCCATCTGTGGTGAAGGGTATAATTAAATCACAGCCAAATCCAAAATATACAAAAATCAAAAAATTTCTGAAATATAATTTTTAAAATTTTAAAATTTTTTTTTAGAAGAAATAGAATATTTTACTCTAAAGAAACGACCTGGTTTTGGACGAAATTTAAGACTATTATTGTTAGGAAAACATGCCAACAGATGGCGCTTCTCTACTGTTCGGCTATTTATTAAAATTTCCTAAAAGCAACGTAATCATTATTTGTATTTCAGTAAATAAAACAAATAAAAATAAATAAATAAATTAAAAAAATTAATAAAAAAAATCAGCTCGCTCCAATTCACCATAACTTTTGAAATCAGGCCTTATAGATGAGAATCTTACTATGTTTTAAATTTAATTAAATTCAGTTCAGCCGCGTAATAATACTCTTTCCTCCACTTTTGCACCCCTTTGGATGCTTTTAGACCGTATAGATATGGACTCATCCATCACATTTATTTTATTTAACTTGCTTCAGCCGGGAAATAATTGCCAGTTGTCCGGCTTTTCTTCCTTAAGTTAATATTTTTAAAAATATTAAGCCTTTTTCGGGTTCTGCGTAGAGATTTATTTGTGTTTTAAATTGCATTAAAATCAATCGAGCGAAGTGCATAAATAATTTTTTCTCTCTTTTTCAGGGTCCAAGTTTTTTAACTTACGTCATCTTCATCTAAATATTTTTTAATCATAAACTCGTATAAAAATTATGTTCATTAAAAAGAAATTCTTTTAATATTTTTTTTTAATTTACTCATTTAATGACTACTCCACGATGACTAATAACCAATTGTTGCTGGAGAATAATATTTTATTGCCATTAACATATGAATAAGTAAGCGAAATAGCTTAGACAACAACCGAATGCAAATAAACTGAGAGTGCCAGGCATCGGCGTGCAAGGTCAACAAGTCAGTTAAAATAAATAAAATGGACAAGAAAGAAACAAAACAATTTGGAAGAAAAAGAATTGCAACTTTGGTTTTTTTTAACACAAACCTGTTTAGTTATTTGGTGGACAGGTTTGCAGCGTTAAATATGATTGTGTGTATTTTAAAAACAAACAAAACGCTTAGTAACGGTTCTTAAGTTGTTTTTTTTATTTTTGTTAAGCCAACCAAGTTCGAAAGTTGAAATTATTCTTAAACAATAAATATGCAAAAATTATTAACCAAAGTAAAGCATGGAAAAATGCAATAAATAGCGTTCAGATAGATTTGATTTGAATAGAATATTAAATAATTGTTATAAGTTTTAAAACTATTAAAGACTATTTAAAGGTTTAATATGGGGCTCTTGGTCGATTGGGAAGTCTTTACAAAAAGGTCTTAGATGAAGCCGTTTCTTTGCTGTAGAATAATTTTATATTTTTATAATTTGGCATCAAAAGTACTTTGCAGCAAAATAAAAATTAATCCGAAAAGACACCAAACTGTCGGTCTTTTAGTAACAATTGTTACCCTACGTCTCCACTAGCCATCAAATTGGTATGAACATCATGTCGCACATAAATTCGGCTAATGTAGACTCTCAATGTTCATGTTTCGTTCACGTGCAACCATCGCTGGCAGAACATTTGTCTAAGCAATGATATTCGCCATCAAATATAATTTTTTTAAATGATTTCTCAATTTCGAATTTACGCCATCGATTGATCAACAATACGAACATTCTCTTCATGTTGAGAATATTGAAACACCCTGATGCCAAACAGAAAATTATGCTCAGACAGAACATTAACATCAACTCGATTTCGCCACAAACAAGAACATGGACAAATTAATACCGCTGTTCTGCGGGTGTAATGTGCGTGTCTTGTTCAATTTGATAACTAGTGGAGATGCAGTGTCATGAATTCGCTGGCAAATATGAGGGCTTGATTTTAAATTAAAAATAAATAGAAATTAAGCCCATTATGGGACGAGAAAAATTTGAAAATAATTTGAAAACAAATAATAAAAAAAAATTTTTTTAAAAAATCGTTCTCAACTCGTAGAAAGTGTTTATTTTCAACTTTTTAATCAAACGTTTTTCTCAAATGTGGAGTTTAAGGAATTTATTTTTTTTTTTAGATTTCTCGAGGCCGGAGTATTATTTGTTTTATAAGAAAAGGAGAGATAATTTATTTCATAATGTTTTGAGTAAAGGCCCAAAACTAAATAAAGTACCTCGGAGTAACTCCAAAAACTAAACAGGGCTAAACATCAGTGATGATGTCTTTTTACGACCATTTTTCAATAGGCATTTCAATTAGTGGATGTAGCTTTTTATTTTAAAAAATATTTATAAAGGAGTGGGAAAACTTTTATCGAGCTTGGGACGCTGTGCTAATGCAAATTAGCTGATGACAGTAGCATATGCTATACATTTTCGTTTCGCAAAAGACCAAGCCTTCGGAAACTGGGGCTATAAGAAAGCACATGGACGATACCCTTAATCGCGACCTTTTGGTAATTTTTGAATGGGGCCTTGCGAACAGGGTTCATAAGACTCATAAGACCCAGTGCTGTGTGCATTCGCGTACTGCTGAACATGCTACCTCATCATAAATATATTAAGGAATCAGAAGCTCTCGATATTCTTGGCATGAAAATTCAATGCGATATTCGTTCGAACAAACATATTTTTCATGTCGCCAAAGCAGCATTCAAGTGCCTAGGTTTTCTGTAACGGTGTAAGAAATACTTCACTCCATCTGATTCCTTACTATCTATGTCACCTTTATCAGACCGAAAATGGAATACAACTCTCATGTATGGGCCGGTGCTTCAAAGTCTATTTCGGAGTTACTCGACCGCGTACAGGAGAGAGCGAAGAAGCTCATCGGTGACAGTAGGGTATCTAGCTCTATTGACTCACTGGAGCATCGACGCAATGTGAGCTGGGTTGCACTGTTTTGTCGTTACTACAACGGAATGTGCTTTTATGAAATCAGGAAACTTGTTCCTGAAAACTGTAATTTCATACGCGCCACGCGCTCTGCATAAATAGCGCATTCCGTTGTGGTCGATTGGCCAGTGAATCGCACTACGCATTACAGAAAAAATTCGTCTTTCAGGCGAACAGTTTGTATGTGGATTAAACTCCCTGCAGAGGTCTTTCCTGCCACTTTCAATATGCAAAGATTCAAATCGAGTGTCCACAAGCACTACTCCCTCTATCCCCCTTCCCACAACCTAATTTCCTAGTTCTGGCACAATGCATTGCATAAGTAGTGGTCATCCCCTGAGTGCTGGTCCTAATTAAAAAAGAAAAAAATATTAAAATTCATTCCTTCTTAAAAACTTGAAGTTGGGATGCATTCGGCCAGTCAGATATCTCTTGCTTCAAATCATTTTAATAAATCACCTTAGAATAATTTAATAAACCCAGTTTATCATTTTCACTTTAAGTTTTTGTTTTTTGTCACAGTGTTACTTCTCTCCTGAAGGAATTTAGTTAAAAGATCTTGGACTGTATTTTAAGTATAAATACATACATACAGACATATATGTATGTATGTATGTATGTTGGTTAGTTTCAATATAAATCTCAGTTACCATTACATCAGCTATCAACTTTTATTACTTATTTAAAAAATATATATTTTTTAATGTTTGTCTGTTTCTTAAGTACTTTTCGCTTATTGTAAAGTTGTAATCGTGTAGCGTTATTCTTAACAATAACAAAAATATTAACATTAAAGTTTTAAGTTTTGTACTTTTACTTCCTTCTAAATTAACTTTAAGTTACACTATTCGAACAGTTTATAGCCTTCACCACAGGTGGAAAAGGGTGTATCTAAGTTTGTCATTCCTTTTGTAATTTCAACAGTATCCATTTCCGACCCCATAAAGTGTATGTATTTCGAGTCCATATGCATAACGAAGTTGATGAAGCGATGTCCGTCTATTCGTCCATGTTCGGGTCGAAATCAACTTTGTTAAGGCGCTAGATGAGCTGGAGTAAGTTTAAATACGTCAATCGATCAGACATAGTTTTGAAAATTTTACTATTGAAAATCAGCAAGATCGGTCCACGTCCTTCAAGGCAGTGAGAAAAAAACCACGACTGACTCTAATTTTTCCTTTGAACAAATCTAGTTTAGTGAAGTAGCTCCAATGAAAAAAAAAACAAGTTTATTGAACGATAAAGAATTAAAAAATGTGAAAAAAGTTATCAAGTGAAAAAATTGGCGGTCGCTTATATTTTCCGAGTTATGGGCCTCTAAACGTTTAATAAAAGAGTACGATTGTGCACTATATTTTTAAGATATCAATATGGGTATCATTTAAAAGCTCTTAAAGAGATCTTTCAGAAAATACTAAAATTAAAAAAAAAATTCTTAACCCATTAAGAGCCGATGACACTTTTATGTAAATTTTTTTCTTATTTTTTAATCTTCTGCCACCCCAATATTTGTTTTTTTGATTGAAGTTACTTCAGTAATTTAGATTTACAAGTATGGTGAAGGGTGTATAAGATTCGGCATAGGCGAATACAATAATACTCTTAAGTGTTTTTTTTTTGTGTAATAACTTGGAAATATTTAATTTCATTTGTTGTTATAACAACTAAATACTGTTTCTAATTTTATGTTGCGTATTTATGTTTTATTTACTTATAATTGTTTTTAGTCACTAATTGGCATTTTACGTTTCATTAAAATTACCATTAATTTTCTACTGTTTGCGAATAAAATTTCAAGTGTTAAATTGTTATTTTTATGGCGGTTTTATATTCTTTCGGGAAAGCCTTTTAAGATTTGAGGTATTAAAAAGTTATGATATCGACATAAATCATATCCGTTTATCAGGTGAGATAATAAAAAAGCTGTCGACTGTGTCTTAACACGATGTAATTACCGCTAAAACCAACTTAAATCAGTTGTTAGACTTTAGAAAGTGATTTTACAAATCGAAAGGGTGCAATGAAATTTATTTAAATATTAATTTTAATATTTTTTATAAAGTTTTCTAATACTTAACCATTTCAGGAAAATTTAAGAGATTTGTTTGAAGATGTGTTCTGATTAAGGCAACGTTTCAGTGCTTTTAAACAATGTAAATCAAGCAACAATTCTCATATTGGTATTAAAAATGAAATAAAGTGTTATTAAATATTTACAAAAAATTTTAGATAAAACTTAGAATCTTTGTGCGTTTGTTTTAATTTTTTTAAGGCCTATAGAAATTTAAATTTTTAAAAATAACACAAAACTTAAAATTTTTGTCCGAAAGTTTTTTTGAAAGATCAAATTTATTTCAGACAAATGGCCAATACATTGCTACTGTTATTATGAAGTGCATACTGGACAAATAACACGAACAATGTCAGGAAAATTATCGAGAGGAAACAACCTTGAGGTTCCAAATAGACTAACCTAGGAAGCCAACTGAAAGAGCCATTTTTCGAAAAATCCTGCGGTCGCGATTCTCCTTGACCGTGACGCGAGATTTGGATTTAATTTTGAAGAAATAAGGCCACATGACGTCACCACCTGTAAACTGCACAAAACGATTAATTTTTTCTGGATGAAATGGATTCAGTAAAGTCAGGTCAGGCAGGCGGCCGTGTTGCCACAGCCCACTTGGGTTCACTGATTGGTCTCTTTGTGTTACCTGCTGTTAGAAAGGATAGAGAAAAAGAAACAGAGAGAGAGGAGAAAGAACCGCGGGTCCGAAAATACGGATAAGGCCCGAGAAAAATGCAGAGAAGAATCCGGACACCCTGAATGAGTCAGGGTGTCCGGTTGTGGGCCGGTAAATCACCCAGTGTACCTTAAAAAGGAACTAATCTTACCTGGACCCATAGACGATACATCAGAAAGGCCCTCATAGTACCGCTGATATATTATTCAGCCGTATACACCCCAGCGCAGGGCATTGACAAAGGAGGTGTGCCACCGTCTCCTCCTCCTCCTCGTCCTGACAACTTCTGCAGGAGTCGTTAAAAGGGATACCCATTCTCCTTGCATGGGTTCCGAATAGACAGTGCCCACTGACATGGATTAAGTAAAGTCTGTTGTGAGTTAGTTTTACTCTACATGCGGCAACTAAGCCAGAAATGAACATTTCGCTGAGCAATGTGAATAATTTGTTAGTGTTGTTCAAGCCTCAATCGATTTGTGATAATGTATTTATCAGAGCACATTGATCATAAAAGTGATTCAAAAAGTGAGCGAAGTATAAGAGTTTGTTTGAGAATATTCTCTTTCGCAAGTTCTTTTGGGTTTTTTTATGATTTTGTCATTCCTAAGTGACTTGTTACAAGATCATGCTTCCACATTAAAAAAACGAAAAGTAAACACGTTTTAATTATTGATCTGAAATAAAAGTTCAAATCTTTCTATTTCTTAGTTTTTATAACACATTATTTTCATAAAAAGTGTACAAGACACACACAGACACAAGGGTTAATTTATTACTATTTCTATTTACTGTTTTTCTTCTGTTATTTTTATTATAAGTTTTGAGTTAATATTTTTAATATTTTTTAAATATTCCAAGACCACCTCATGTCCCTAGAGCAAGTTTTTATTTTTCTAAATATTTTATTCTAATAAATAATTTATAAAAAGAAATAACTGAAAGTAGGTTACCGCTTAGCATTAATTTTAATACGGTTATTATTGTTTAGCCGTCGACAAAAACTTCGTATGGATTATTTGCTAAAAGTCAACAGATGAATAAAAAAAGAAACAAAAAAATACTTCCAAAATTAATAAAAAAAAAAAATTAAGACAAAGGCGTAGAGAAATAGAAAAGAAATATATTTATGGAAAAAATTTCTTTTGTTGCTTTTCAACTTTAACTGTTCCTCTCGTAATTAATCACACTTTATAAAAAACTTAATAGTCTTTTGCATTCTAAACAAAAGAAGACTAATGAGTAACGAAAGTAGTCTTCTTTCGCTAACAATGTGAGCAACAAGCAGCGTTGCCGTTTGGGTTTTTTTTTAACAAAAATTTGTAGTTTTTTGATATGATGTGTAGATGTGTACTTTTTTTATTTTGGTTACTTTTTTACCGAAAGTTTAAATATTTGTAGCATTTTTTTAGATTTATTTACCGATCTTCGTATTCATGCTTTATGGAATGTATGTTAAACATTGAAATATACGCTTTAAACAATACTGTAAACTACTACTCAATTAATTCGTCTTAGCCACAGAGTGCTAAGAAATATATGTCTTCTTTAAATGGTGACTTTTTACCAGTTAGAAAAATTTAAAAAGAAATATCCGGCTTAACCTTGTGTTATAAAAAGTGTGAAATTCTATCTTATCTTATATATGAAAGGTTGCCAATGTAGTCATTTTCCGACTAATGTTAGCAATTTTTCTCGTCTAGCTATAAACAAATGGCTAAATGCTGTCTAACCAGAATATTTAACCATTTTCATCATACACGGTAAATTTAACCTTTATACACATATATTTTTAAATATTTTTTTCGTTTTCTTAATGATTTTGTGACAATGAAAATATAAAAGAAAGAGAACATTTTTTATTAATACCATAAAGTAAAAAGAAGACTTGTGTAGTTCATAAACGAACTAGTTTATTTAAACGATTCCATCGATTGAACTAAGTAAACTAGTTCATACTTTTGAGTAAACCAAGTTCATTTTTAGACTATACTTTGTATTTGAACTACCAGACAAGATAAACTAGAATCCATGTCTTTTTTTCTTGTTGACTATTTCCGAGATGAAATTAGTGCTGCCACGCATTAAATTTAACATTCGTTATGGCAATGCTACAGTATTGTTGCCATCATAGTTTAAAAAGAACATTTGAGCTAAAAGAGCTTTGAACTAAAGAAAGCGTTTGAACTAGAAGTTGAACTAAGCGAGATTTTGAAATAAAGAGAGCCTTTGAACTAAATTTTGAACTAGTTCATTTTCAAACTTTGAACTAAAAAGAGCGATCACTAAATTGAACTATATGGCACAAGTCTATATGTAAGAATATAACAGGCAATAACACTTTTAATGAATTATTGAGTTTATTAAATGAGCTTTCTTATCTTTAATTAGCAATGTAGTTTCAGTTGCAAAGCAATTGTAATCCGATTTTAAACGATATAGTAATATTTAACACAGAGTCTAAAATGCTTCATAGAAAAATATGTAAGTTGAAGATAAAATTTGAATTTTTCAAATTTAAATTTATTTCTATACTCATATTTATATGAAAAATGGTAACTTGCATACTGAGGTTTAATTTCAATAAATAAATACTTAAAATTTTGAACTTCTACCGATTTAGCCACGAATCAATCATATTTTGCTTATATGCTTAAACTTACGAGAAGTTCTATTAATTTAATCACTTTGATTTTATTATTTTAATTTTAGCGCCTGAAAGTATGCTTCTATTTAGATCTTAAACATATAAAGAACTCTTCACCCTTTGGGAAGAAAATAACGACGTTCTAAAACAGTACAGCATTGCTTGCTCACTGTTGCTAAACGATCGATCTTAACATCTATTTGCCTGTTATTCGAAATGTCCGTATGCAGTCGTGAACGTAAGTAAATAATAAATCATGCCCCTAAGACTGCATTTGGTTACCAAGAATACAAGAATAACAAACAGTATAAATAAATAATGGAATAAAAATAAGAATTGCTTTAGTTACTGGCAAACATTAAAAAATAATAATAATTTAAAAGTTACAGACAATATTATCTCACTTGGAAAATTGTTTAAAAGGCAGATATTTGAGTAAGAAAAAAAAAATAAACACAATGACTTGAAAGACCTTCAACATTTAGACCATGTAAAAAAAAAACACTTTAATACTTAAATGGCTTGTTTTAACAACCATTACCTAAAGTCATGGTAGCCAGATTTAACGATTCGTAATCATTTCAACGATTTTCAAAGCCAAATATAATTTAACGATTTGCTCTTAACTGGAAATTTTTTGAAATTATCTATTTAAAATTTATTTTTGTTTTAAAAAATACTCGCTATATTTGTAAATCTAGTTTAGTAAAGTAATTCGAATAAAAAATCAATGATATGAGTGACAGAGAATTAAATTAAAAGAAAAAAAATTACATAAAAATGTCTTTGGCTCATAATAAGTTAAGCATTTTTTTCTTTTAATTTAGCATTTCCTAAAAGATCTTTTCAAAAGCTTTTCAATGATATCCATTTTGATATCTTAAAAAATATTGTGCAAAATCGTACTTTTCTTTGAAAAGTTCAGAGGCCCCAAACTCGGAAAATATAGGCCAGCGCCAATTTTTTCACTTGATGTATTTTTTTTCTTATTTTTTAATTTTCTATTGCCTGGTGTAGTTGCTTTTTTGGTTGAGGTTACATCACTAAAATAGATTTGTTCCAAATGATATGGAAAATTTAGATGCAGGCGTGGTGTTGTGCCCGCTGCCTTGTAGGACATGGGCCGATCTTGCTGATTTTCAATAACAAAATTTTCGAAAACATGTATGATCGATTGGCGTATTAAAATCTTTTTTCATTAAAATATTTGCTTTAACTTTCTTAGCAAACTTGAGAGTATTTGGATGGTTGAGCAACAGATACCGGCGAATAATACCATTTGCTCGCATAAATCGTTGTGTGTATCTTAAGGTCAGGATTGACTATCATACTCAGTCGTACGATCTGTCGAAAATTGCATGTGTATTCAAAAAGTATGATAGAGCGAATTAAAAGTGTATGTGTGTGGCAGACTTTTTGACAGATCTGTACGGATTAAGAATCCTCTGAAATAATTCATAATATAATCTTTTCTATACGATCAGAGTTGATTTTTTTTTGAAGATGAGGAGAAAGCAACAAAAAAATATTAAAAGCCATCTGTTTTTCGCATCTTTTTTGTATAAAAGTGTGGCGCCTACGACGCCATTTTGAAACGATTTTTAAAGTACAATAGAATTCTGTCAGAGTTTTGTGCGGTTAAATCATACGATTGTATACGATAGCGAATCCTGACCTTTAATGATGGTCTTTGGGATTCAAATTCATGTGCAAAACAGAAATGTCTTTTCAAGGCAGCGCAATATCTTTTAAAACCTGCTTGCAAGAAAAGTTTATTATTATTTTTTGTCCAAAAAAATTTTTTGGAAAAATTTGATGTTGGTGTAGATAGTAATCGATGTGGATTTTTTTCTGTTTGTTTGTGTTCGCATCAGGAAAAAACCGCTGGATGGATTTGAATACAATTTTTTTCTGGAGGTTCCTTAGAACCTTGGTTTAAATATAAAATACTTTTTATTTTCTAAAAGTATGTCATTTCATAGAGAATCTAGAGATACAAATGTGAAAGCACCCAATTTTAACAGTATAATGGTAATGGAACAGTTGTCACTACATTTTATTTTTGTAGATGAAGCAGAAGTTTTTAACACTTTTTACAGAACTCTACAACAAAAATTATAAACGACATGCGGAGGAAGTCGTGGGCACTGCTAGTAGAAAATATATCTTTGACCTAAGCGACTGTTTCAATAGATATAAATCTTTTTGAAACCAGGACCACAGAAAATGTGTATTAATTTGTAGTTAAGTTTGACGACCATATTTTGACTTTTTTCGCACAATGTTACGATTTAATACAATTGTTATCTGGCAACTTTGTTTTTTGTTTGTAACAAACCATACAAAGTAAGAAAACTTTAATCAGTATAAAAATTTAAAAAGTCAAAGGTTAAAAAATACATATACATACATACATACATTTTTATACTTATACATGTATGTTTATATATACATATATATTAAGAGAGAAAAAGGGAATCATAGATTATCACATTAAATCATTATTCTATTTTAATAACTTTTAAAACTTGGCTCAAAAAAATATTCAAACAAAATGTTTCAACTTTCAGTTAAAAAAAAAAAAACGGCTAAACATTTTAAAATATCTAGTTATCAAGGAATACATACAAATGTAGAGAGGGAGTGTTACGTAAATTACTTGATGTTGCAATTACATATTTGTTTATAGGTATAAATACAACAATCATGTCTTGCCGCAACGTTACTAAATTTCTGTCCAATAGCCAAAAAAAAAAGAAATAGAAACCGGAATTTAAATGCTACAGTAATTCGAAATATCAAAATGATCCATTCAACTTTTAATTTTTGTGTCTTTTATATGAATTTTGCTTCTTTCTGTGTGCTTTAATTTTTTAACATGACGATTTTTTTTTAATGTTTCCGTGCCAGATAAAAAAAAAATGACCAAAAGTTAATAAACTTATGTGCACATGATTCAATTATACGAGGAGTATATAAAGATTAATGAATATTCATAGATAGAAACTAATTTGAATAGATAATCATAAGAATACTATGAGAAGAAGAAGGAAGAGACACAAAAACACACTAAACGTTAAACATACAATCACTTTCACTTTTTTGTTTCATTTTTGCAAAGAATCAATTACCATGTTAAACGAAAAGGAAAAACAACAACAGATCATAAGCAAGAATACAAGTCAAGATTCAAAAACGTGGCGGTTTGTTAGTTGAGATGTGATCATGTTCCATCTGCATCCAACATACAAATTCGTGGGTCATACATTCATATACAGACATTCATATGTATAAGAAATGTGGGTACCTATGGATTATGTGGATATAATGAGCAACAGCTGTTGCATGTGCTGAAGCCATAATGAGTACACAACAATAACAATAACAACAACAATAGGTAAAACAAAACAACAATGAAACTCAGAATTTTGAAATCAGGAAATTTTATACTTTTAATTTAAATCAGCTGCAGGCAGGTATCTACATACTTAAATGTACATGTGCACTATATACACATACACATACATACAAACACGTTGGTACATTGTTAAATAACTTCTTACATACATTTCATTTATTAATTATTTATTTATTATTGCTGTAAACATTTAAATTATTCCATTATTTCTATTAACAATTGAATTTTTTCTTCTTTTCTTTTGCTAAAATAATTTTTATTTACTTGTAATAATTAAAACAAAATTATTTCACTTTCAGCCACAGACACAAATAAATAAAAATTTTATTTTAGGAGTTGGTACGCGTAAAGCCAACAACAACACTTTTAATTTAATTTCATTGCTTTTTTCGCTTCCGCAATAAATTTTCGTTATTAATTTAATTAAAATTAATATTTGATTTAAAATAAGACAAGACTAAATCATAAAGACAAATTTTGTTTACGTAGCTCGATCAAACCGTTAATTAAAATCCGCAAACACGTTAATCCCCAGTCGAACACCGTTTAACGACTGACTGATCGATTGATTTAAGTTTTAAAAACAAATGTATGATATTTGTTGCAAACAACAGAACTCAAACTCTTCGAAAGCGAAGACAAGATGAAAAAAAAAATAAAATAATACAAAACAAGACACAACAATAATGTTGAATGCGAATAATTATAATTTTTGTACTTTTTGTCTGTGAGTATGTTTTGGTTGGTTAAAGAGCCAGTACGTGTAATCAGCTAAATAGAGAGTGAGCATGTTTTGTATTAACTGTAGCGATGAGAAATAACAAACAGGCATGGAAAATTGCAATTGGCTGTAGATATTTTCTAACAACAAAAATGGTACTTTTTTTCTTTAAATAAAAAGTACTTTTCGTATAATATGAAGTTTAATTTTTTTTTAATGTTTATCTATATATTTCTGGCCTAATAGTGAAAATGGGAATATTTATAATCAAAAATGGTTTTATTGTTTTTCAAAGAATTCTCCAGCATGATTTATACACTTTTGCATGCGCTCAAACCAGTTGTCGAAACACTTTTTCCACTCCAATTGAGACACCTCTAAAACATGGTTTTTGAACACGCATTTTTTTCTTGATGTGCAAAAACAAGAAGAAGTCATTAGGTGCCAAGTCAATGGCTGTACGGCGGATGACCCATTAATTCGACGTTTTGGCCGGTCAAAAACGCTCTGGTTTGAGCCGATGTGTGAGAGCTCGTATTGTCATGGTGAACAATGATTCGTCTTCTCTTGTTGGTTTTTCGAATTTCTCCGATGACTTCAGGCAAACAAATTGTAGTGTACCAGTCAGAAGTGACTGTCCTACGTTTCTCAAGCGGAACAGTCGCCACATGACCAGTTTTACCGAAGAAACATGCATCCATTTGGTTCGAAGTGCTTCTTCCACAAATAACTTTCGTTGGATTTTGCTCGTCTTTGAAGACCCACACGGTCGATTGTTGTTTCGTTTCGGGCTCATACGCATAGATCCATGATTCGTCACCTGTGATGATCTTATAAACGTCTTTTGAAGCACCGCAATCGTATTTTTGCAACATTTCTTTGCACCAATCGACACGAGCCTTTTTTGAGCGACTTTCAGATTGTGCGAGATCCAACGAGAACAAACCTTTTTTAGGGCCAGGTGTTCATGCAGCATCGAATGTATGCTGGTGGAAGAAATGTCCAAGGATGTCTCTATCTCTCGGTATGTCGCAAGTCGATCTTGCATTATGAGTTCACGCACGGCATCAATGTTCTCTGGCACAACAGCCGTTTTTGGACGACCTTCACGGAATTCGTCTTTGAGCGAGCTTCGGCCACTATTAAATTCATTATATCAATTTTTCACAGTGCTATAGGATGGTGCTTCATCGCCATACAAAAATTTAAGTTCATCAATGCAATCTTGTCGTGATAATCCATGTCGCTTAAAAATGACAAACTTTTCAATTGAAATGTCAGATTGCACTTGGCAGCACTCAGTGTTGCCAAGTAGTTCCTTAAACTAAATTTACCAAGTCAATTAAAAAGATCTCTTGCCATTAGTGAAGGTTAACAGAAACAAAAGTAATATTTGCATAAATCCGCCAAGTGTCAGTTTGGCTTACATACGAAGGGTTCCGTATGTATGGTTCCATGTATGGGTTACCTTTTAATTTACTTTAAATTTTAATTTTAATTTTTTAACTTGCCACAGCAGACCTAGTAAATTATACTTTAGGTAAATTTTAAATAAGGCCCTGTGAAAATTACGTAACCATTAGGACACTTTTTTTATACTTGCTTTTATAGCGAAATGTTTTAGCCTATTTCGGCTTAAAAAAAACTTAAGCCATACTATCGGGATAATCTTCATTCCATTTTTAACATCCTCGGTACAAATTTTAAGCGTTTGCTTGTAACGTTTTTAAAGATAAGACCATATTCGTCAAGCTCATGGTTTTTAAAGAAACCCTTTAATTTCTAAATTTCTAAATTGATCATTTACAATTTATCTTTATAACGGAAATGTCTGTATATTCTCTGTGTTGAAAAGCTAAAGGCACATAGCCGTAGCCGATGACTCTTTGAATACCATCCACTCTAAGTAACAAATTGTAAAATATCTTTCAAACGAATTGGTACTTTTATGCCATTCACGAAAGTCTAAAATAGCTTTTAAATGAACTGGTACTTTGGTGCCATAAACGAAAGTTCCAAATAGTTTTCAAATAAATTGGTACTTTTTTTGCCGTTTATCGAAAATCCCAAATTTAACCTTTAAACAGTAGCGTTGCTCAGCCAATCTTGTGGCAATTGTTTAGTATTTATAAAGTACCATTTTACCTGCTATTTTGTTTAGGACATTTTTGATAAAAAAGTTTTTTAAATAGAAGAAACAGAGAAATGGAGCATTAAACAATGTCACATAATACAGAAATGGTACTTTTTTTCCGTTTTTATTTTTTAATATATTCAGCGTTGAAATCTTTACATAACTAATTATTCAATTGTTGTTTTTTAATCGGATACGAATTCTTTTTAGAAAATTTATTTATACTTAGAAATATTTATGTTTTGAAGAAGTACCAAAATTTACCCAATTTTTTCTTGTTATGCCCACGCTAAAGGCCAGAATTGATTATTATACTCATGTGTGCTCAAAAAGGATGATAGTGTGGATTAAAAGTGTTTGTTTGTGAGACAGACTTTTTAACAGATCTGTACGATTTTATAATCTTTTGAAATAATTCATAATATAATTTTTTCTGTGCAATCAGAGTTGATTTTTTTTTTGAAGATGAAGAGAAAGCAACAACAAAATATTATGAGCATCTGTTTTTTGCATCTTTTTTGTATAATAGTGTGGCACGTACGGCGCCATTTTGAAACGATTTTTAAAGTAGGACAGAATTCTGTCAGATTTGTGTGTGATTAAATCGTACGATTGTGTATGATAGTGAGCTCTGGTCTTAAATAACACTGCATCAGAGAAATTTCATATGATTTAAGGAACCTTTGTCTCAACTTTGATAAAAGTTGCCTGAATACATTTATTTTTTTTAGTTTCCTTTGATAACCCCCTTAAAAAAGTACCTTTTCTGCGCGGATTGAAAAAAAAGTATTTCTAAAATCAATTTTAATTTAGTTGTTGAGGCTTATAATAAATTTTTTTATATTATGTTATTGTCACTATAAATCTTATCTATTCTAAATTACAACAGTATTCGATATTTTGCATATTTTTTTCCTGTGTTATTAGTTTATATACGTTTTTACTCATTAAGGATAGAAATACACTTGTCCCCTTTTTTAATTATGAGCTTTTATATGTTATTTTATTTCTCGTTTCTTGGAATTCATTATTTTTTTTAATTCAATCTTTATTATTTTTAACATAAGAACAAAAACAGAGGGCAAAGTCAACAAATTTAGACAAAAATTTGCAAGAAAAAATGTTAAGTTAAAATCGACTAATTGCAGCTTTGATTTGTAACAAACATGAGATTCTGACAGCAGTGACATATGACTTATTGAATATAATAAAAAGCGAAATCTTAAAATTATATTTAACATAACCTTAACTCATTCTGTGTAAAACAACTACAGTCGACTCTTGATAATTTGAAACTCAAGAGACCAGAGAAAAAGTTCAAATAATCGAGTTTTCATATTAACGAGACTTCAAAATATCAGAATAAAGAAAAAAAAATTCAAATTAACAACAGCTTGTAGACCTGGCATAGAAACTAAAGAAAACGGTTTAAATTTCTTTTAAAAACAGAAACAAAATTACATTAGGAGTTCAAATTATAAGGTGTAAGGAAATCAAATTATAAAATGTTGGCAGGCAAGATGTCATTTTGTAGCACATCACAAAAAACAAAAATAAATTATTGCTTTATTTTTGAAACAATTCAAATTATAGAGCGTAGAGCTAAAAATTCAAATTATAGAAAGCCGGCAATCAAAATTCCCTTGAAATCATTTAAAATTATTGAAGGGACCAAATTACATAGATTTTTTTCAATATATTAAGTGTTTTTTAAGGGACCTGGAAAACAGTTCAAATTATCCAGAGATTCAAATTAACAAGTTTCAACTTATCAAATGTCGGCTGTATAATATTTGCATGTGAGAAATTTCTCACTTAAGTGACAAAAACGGGGCACAAAATGATTAAAACTTTCTAGACTTCTAAACTAATTGCTTTTGGTTAAAAGAAAAAATCTCGTCAAAATGGATGATTTTACATTAATACGTCAAATGGAATTTTTAAAACATTTAAAGAAAATTCAACTACAAAATGATCAATTTCATGAGCCGCTGCTCAATAACCCCAAACAAATAAATTAAAATTCTCTCTTTGTGTTTTATATAAGCTGCTGGCAACACCATTAAATATAAAGTTTATTCTCTCTCTCTAAGATCCGAAAGACCCAGAGAGATTTGTGTGTTGCCATTGTGTATTGAATAAAACCTTTAAATTATTCATTTAATATAAAAAGCTTTAAGATTTGTGTGTTTTATTTTTTGTAGATACTGAAAAGCAATAATATTATTTTAGAGCGAATGTATAAATCTTGATACGCATGTTTATGTGTATAAACTACAAGCAGAGCTACTATGACTGTTGACTGGCTTTCGATAAAAAAGAAAAAATAAAAAAATAATTTGTTTACTGACCTTCCATAACATAAACAATGCTTCCAACATCGCCCTCTTTGATAATAAGACTCTTTGCGGCATATTTAACTGGATACATGCAATCAACAATCTCACGTATTTGTGTGATATCGAGATTTTTCATAAAGTCATTATCCAATATGGCAGATTTAATAATTTCACGAGATCTAAAAAAAAATACAAAAAAAAAAATGTCAGTTAAATAATAAAAAAAAAGAAAAAATTAATAATTCAAAAATATGAAAACATATTTCAGGTAAATGAAATTTATTTATTTAAGAAGATCTTCTTACTTTGCGCATTTGGGAATTTTCATTAATTTATCTTCAGCTTCTACTAAATCACTTAAGGGTTCTGCACTAAAACCTTGACGTTTAATACGTTTAGGTTCAGTAGTCGATGGGAAAACTCGTGTCGATTCCATGCCAATAGTACAATTAAAATCCTCACAATCCGTTTTGTGATGTTGTAAAAAGACTTGAGTTAAAGGTTTAACTACTTGCCGGAATTTATCAATTTCATTTTGTAACTCAACGACTAGGGCATCTTTGACTTGACATTCTTCTTGTAGGCGTGCTATACTCTGACAAAAGAAACGATTACGTTCTTGACACTCGACAAGAGCATTCTCCTTTTCTTGCAAAATCACACGCAAGTGTTCGATTAGATCAGCCATTTGTTTATAATCATGTGAGTTCCTGGAAGGTGGCCTATGTGTATTATGATCAGCATGATGATGATGGCAACTGTGATCATTATCTTTTCCATCACAACGTTCTAAATGACGCTGATGTTCTGTTCTTCTGTTTAATGAGGGTGTTATAACGTGGTGGGGTGAAGAACATTCCATTGATGGAGAAACCTCTAAATGTTTTCTTAATTCATTTAGTTCGCTTTCTTTATCACATAACGCCAAACGGGTAAAGTGCAATTCGTTGCGTAAATCTGCGAGTTTTTCTTCTTTGGATGAATGAACATGACATGTTTGACTCATGTCTTTTGATTGTTATTTACACACAATTAAATTCCAGCAAATTGCAAAAAATTAAATGAGTCTCATTAAAAAAAAGCCCTCAATTGACTGAAAGGGGAAAGTTATTGCATTTAAGTACGTGCTTTAATACACCACCTAATTGCGCGATCATATATTTATGCTCTGTCCGTCTGTCTGTCTGCTTATAATTTACGGAATGGTGCTTGTTTATTAATTAAGTAAAATAATTATTACTGCGTTTTTAAGCCTGAGCTTCAAGGCCCAGTTTTTTCAATTGATGGCACGAAAAATGCAGCTGTCAGTTGAATGTTTAAAAAAGTTTATGCTTCGAATCATGTTTAAAAAACAAAAAAAAAAAAAGACATCAAATAAATTAAAATTCAATAATAAGTTCCTATTGTTTAGTTTTGCAATATTTGATACGAGGGTTGCTAAAAAAAATCAATATTTTGATGTAATTAAATTCAAAACCGAATGAATACAGTAACCTGTTTGCAAAATTGTGCTTGAAAACTTTATAAGAAACGGCCCAAGAATAGGGTTTGGAATTTTCCGGAATTTTTTATTTTCTGGGAAAAGGGAAAAAAAGGTTTGTTGCCAACAATGCGTTATAAAGATTATCCATGTTCATGTTTCAAATGTTAGTATCTTCGAAAAACTCAAATTTCTTTTTTGTACTGTTTTATATCGACTTCGTCCGCGTATCATTTTTAATTTTCTTAAAATTAAAATTTAGCAAAATGTGTTTTTAAACATTTGTTGTAGAATTCTGTAAACAGTTCTAAAAACTTTCCATTACAAAAATAAAATGTACTGACAACTGTTCTAGTACCATTATACCAATAAAACTGAGTGACTTCATATTGGCATCTCTAGTTTTTCTACGAAATGACATATTTTTATGATATAAAAAGTATTCTATATTTGAATCAAGGTTCTTAGGGACCTCCTTACAAAATTTTGTTCAAATCCATCCAGCAGTTTTTACGTGATGCGGACACAAACAGACAGACAGACAAAAAATTTGTATTCCGTATCGATTACTACTACACACACATCAAAATTTTTAAAAAATATTTCATGTAGAGATGTAGTAGAATTCACATGAAAAGAGATATTTGAAAATTTTTAAATGTCACAACAAAAATATTTGAAAAACAATCAGTATATTTTTTTTTAAAGTCTAATGATTTTAAACTTCCCATTTCCCGGGAATTTAGCCAACACTTTTACGGGATAGCTTTTCAAGGGAATTCCCGATTTCCCTAACCCTACTCAGGAATTATAAAAAACAAGTACAATGGTTTTTTGCGGGGCTTTTGTATGAGTCCAGAGGTTGAGGGTATGATCGGTAAATCAAATTGTAATGATTTTTATGACTTTCTTCAAAAGTTTTTTTTCAAAACGCTACTTTGGTACTTTTTAAGCGGTTATGTTTTAGAAAACATTTTCTTTTTTAAATAAATTTTTAAAAATATGTTTTGAAAATACTTTTTTAGGATTTTTGTGAAAGTATTTTTTTTTTAATAACGTACTTTATTTGCACTTCAAAGGTTTTTTGAAGTTACTTTTTTTGCAAGGTACTTTTACTGAAAGGTACTTTTTAAAAGTAACTATTTTCAAATATACATCTTTTTAATATGGGGTTTAAGGTTTCTTTTTTTAAAGCTACATTTTTGAACGATAGTTTTTTTCAATATTTTTCAAATGTTTTTTTAAAGTCTCGTTTTTAAAAGTACTTTTTAAAAAGTTATATGAAATAATTTTTTTTTTAAATTAAAAACATTTTGTTTTATGTATAAACTTTATAAAAATTAAATTTGCTAAAGGTACTTTTTCAAATGATACTTTTTAAAAGGTACTTTTTAAAAGGTACTTTTTAAAAGGTACTTTTTTAAAGGTACTTTTTAAAAGGTTCTTTTTAAAAACACGTGAAAGTAACGTGTACTTAACTTCAAAAAAAGCTTGGTATTCACTGATAACGGCAAAAATGGATACAATGTTGCAGAAGTGTGTAGCGGTACAGAGAACACATTTCATAAAAATAAAAAAGAACTTTAGACTAAATAAATAAATTGGTAGATTGAAAATTTAAATTTGATGTAGGGTACTCCTAAATTACAGATAACACTTTTTTGAATGTAGAAAGTACAAAATAAAGAACATAATTGCTGTTCGACATTTTTGTAGCTTCAACTAAAATTAAAATTAACTTGATTTCACGATAATAATTTAATAAAAATTTAGTTTAAGCGGAGCAATAGCACAGAAAATAATAATAATAAAAAATCAATGTCACTGGCGTCATTTAGGGAGGTCGCTCAATTCAAAACAGTTTATAAGACAAAGCTAATAATTAAAAGCTTAATTTACGCTTATCATCATGATCAATTTAATATTTTATTTACAATAAAAAATTCTATACGTTTTGGTGTTTTTGCATCAATTTAATTTTATCAATAAACTGACAAAAAATCATTTAATTTTTTTTTATTTATTGCACAGATTTGCCATATTTTTTTAATGTTATCAATTTAATAAAACATCACAGAACACATTTAATTACAAACGCTTGATTATTAATGCGTCAACAGCAAATAGAGACAAATTTCCACAAAAAAAAATGTAAATATTTTATTTTTAGTCCAAATAATCGAAATACTTGTCGTAGCCTTGTGTTAAAATCAAAGCCTCGCGACGATCACAGCGGCGTTAAAGTTCGTACACAATAAAGTATCCATGCATAACACAGGGACTCAAAGAAAATTCAGTTTATAGCACAGGTAAAGGTGCAACTAATTACCATCCGTAAGTGTTACCAACGACTACGACTGAACAACTAATTGACTGACATTAAGTGTTTTACAATCAGTGGCAGCTACAAATGTTTGCATACAAAACAAACTGACAACAAACTGGGCAAGTAAAACAATTCAATACTTTGCATCGTTTATTAGCCAGTGGCTGTGAGAGAAACGTGAGCAGAAAACATGAAGCTAAAGGCGCATTATTACATTGTCACAAATAGACATACAGATAAACATATATACAATGCATAACACTCATTCGTGTGTATGTGTGAATGTTAAATATTATTAATTCACAAATAGTTTAATGTTCATGGTTTGTTTTTTTTTTCGCTGTCCGTTTAGAAATATTCATTTTGTTAAAAACAAATTATTATTTTGTTAAAATACTTACACACACACAGAAAGCTACTCGTATTTGTGAGAGTGTATGTATGCATGCATGTATTCAATCAGCTGTTGTGAGCAAGTTTTGGCCATTCCTGCAGTTTGGCTTTTTATCTTGGCCCAGCAAAGCACAATTAGCTTTTAACTGAAAAAGCTTTCATCAGCAGTGCATTTCAAAGTGTTAAGATCAAAAAGCAACACTGTACAATACAACTTCATTAAGTTTACAGTGATCAGTATTTATTATTGCACCAGTTTCATAAACATCATATTATTATTTGTCTTGCAATTAGATTAAAAAAAACAGAACGCGGCATTACTTGAACATAAATTTATGTAATAAAACTGTTACGGAGAAATATTTTTTTGAAAGTTTTCGATTTAAAGAAGTTATCGAAATGGAATACAAAACTAGGGATGCAAACGATACCGATAAATCGGCGATACTTCTGGTTTAGCGATATATCGATGTCGGCGATATTTTACTGTCGTTACGCCGATACTTCTTATATTTTTCTTTAGAAATTTTTGAACAAAATAATCAATTTTCAAATCTTTTTTTTTTTTGCATGACAACTATGAGAAATAACATATTAAAAGCAAAATATTAAATTCAAATGAGTTCTGTCGCATCTGAGAGACTATTATCTACAGCAGGTCTGCTTCAAACGAATTTAAGAAATCGTCTATCTCCGCAAAATTTGAGATCACTTTGTTTTTTAAACAAAAATCCTATTAATATCAATTTTAAATAAAAATCTTTTGCAATTTTGTTTTTATAATTTTAATTTAATTTTAACATGGTCTCAAATTCAATTCGTTGTCTTTTAAATCTTATTAATATCAATTTTAAATCTTTAGCCAACCTAAACTGAATGCCATCGTTTATTTTGTAAAATCATAGATATTGCAGACGTTTTGTAGTTTAAAAATTTGAATTTTAGAAACTGAAATGTATTAAAAATTTTAATGATTTGAATGGCTCATCAAAAAATAGTATTATTTTGTATAATAGAAGAATTACTCTACTTAAGTTTTGTTAATTTTTACTTGAGCTCAAGTTCAATATGCGCATCGGTATTGGAATCGATATCGGAATCGGTATCGGCAATATTTATTTTTGAGTACCGGTATCCGATCAGCGAAATGGCGTATCGTTACATCCCTATACAAAAACACCTATTTTTGGAATTTTTATATGTCTGTCTGAATAAAAGTTTGTGAGGAGGTCCCTTAAAGCCTTGGTCTAAATAAAGAATAATTTTTTTTTCGTAAAAATATGTTACAGTTGTCAGCAAATTATATTTTTTTTTTATGGAAAATTTTTAACACCGTTTTTTTTTTCTAAGTCTTCCAGCAAGAAATGAGTGAGGGAAACTTATACATACACAATTATCTACTAGCACACTTGCAATAATTTTATACTGAAACAGCGTTGCCATTGTACGGATTTTCGTATGAAATTTAAAAGAATTTTTTGTTTGTTAATTAAATCTAAGTTTTACTCAAACTTGATTAGCAAAGTTCAAAATATAGTTTATAAAAAGTTTTGCAATTAAATCTGTTTCAAAAATCAAGCAAAATTTTCATTATATTTTTTGTTAAAAAAATACACTGGTAACGCTGCTTCCTACAAACATCACACGTATACAAATGTTTACATCAAGTTTTTCATTTTCCTTTAAGAATGTGATAGAAACTTTGTTCTACGCAGTGATGGATATTTCCATCATCAGTGATTGTCATTTGATGGATCTTCTTGGATTTCTTGTAGGGCTGTGTTTAAAGACAATTAGAAATGACACTCAGAACGAAGTCGTGGAAACTGCTTGTACTTTCTTTTCCTTGTTAAACTAACTAACTAACTAAAAAAATCAAATATAGAGCTGACAGAGAATTAAAAAATTGAAAAAAATAAAAAATAACATAAAAATGACTTCGACTCTGAATGGGTTAAGCATTTTTAAAATTTTAGTATTTTCTCAAAGATCTTTTCAGAAGCTTAAAAATGATATCCATACTGATATTTTCAAAATTTTGAAAATTTCAGAGGCCCGTAACTCGGGAAATATGGGCGAGCGCCAATATTTTTACTTAATGGTTTTTTCTTATTAATTTTTTTTCTCAATCGCTCTGTTTTTTTTTTTTTTTTTTCTTTTGATTGCAGTAACCTCATTGTTTCAAATGATATAGAAAAATTAGAGGCAGATATACCCTTTTTCTACCTGAGAGCTTCTTGGCTTTAAATAAATAATAAAAAATGAGCCAGACTTTTCTGTTTGGAATAACAACACGCACATTTAGGGCCAATAATCCACTTCAACTTGGATAATTTTCTTGTTAAAAATTAAAGCTTTGAATTAAATTGGGATCATTGTGAATAAAAAGTTTTTATTGTTTTATAAGCATAAAATGATAAATTTTCAAAAAATATTTAAATATCATTCTAATCTTATCAAATTGTTTTATGTAAATGAATGTCAAGAAATTTCTTAAAACTTTGACATTTTGAGGGTTTTATAGATTTTGGAATTGCAAAAATTCCGGCATCCGTAAATGAGTTTAAATTAGAGCAAATTGAATTTATTTTTGATCCTATTTCTTTTTCTCTTGAACGGCTGTAAGAATTTTAAATGAAATAATATCACCCGCTTCGTAGCTACAAATCTGTTTCTGCGTTTCTTGCGTAATATCCCACGGTACGGTGTCCTATTCTAGACATAAATTAAAAAATAATAATCCGAAGAAAAATTCAAGTTTATTTTTTAAATTGCGATAATTTTGCAATATCTTTTATTTTAAGAAGTAAGAATCCCAAATTTTGGAGCCAATATGCGACAGCACATTATATAATCGTATTAAAAATGATAATCAAGATTTTTTAGGACTCAACAAGTTGATTGAATTAATTAAACTGGGCGTGAAACGGCGGACTTTAAATTTTAAAATTTTTTTGAATGAGTTTTGTTTAACTTCAAAGCCTTAATTAATTTAATTTGATCGATAGCAATAATTTTAAATTTTTTTATAGACTGATTGAGTGAGTGTTAATTAATGAAATAAATATTTAATTATTATTAATAATAATAGAAAAAAATATCAAGCTATTTTGTTTTTAAAGCAACATGTTTATTTATTATTATTATTGTTATTATTTTAATTGACTGCATCCGTTTAATTATTTCTTAACAAGAAAAAAATACCTGAAAAGTCTACTTTAACGTTTAAATTGTAACAGTTTTCTTGTTATCATAAATTTTACTCTGCATGACGCAACAACAAAATCAAGATTTTTTTAATCCATTCTAATAAATTTATCTGTTAAATAAATCCCAATCTCTTGTTAAGATTTTAAA
This sequence comes from Cistogaster globosa, assembly GCA_937654795.1. NCBI lineage: Eukaryota > Metazoa > Arthropoda > Insecta > Diptera > Tachinidae > Cistogaster > Cistogaster globosa. The sequence goes on along the minus strand of OW569404.1, from coordinate 134,856,700 downwards.
TACTAAAACGTGCTTCCGAATTTAAAAAATAACGACGATGCATTTTTTAATTCCCAGCCGTAGAATTTACTCATTAATGGATTTTGGATTAAAAAAAAGTTAAAATAAATCAAACACACAAATGTGTTCGTTTTGTTGTAGTGGTATTTTTATAATCCATAATGTTTTTAGTATTCGTCCAACGTACGCACAGAACAACACCTCAAGTCTTGTAATTGAGACTTAAAAGCAGCTTGAGTCATTCAAAAATCATAGACATACATTTTTAATGTTTTCAAAATGTATAAAAATATAAAATAAAAAATATAAATGCGTGTAAAATGTACAATGTTATTTGTTATTTGTTGCTTGAATTGAACACTAAGCAACAGGACATTCTAGACACTTCAGACCATTTGGGCATGTTCGCTAACACAAATTACCATTTTTACTGCCTCAAATTGTAGCAATGACACGATAAAAGGCTGAACAAATTATGGAAAGTATTAAAATTTTAAAACTTAAACGTGGAAATACGAAATACACTACGAAGCAAATTTAATAAAATGTCATAAAATGTTGCCATTAGTTTTCTGAAAATATACAGAAAATTTGAATTTATTAGAAAAAGCAGTATCAAATCAAATTTCGTTAATCCCTACTCCCACGATAAATAGGACCACTGTTTGATCTTTAACAGTAACAGTAACAGAGAGTAACAACATAGCAAGAGTATGTAACAGTCGTTACTGAGTTGAATCAAAAGGCCTGGTTAGCAAACAGGAGAGAAAACGACTGTGAACTCGCGCCTTTGCTGGAGCTACCACGTAGTAGAATCTAAAGCAGGGGTTCTCATTAAATTCCTGCTCAGGGACCCCTAGTAAAATAATTTTTTTTCGCGGACCCCTCTGAAGCCCAAATTCAAAATAAAACTTTAATTATTTTTGAAAACACCCCTTGGATGGAGGCTAGGGACCCCCAGGGGTCCACGGACCCCCATTTGAGAACCGTTGATCTAAAGGGTTGCGCAGGTTAAATGCATTTGTTGCCCAAAGAAAACATTTGGTAGTTTGTCTCGGCGAAGTTACATATTGGTGTAGCCCAAATAGGCGGACATGTTTATTAAACTAGAGATCGAAAGAACAAGTCTTGCTGCAGCATAGGAGAGAAATAGAGAAGTAACAACTGTGCAGAAGAAGAGTAAAATGAATCCCTACATTTTAGAAGGAAAAAACGTATCGATATTTTTATTTGTCATGAAACGGAACATTATTTTCGATTTCCTGCTTGTTTGTCAACGCACAGGATTCAGCCTTCGACACAATGCAATTTCTCGCAGGTTTGTGCTGTTCTAAAAGGATCTTTCACTCACTTTTAAACTGTGGCCCTACACAATAACTCTTTAACTTTTCATGTGTGTGAAGTTAAATTTTAAAATGTTAACACTAGCCGCATTCTGTTACGATAACAGAGCTCTGTTAATCACTTAACAAAACCAATGTTAATATTAAAAATTTAATAAAAGAGTTTTCGGACGATATTTAAATATAATTTAAAGTGGATGGAAAAAAAAAACTATTGTGAAACACTTCTAGTAGTGTCTTTATTAAACTCTAATAGTCAAATATATTAACGTTTTGTTTGTTAAAAAATTATAGAAAAGTCCTTTTTTAAATTTCAAAAGTGGCGGTTTTGGAAAAACCTCTATAATTTCTTAAAACCCAAAATGTTAATATATTTGACTATTGGAGTTTATTAAGAACACTACTAGAATCTTCTCCAATAATTTTTTTGCCCACTCTCTGTCATTTACGAGAAAAGAATCAAAGTCCTATTTAAAATTTCAAAAGTGTTGTTTTTGGAAAAACCTCTATTATTCCAAAAAAACAAAATGTTAATATATTTGACTATTGGAGTTTAATAAAGACACTACTAGAAGTGTCTAACAATAGTTATTTTTCTATCCACTTAAAATTATATTTAAATATCGTCCGGAAACTCTTATATTAAATTTTTAATATTAACATTGGTTATGTTAAGTGATTAACAGAGCTATGTTATAGTAACAGAATATAGCTAGTGTTATAAATTTTAAAATTTAACTTCCCACGCATTAACTTTTTTTATTTAAGCTTTAATAGGTTTGTACTGCTGATTTCTGTTTTATCCCATTTTTAAGCAACTTAACCAACCACTACTATTTTTTTTTTTTTCTATATTCCGTGACGCAACTGCTCATCAAATAAAATGCGTTAAGAATTTTATTTTTGTAACTATATTAAGGAAACAGAAGCCCTTGATTTTTTCAAGTCTACAAAAACTATTCAAAGCCCCATTTGTTTCTTTATAAAGTAGAAGAAATGCTTCATACCTTCTGATCACCATACAACTCTTGTTTATGAGCTCGTGCCTTTTAAAAAATCTACTATAGAGCTACTCGAACGAGTATAAGAGAATTAAAAGATATCTAGAATTAATGTGGATTTTAATTCACAGTTTTTTCGTAACTAGATTCGCTACCCGTCTGTTTTTGCATGAATTTTCTTTATTGAAACGAAATGCATAGCACTTTATATACAGAAAAAAGTTTTTGCATCATTGAAATTTTATTAAATTTTTAATTGATTAAATTATTTATTTTAATTAAATACTTAATTAATTTGATTAATTTTTTAATTAAAAAATTTTGAGTTTACATTTGAATTTATTTTATAATTGATTTAATTTATTCAAATTAAATACAATTTATTAATTTAATTAAATTTAATTTAATTATTGTAATTTAATTTTATTTAAATTAAATCAATAAAATTTAATCTCAAACTGAAAGCCGAAAACAAAAACGCTTTTCTGTGCAGATATACTTTTTTGTAATGCAGTTTTTATGTTAAAAAAAAAGCTTCGTGTTGATGACTTTTATGTCACCTTAAATCTAATATCCTCAAATGCTACCCCCTCTATTGTTTTTCTTATAACCTTATTTCGTTATATCACAATGGCTTGCGTTGGTTGGTGCTATTTCAATTCCAACTTCAAAGATGATAATTGTTACCAACATTTCATAAAACAAATGAAATAAAAGTTTAAAAAATTTTGCAAAAATCGTCTTAGCTGCAATTGAGTTGCTTAAATTTAATTTCATAATTTTTAATGTTAGTAAAAACATAATAAATATGTTTGTCATTGAAACACGTTACGATTGGGAATCCAAAATTTGTTATCTTTAACAAATAAATTGACAACTTGCACACTTACGGTTAATTAAAAATAAATCTGAGAAACAAATAAATTAAAAATCAGCAAAAACTATAAGATATTAGAAACTGAGATAGAAGACTTTTATAGTCACTTTACCTAAGAGCTGGTAGAATATCAATTCAACATTTTACGCACTTGAACATATTTATTTGTGAAGTTTACATTTTTTTCTCTGCACAGCATTGCATGTACACGAACATTGTCCACCATTTATGGTTTTAATTTGTATCGGAGTAAATATTGAATTATAACGGCGACGCATATCTTGACTTACATTCTTTGGAAAAGTAATGTTGATGCACACACATACTCGAACCCATATTTTTTTTTTAAACTCAGATTGCAAGGCAACCTTAACAACAGCTGAGCTAAAGTTATAAATCTGATTATTTATTTTTATTTTTTCAAGTTTAATATTTCAATTATTCTTGCATGTTTGTTTTAATATAAAATTGTACGCAATATTTTAGAAATAAACTTGCTTGGAATAAAGAAAAAAATCATATTTTTTTAAGTAATAGGAGAGACCCATTTTAATGATTTAAATAAAATATGGTCTGTCTTGTGAAATTGAAGTTTAAGCTGCTAAACGACATAGTTTCCTTATTTATTCAACATCTCTTCCTAAATTACATTACTACTGTGCAAACTTGAGTTTCGAACTCTCTGATAATATGTACGTAAATGATCAGCATTTTGATCAGCATTTAATTAATTTAAAAAAAGTTGCAAGTTTTTAAAACATATTTTTATTTTAATAATGTAACAAAAACAATCTTCATTTTATTTGCTTACTTCAAAAAAAAAAAAAAATAATAATAATAATAATAATAATAATAATAATAAAAAATTCAAACAACTAAATGTACAAAGGCACTAATTGTGGCCACTTTAGTTTCGTACTGTATAATATTTCACTTTAATATTAAGTAACATCACCTCTGGCCTTAACTACTGCTGTGACTCTTTTGTTCATAGAATTTATTAATGCTTGGCATTCTTCTGGTGTAATGGATTCCCATATTTCCTGTATTTTTTTCTTAAGGCCTGCAATTGTTGTTTGGGGATCACTTCTCAATCGTTTTTTTTATAATAGCCCAAACCGATTCAATAGGGTTTAGGTCAGGACTAGAGGACGGCCAGTCCAGAATATTAATATTATTGTTTTATAACCATTTCTTTGTAATTTTTGCAGTATGACACGGAGCACCATCCTGCTGAAAGATGTACTCGCCAAAAGAAGTTATACTTTCTTACGACGGAAGTAGATTTTCTTTTAAAATGTCATTGTAACGAGAGGCATTTAGAGTTGACTCAATAAAACAAAAGTTTCCCAAGCCCATGGCTGACATGCAGCCATATATCATAACGCTACCGGGAAACTTTACTGTGCGTTTAAGGCAATCTTTGTGGTAAGTTTCACTTTTAGTTCGTATAACCTTACTTCGGGTATCCCCTACAGACAGTTCAAACTTGGACTCGTCACCAAAAATAATTGAGCACCACTGCCTTTGCGTCCATCCTTGCCGCTGTTTTGCCCATTGAATTCGTTTTTTCTTTTGGGCTACAGTCAGGTGGGGTTTTGCCTTTGCCTATGATTTAAAACTCTTTTAAAGGGTGTAAATACAAAATTAGTTGCTACCAACCTTAAAAAATTTATATTGCAATTTTTTCAAATGTTTTCTTGTGGTTTCACTTCCAACGCACTTTCCTATTGCCGAAGACCACTCAACTGCCAAACTTCTTACCGTACTTCTTCTATTTTTCTTTATTATAGAGTTTGTGATACTGGAAACTTTTTCACAATTTTTATAATTTGTGTTTACTGAATTGTTTTTTTTTTTTTTTTTGTTGTTTTGTAAGATTTCACAATGTATTGCACAGTAGACTTTGGCAAATTTAGTTCCATACCAATAGCTTTATAGGATTTACCACTTTTCCATTTTAAAATAACCAGTTCACGAATTTCGATTGTTACAGCTTTTCCACGCGGCATTCTGTATTTTATTTTTCGATATTTTCCACAATTTTTTAAAAAATGCTATATCTTTTTATAAAATTAAAAGATCCAAGCTAAAAAAAGTGGAATTTATGCTGAAATAACGGATTTTTTTACACAGTACGAAACTCATGTTGCCATATTTGAAAACTCTCATTTTAAGGAAATTATAAAAAGAATGAGTATTTTAAAATAAAACAAATAGTAGTAAAAATTTCAGTGGTGCAAATTTAAGTACTGTTTATAAACTTTGCAAAAATACAAAACATAGAGATAAAAACAATAAATTTTTTACAGTGTATTATATGTAAAGTAAACATATCGAATATTTTAATGCCGTACGAAACTCATGTTGACAGGGTAGTACAGAAGAACTCCAAATTTTTCTTAAAGATTTTTGATTTGATTTTTTAATTCATTCTGTAAAATAAGTTTAACTTTCATTTCAATTAAAACCATTGAAACCAATTAAATGGGACCATCTTAATACATGTGAATGCAAGTGCATGTTCCTACATGTTTTTTCTATGCAATGCAAGACAAATAATCTACAAGGACATGTCAACATTTTAAGTTTGTTCTAGTTTTCTTAGTGTTAGGGAATCCAAATATTTTATCAATAATACTTAGTTACAACGAATAACAAATAACACTCAATTATTAATAAAAATAAGATTTAATACTTTTTATTAATTAATTTAAAATTATTCACCAAATTAACCCGATTTTTTGAGAGAAGATTTTGCAAAAAAAAAGTAACTTCCAAAAAACAGAAATCAAATCATTATAAATTTAAAAGAAAGAGAGAGAGAGACAGGATAGATGGAACTTAGAACGACTTACATCTTAAGACATATAGATGCAGATCTAACAAATGTAATTTTCCGAGATTCTAAGCACAATGATCTTACGTTCAAAATGAAATTGCAACAAACAATTCCATAAAGGAAATTAATCAGTAAATAATTCTTGCAAAGACAAAAAAAAAAACGGCTTCAAAACAGATTTTATCCGTCTGTCCATAGCGGTTTAAAAATATGGTCATATACTTCAAATTACATTAACTATTGGAACACCCTTATTTTCCATCTCCAAACTTTATATTTGTTGTTATAGCAGAGTTAGTAGTACAGGTTCTTTGTAAATTTCAAGCGTCTGTCTACAACTGTTCAAAAGTACCACAATATAAATCAAATTAAATGAAGTATTGGGGCACCCTTTAATTTATAGTATTTACACTTGTTATTATAACGATCTCAATAATCGACATTCTGCCCAATTTTCAAACGTTTATCTATAATGGTTCAAAAGATAGGCCAATATAAGTCAATTTGCGTTACCTATGGGGACACCCTTTAACTTTTCTATTCGGAGCTATAATGATACGCAATTTTTTTAGTATTAAAGAGGTGCCCTTTAATGTTCATAATACACCTAAGAAATATGTAATTTGTATGGAGACACCCTTTAATTTTTACGATTATAAACTGTATTTAAAACGGGAAAAATCTGTTAGTTTCACCTTTAAAAAAATCTATAAATCAGCTCAAAAATAACTGAGGTCTGCGGGCACAAACAGTAACAAGACAAGGTCAAGCTACTGTTCACTCTTGTCTGAACGTCGGCTTATTTTAAATTCATTTATTCCATAATTAATTACAAGGGCTGCTATATATATTTCTGGCCTGGCAACACTGAGTGCTGCCAAGTGCAATCTGACATTTCCATTGGAAATTTTGTCATTTTTAAGCATAATCGTATTGAAAACGTTTTGACGTACGACCATTATTTGTGTTGTTTACAGTGACTTGAAAAAATTAATATAGAAAAAAATGGAATTAACTCGTGAACATTTTTGGGCCATCATTTTTCACAACTTTCGACGTGGATTATGACGACAAGAGTGCATTGATGAACTTAAATCTTTGTATAGCGATGAAGCACCATCCTATAGCTCTGTGAAAAATTGGTATAATGAATTTAATCGTGGCCGAAGCTCGCTCAAAGACGAATTCCGGTAAGGTCGTCCAAAAACGGCTGTTGTGCCAGAGAACATTGATGCCGTGCGTGAACTCATAATGCAAGATCGACATGTGACATACCGAGAGATAGAGACATCCTTGGACATTTCTTCCACCAGCATACATTCGATACTGCATGAACACCTGGCCGTAAAAAAGGTTTGTTCTCGTTGGATCCCGCACAATTTGAAAGTCGCCCAAAAAAAGGTTCGTGTCGATTGTGCAAAAATACGATTGCGGTGCTTCAAAAGACGTTTGTAAGATCGTCACAGGTGACGAATCTATGCGTATGAGCCCGAAACGAAACAACAATCGACCGTGTGGGTCTTCAAAGACGAGCAAAATCCAACGAAAGTTGTTCGTGGAAGAAGCACTTCGAAGCAAATGGTCGCCTATTTCTTCGGCAAAACTGGTCATGTGGCGACTGTTCCGCTTGAGCAACGTAGGACGGTCACCTCTGAGTGGCACACTGCAATTTGTTTGCCTGAAGTCATCGGAGAAATTTGAAAAACCAACAAGAGAAGACGAATCATTGTTCACCATGACAATGCGAGCTCTCACACATCGGCTCAATCCAGAGCGTTTTTGACCGGCCAAAATGTCGAATTAATGGGTCATCCGCCGTACAGCTCTGACTTGGCACCTAATGTCTTCTTCTTGTTTCCGCACATCAAGAAAAAAATGCGTGATCAACGATTTTCGTCGCCAGAAGAAGCTGTTGAAGTGTTCAAAAACCATGTTTTAGAGGTGTTTAAATATGAGTGGAAAAAGTGCTTCGACAACTGGTTTGAGCGCATGCAAAAGTGTATAAATCATGCTGGAGAATACTTTGAAAAACAATAAAACCATTTTTGATTATAAATATTCGCATTTTCACTATTAGGCCAGAAATATATAGAGCAGCCCTCGTATGTGAACTTCAGCCTTTTTGTTTCATCAGCCAGGTCTTAGGTGGCTAACAAAATGCATGCTGCAAGTATATCTTCTCGTCCTGTACGATTTCTATCGTGGTGAATCTGTGTGACTAGGAATTGCCGGTAACATTAATGTGCCCTCGTGTTAAGGCCAAATGTATTTTCAATGTATTTAAGGATGTCTAGCATTTTCGGATTGAATGCTGTGTAGACACTTATTAAGGACTTGAGAATAATTTTTTTTCAAAAATTCTTTAATACAAGAGAATACAACACTCGTTTCGGAGCCTAAAATAAATTAAAACATAGACCTCACTTGTGTATAGCCTACCCGCCTCTCTTTTTTAGCCATCAGTGAAAGTACCAAGGTGTTCTCTAATGGAAGCGTTACCCTACCCGGCATCCCCGTAGAGTATGACATAATCTTCTTGTTAAAGAAGAGGTAGAGAGGAATGTACGAATTTTAAAAGACCAAACGAGAGAGTTAGCAAATTGCCAAACTCGTATTAAATAATAAAGCAGAACTAAAGCGCAACCTCAAGCAAATACGCTGGCATAAAAAAGGCACCGACAAAAAGCGTGATATATCTTGAAAGTATGGCAACGCTGTTGAGAGAAAGCAAATCTTAAATGAGTGAATAATAAAAATCGTTCCTAGAATTAAATAGATTTCATATACCGACTGCTTTCTACGAAGATTTTTAAGCAAACAACAAAACTAGGATGAACGACAAATTATCGGTCGCAAATATTCGTTTTCAAAAATAAAACACATTCGTGTAAATGAAAATGCACACGATTATGACCTCGAATGAAATTCGTCATATGGCGCGAACTTTGCAATGGATTTATTTATTTTTCTAACGCCGGCAAATGACAAACAAATCTGTATAAGTGACCATGTTTGGTTTTAGTTTTAAAGTATTTTAGTGAATAGAGTTATTTTATTTTTTTTTTAAATATTTTTATGAAATTGGGGGTTCAACTGTTGATATAAATTAATTAAAATTTTTTTTTTTGGCTTAAGTTCATTTTTTAATTTCTAAAAACATTTTTTTTCTTTAAAAAAAAAAGTTATTTTACTTAAAAAATTAAATTATTTTTATTTTGTAGCAATTAAAACAATCGTAGGTAAAGGTTATAAGTTAAATAAAAAAAGCTTTTAGTTTTTAATGTAAAATTTTTTAAATATTATTATTTTACATGGTCAGCTTATCAGCTCACAAAAAGTAAACAGCAGCAGTGTTTTTCGTTGTTATTGAGCTTCATACCGCGAACTAAGGCAACGACAAATTCGTTTTACTGGACGAAATTTGTCGTTAGCCCTTGTTGTGTGAAAAAAAACATTATCTTTCATCATTAAATAAAAAGAAAGGGAAACATTAACTCTTAAAAACATTTTAAATGAAAAATTTAAACACCCTATCAAATTTTTCTAACACAACATAAAGATTTGCCCATTTCACGCTAAATTATGCCCATTTTGTACGAGTTTTTTATTTTTATGTTTTTACTAATTAAACGTTTTTTTTTTTTTTTTTTTTTTTTTTTTTGTCAAAACTACAGTTTTTTATTTTCTGTCGCGAAAACATGCGACTAAAATGAATAAAAAAATTATTAATAAAATTTAAATAAAATGTTAATAATTTTAACCATAAAATTATTTACATTACGACTGGCTTTACATGCAAAGCAAATGTGTTCCAGACAAAATGTCAAAATTACACGTAACATGCGCCAGTTACAAGATAAAATAAACTTTAAGACGATACAACAGCAAATTGACTGTAAAGTGAACGAGAAATAAATGAAACTCATATTAGTGTGGTGCTTTCGATGAGGAACTTGATTTAAAAAAAATTATTAAGAAAATTTAAAACTGTCAAAGCGATGCAAAAAAGTTTATTTTTTACTAATTGAATTAATTAATTTGTTCGTTTGTACATTTAATTCGGTTGACAAGCATCTAAAAGAAACAACATAAATAATTATAATATATTTAAGGTAACTTTTAACACATGTTCGACCACTGTGTTTGCAGCAGATAAATATGTGTGTGTGTGCATTTTTCTAAGGCGCAGTTAAATTTGATAAGAAATAATTTTTAGTTTTTTTTTGCTTTTGTAATAAAATATACAGTTTTAATTAGAAATATAAGTAAGCGGTTTTATATTTTGCTACTAAAAAAATAATATTTAAAACAAATCATTAAAAGGAAAACCTTCAATAATAAAAAAATTCAATTACTTCCTAATGACTTATTAATAATGTCAAATAAATTTTATTGTAAAATAAAGTGAATTTATTTTAAACATTTCTCATAAATTTCCTTTAAACAATTTTTAATTTTTCAAATATTTTTCTATACAAATGGCCAAGACCATTTGTCGTCATATCTCACCGCTTGTGGTAAAAAAATAATAATAAAAATAATAATAAAAATAAAACTGTTTTACATACAATGATCAAAAAGATTTAAAAAAAAACGACATATGAACGTATTTATGGGGAACTGGTTGTTGGAGCTTAATCTCCAGTGATTTAGGAGAGATCATAAACACTTTTCGTAGCCATAGAAATTAATCTTGAGTTGAAATTGCTTGAAATTAATGTGTGTAGCAGATAGAAACACCGCACACCACACACACGCAGACAAATTAGATCGAATATAAACAGGCTCTGCTGTGTGAAGGATATTGTGTTGAATTGTCATGAATGATATAATAAATTATTTATGGAGGTTGAGTATCATATTTTATTTTAATTTTATTTTAAAATAAAATAAATTTGTTATTTACGTTTTAAAACTCCTGGGGAGGTGTGGTTTTCTTAAACTGACTTTTAGTGGTCAATTGTTAATAAAAAAAAAATGATAATTTAAAGTCATTTAATATTTTAAGGTACCCTACCACAGCTTCTACGTAAAAAAGGAGTGTCAATCTGCTGATTATATTTAATTAAGTGTTAGACAAAATTGTTTTTTTTCCTATTTTGGGACATCACAGTTCACTTTGTACGTCATCTTTATGAACAATAGCACACTTTCTAATTTAAAAATATTCACCATCATTTAAGATTTTACAGGCGAACGGGCTTAGACGTGTTAAAGATTTTTAAAATAAGACAAGCTTGGTTCTAAAATAAGAATTATAAAGAGCGTGTGAAGGACGACAGTCGCACTATACAAAAGCAAAAGATCCTTTAGAACGAACTTGAGAGAACCGCTAAATTCTTTTAGGTCACAATTTGAGTGCTTGGTGAAAAGGACTTATCTCTAAATACCTTGAAAAAAAGCATAGATTGTCATCGTTAAAATTCGTACTGCGTAAGATACGCTCCTATACTTAACATCATTTAATTTGGAGGTTGGAAAATGACGACGACCTCCTCGATTAGCGGGCGTGGCGCTTTCAAACGACTACTGCGAAATTGTGAATGAGTGAAACTTATTTCATCTAAGGTCATCCTAAGAGACATTTGTAGCAAAAAAAAGCTCAGGAAACTAACGTAGAGATACAAAAGAGGGGGGTTATAGACTTTTTTCAGAAAGCTTAGCCTCTCCATATCGAAAGGACCTCCAACTGTGATACACATTTAATATCAGTATCAGTAATATCCAACCGTTCTACAGTTGAATGAAAACAAGGCGACTTATGTTGCATTGCATTACTTGCCAAAGTGCCTCACCAGTAACCGATATAGAGGCCGTAATTCTGGCGAGCTTCCTCAGAAGCAAAAGCGCCAAGAACTGAATACCAAACATGCCCCTCTAGGAATAGTAAGGACTTCCAGAGAGATTCTTATGATAAAGAGAGATAAATTGATTGTAAATGCAATCTCAAGACCGACGGATTTCCATTATAAAGTTGGAGTCTTTATTCCTTAGCAAAAAAAAAAAACCAATATTGACTCTCAATGGTCTTTTAACGTGAGGACTGAACAGTGAGGAAACGTAAAGGGGAACACTAGGGCGAATGGTTTCCTAGACCTTTAATTACCTCACGAAAACACTAGTTGCAGAAAGCGTTACTTTACCAGAGTCCTATTACAGATTTACACTACGGCACAGAACTAAAGTGAAAGCAAACGAAAGGTTGGTCGTGGGGTCTGTAGTCATTAAAAAAAATTGTAGACTCTATTGTATATTTAAGATAAGCGGAAGTGGCATTTTGGTAATGGTGTCCTTTCGTTTTAACTGGACACTGATTTATTAGGCAATGTGGACTCCGGCTGGGCGCCTAGCGTAACGATTTTTACAGCACTTACCAATTGAAAGGTTCATGATGTCAGTAAAATCACCTTATTGAGGGGAACCCTCGAATAACGCTGATATCGAGATTAATTTTCTATGGCCTGCTGGTTGATTCCGTGATAGGGGTGACCACTTTTCTCTATTCTTAATAAAATTGAGGGGGGTTATTACGAAATGTTGAGTTAAATTATAACGCTATAACTTAACTCTTTTTGGATTTTTTAAACACATTTTTTATAAAGTTTTTGGCAAATTTGAAAAACCGTTTATATCATTTATACTGTAGCGTTTTTCCCTTTTGGGATAAACGTACGGATTCTTTTGATTGCAAAAAGCACTGTGGCTATTTTCTTAACTTCTCTACCTGATCAAGTATAATCCTTACCCGTCTTTAGGATCCTATGGTCTCGTATTTACTAAACATGCGTTATTACAAACGCCGCCATCCTCACTACACTACTACTGTGTTACTCCGGCGAGACATGAACTACTCGATGCCTTGTTTAGTAACCTAAACCATAAACTGATCTCTCCACCTTGTTTTACATCCAAGTTAATCATCCCTATAAATCCAATAAGCCACAACTTAATATCTGCCGTACACTGTAATCATTTCGTCACTTCCGTCCGCTAACAGCTAGATCTCTTTTCTTTCTTATAAAGGTCGTCTTGACAGCTATCTACTACTGCTTTTATAAAATAGACGTTTTCACTAATTTATCTAGCCATTGCTTCACACAATCTGTATTACCTTTCCGGGAGTTTTCTACTGCAGTTTCTTAATTTTTAATTTTAAATTGCCTTACACAGTTATTATTCTTTCTCTGTATGTATGTCCGAAGATGGGCTCGAATTCACGATCTTCTGTTTTACAGCACGCACCTCTACCAACGCAGCCATTGAGGTTGCTTAAATTGTGTTAGCTAATCGTCGTATTGTTCAATACACACACCCAATGGTGGTGGAAGAAACTCTTTCACCTTCTGTTTTCTTACCATGCACATACGGACAACAACAACAGGCGTTGCCAGATCGTATGTTCGTAACAATACTATTGAACCCCGTTTTCCGCAGTCATATCGATGTTTTTTCAAAATCGACAATTTTCAGCGTTTTTGAAGAAATCCCAAAGTCTTCATATTACAAGTAAACAAAAGGCATTATATTCGGATTCTTTTTTAATAATTTTAGTCAATAAAAATAACCAGCCAGGCTTAAGTTCGTGTTTCAATTACATATTAAAAAACGATTTTTTTTAATTATTTATTTATTTTTACAGAGAACAAGAAAAGTTTATACAGACACTAGCAGAGTGTTATAAATTTTCTGCACCGCTACAACCTTTTTCAGCATGTTTCGTATTTGTTTTCTATCTAAACAACTTAATTGGGATTTCTCATTTTAAACTGAAGTTTGAACTTTGCTAACCACTTTCTTTTACTATGACGTCTTCATCCATCCCCAAAACAAAGAAGCATTGAGTAAAATTCTAATTTTCGTGAAGAAAGCAAATTGACGCAGTAGTGGAAATCCACAATCCATTTTAAAACTTTCATAAATTCTTTATTAAAACTGGAATGTTCATATACTTCGTCGTATAAAATATATTTGAAAGAAAAAAATATTTTTTTTGCTTTTAAAATGAAACATCTTTATAAAAAAGTGACTTGTAAAGTGTTGGACAACTTTCGTCAAGCCTCTGAGCCAAAAAACAATTAAGTAAAAAAAATAATCAAAAACTTGCAAATTTGCATTTGACCACTTCCTTTTTGATAAGTAAAATCGCCTTGTGTAACACACAAATCAACAGTAAAGCGCGGTTAATTTTGATGTTGAATTTAAATTTAATTTTAAACAAAATATTAACACTGTGCCGTCAAATGTTGTTATTGTTGTTTTTTTTTCTTGCTGCATATTTAATATTTATGATTTATGCATGAAATGTTGTGCAATTATGTCCTGAGGACAGATCTAGACATTTAGACACATCTGGATTTTATTACAGAAACTAGAAAAAAAAGATAGATTTTAGACACACAAAAAAAATCTGAAGAATTGGTAACGCAATAACATACACACACGCACAAGCATTGGGGCTTACGCATAGAAAAATAAAAAAATTTTTAAGCCGCGTTATAACTGATATAATTTTTTTTCTTTTAATAAACTTTTATATTGAAAAATATCAGGACAGACGGGCCAAGAAATTGACGTGACCAGTATTTTTAGAAAATATTTATTCAATTTTACATGACATATACATACGTAATAATAATAATAATAAATAATAATCTTTTTGCTTAAAATAATTATGCTCAGCTATAAATAATTTTTTTTTTTCATTTAAAGGCGCCGTTCAAAAAAAAAGCAGGTTATCAATTCATCTGAATGCTGCCTTTTTATGTTTGTGCCAGCAGAACTTGATCATTTTTGAACCGATTTTGAAAAATTTTTCTTTATTTGAAAGTTTTAAAAACAGTTTATAATTTTTAAAATTAAAGGGTGAACACCTACATAAGTACAACACATACGTTTTTTTAAGTCTTTGGCGCAAACCGTACTCGAGTTATGCTATTATAATTATATCGTGCAGGTTTCGAACTCTCGGCAAAAAATGTAGTGCAGTTTTGAATTCATATCGTAGAAACCTATAAAAGATTTTTTAATTTTTATAGAACAAAAGTTGACTTGTATTTCTAAACTTGTGTGTGTGTGTGTTTTGTTTAATTTAATCTCAGATGTTCTTACATTATCTAGGTGCTCTCCATCTGATGGATCATAACGCCAGATGGGACTGCATGCGCAGTCTATATCAATTAGATGGAGAGAATTAGCTTGCTTTCGTTATCGAATGATATAAGACTATTTGAGTCTAAGTCTGCTAACGTGACAACGACATTGTGGCAAATTATAGTAAAGACGCTATTGTTAGGTGCACACCAGGCAGCATAAAATGGCAACTGTATAAAAACAAAAAATTGGTTTAAAAAAGAAACCATCATATTTTAATTTGTTTTTTCTGCTCCCGGAATCATAAAACAACCGTTAACAGTGTAAACATCGATACAGACGGGGAAACATCGTGTTGAGAAACATGAAAAATCAAAAATCAGACAACATGAAAGAAACTGGAATTTCAAGAAGAAACAGTGCTACACACGAGGGAATGATAAGTGAAATATCGCTTGTAGGGCCAACGGCTTTATCATATCATAGTTGGAATATTTTAATTAGCAGTAATAACTGAAGTAGGTTCGTTCTTTGAACAGAAATTATGAATATAGCAAGTATGTGTGATCTCGCATTGCACAGTGGGGCAGAATCAAAATATTTTGGAAATAACTCAGACATTTGCAAACGGCTAGGCCGAAATTTCACATGAGTATAGCAGAAGAGTATTTAAGCTTAAGTTTTAAAGTTGGGTACAATCAACTTCCCAGGGATGGCGCTATGTGATCTCAAAGTAGGGTACCTCGCATCTGCAAATTTTTCTAATGCTTGGCATTTATTTAATTTTTAGTTAAACATGGTCTTAAAGGCCTAGTTAATACCTTTAAAATGATGCCTTAATCTGCATGTTTATGTTATAAAATGATCGAGTTGTAAGCATTTTGAAATTAAAATTCTTTGTTTTTCGATACCCTGGACCTTTTTTTTTTTTTTTGAATATTGGGTACAATTTTTATTAAATTTTTTTTTAATTTTTTATTTTAGTTAGCGAGCAAAATTTAAAATATTGTTACGAATATAAGATCTGGCAACCCCTATAGCTGTTGTCCGGACGGGCGTGGTAAAAAACAGAGGTAAATAAGTTACTTCCACCATAATTGGGTGTGTGTATAGAATAATACCAAAATTAGCTAAAACAAGTTGAGCAACCTCGATGCCTGCGTTGGTAGAGGTACGTGCTGTAAAACAGAAGATCGTGAGTTCGAGCCCACCTTCGGACAAGCGTACAAAGGAAGAGTAATAATTGTTTAAGACAATTTAAGATTAAGAAACTGAAGTAAAAACCTGCCGGAAAGAGGAAGACAGTTATTGTGTGAAGCAATGGCTAGATTAATAAATGGAGACGTCTATTTAATACAGGAGTTAGCAGGTAATTGTCAAGACGGCCCTTTATAAGATAGAGAAAAGGAACTCTAGCTGTTAAGCGGAAGGAAGTAACGAAATGATTACAATGTACGGCAGATGTTAAGTTATGGCTATTGGATTTATAGGGATGACAAACTTAGATGTAAAGCAATGTGGTTTAGGTTACTAAACAAGGCATCGATTAGTTCATGTCTCGCCGGAGTAACACAGTAGTAGTGTAGCGAGGATGACCGCGTTTTGTAATAACAAAAGTTTAACAAATACACGATCATGAATCCTAAAGACGGGTAAGGATCAAGTATGTCGCCAGATAGAACCATAAAAAGTTAAGAATATAGCCACAGTGGTATTTGCAATCAAATGAATCCATACCCTTGTTCTAAAATGGGAAAAACGTAGGAATATTTTGGAAAAAAATTTAAGATTATATCTCTTCTGACTTTGAAATTATGCAATTTTCAAGTTAAAAATTCCCAAATTATTGCATTTTTGTGTATTTTAGCCTAAAAAAGGCCATCAATCTTTTTTTTTATAGAAAAATGTATTCTTAAGGAATATATCACAATTTCTGTTTTTGTTAAAGCTAACTGTATGTGTGTACGTTTAAACAAAATTTCATATAAGACTGATCATTCTTGTAGAAAATGGATGTCCTTCAATTTAACCTATTTTGCATGGAAATTTTTATTTTAGCCTTTATGTTCTAAAATCCCTAGGATGGTATTGGAAGAAGAAGACAGCTGTAAAAAAGCTTATATAGCTCGGAATTGTTGCTGAAAGTATTTCGTGAGCTTTAGACTAAAAAATTCCAATTTTGGGATTTTTGGTCTTTATTTTGGGAATTGTGGGATTGTTGCAGATTTTTTGTCATTTGATTCAGGCTGACAAACTACACGTGCACAGAAAATTTAATATGATTTGCTTTATTTATTTTAAGATGTTATTGAATATTTAATATTTTTACTTTCTCCAAAGTGGTCCGTTTTTACAAAAGTAATCAACGAAGAAGTTCTTTCTTTCGAGATCTTTGGAGAATTTTCTGCAGTGCAAATTTTAAATGTTTGGCTATAACGTCTAATTTAAGTCAACAGGCATATCATCATTAACTTTTAAATTAATTTTTTATTGTGTTTTTTATAAGAAACCATCACGATAGCCACTTTATTGAAACTTGTAATGTCTGCCAAATACACTTTCAAATATTCGTAGAATATACGTTTGTTCTATTAAATCAATCTGTAAATATAACCTTTCCAATATAGAAAAAAATATTCAAAATCGGTAAACAAATAAGTCAGCTCAAAATTTACAATATTAAAGTAACAAATTAGGTAATGAGTTTGTCTGTTAAGTAAGTTAAATTTTTGGTAATTAAAATAGCTGAAAGTTAATTACATAACGAATTGCATACCAACTTAAGCTACTGATTAGTTGTAAAAACATATTTCATATTCGCTGTTCATTACGCTGAAAAATTTTAATTGCCGTAACCTTAAGCTAAAAAAGCTACTGGTGGTACATAACTCACAGATTATCATCATTATTACTTTAAATAGCTAAAATACCTCTTGATAAGATGTTAAGCTGTCAATATCTTAATGCTGTATCATTTTAACTAATAAAGAGTTATTATGTTCAATTGGTGAATAATTGATTAAAACATAAACATTTACTGAGTGTTTACGATGACAATACTGTTTAATTTAAATTTATCATTAAATTGTTCATCAGAAAAAAAACTGCATACAAAGATTTATTGAACTTATTTTTTTTTATTAATCACCATTTAAAAAAGAATTATTTACCCACGTGTCATTTGTTAATATCCGCCTTTGTCACATTATTTACTTTGGCAACATTGGCCGTAACGTTTCAATGCATTTTCTTTGCGTAACGGCCAACTGTCAAATTTATTTATTTACACTTGAAATATTGATCGACTAATAGTGCTAATAGTCAAAATAAATACACAAAAAAAGAATAAAATGTCTTAAAAATTATAAAGTGAATTTAAGTATCATTTATTTGATTTAATACGTTGGATAATAAAAAACAAAAATCACTTTGCAAGTGTCAAATTTATTACAAAAAAAGAGAAAAAAAATAATGATAAATAAAATAAATAATTTATTGATTCAGTTATAGAGTGACGTTAACAGGCAAACAGACAGACAGACAGTTATACATACGAACATACACAAAAGACATGAGCAGTGAGAAACTTTAACACATCAACTTTGAGGGAATAAGAAAAACGTCATGTCAAAATACTTATCTGACACTTAATTGAATTTTCCAAATATTGATTGTTTATTTTTTTCATTTAAACTTTTTCATTGTATTATTATTATTTTTTTGTTCTTTTTGCTTAAATATATTTTTATTAACGAATGGAATAAATTTGAAAGGGAGGAGGTTCTATTTACGCACCTTATTGAGATCAATTTAGCGCGCAGTAGATGTGTCTTTCAGTTTTGGTATAAAATTTTTATGATTTTTGCGGTACAAATCACTTGTTGACAGACAGGGTGTGTAAACGCCTACATTCTACCGATACATAAATACATACATACATACATAATTAAGTTAAGTATTTATTTATGCACTTAAATTAAAAAAAAAATATTTTGCTAAAAGAATCTATTGCAACCAGCGACGTATGAATGGATCAATCAATAAATTAACGAATAAATAGATGACTGACTGACTGACGGACTGAGTGAGCGTGTGAGTGAGTGGATGTATAAACAACTAACTAAAAATATGCAATTTTAATGATGGCAATTAATAAAAAAGTCGAAATTATGTGTTTAATGTGGAGATAATTGTTTTGGGAAGCAAACAAAATTCATTAAGATTTATGGTAAATTTTTATTGCCAAGATAAACGGAAATAAAAAAGAAATTAAATTGAAACTATTATTTTTAGTAATCAAAAAATATCGTTGGCTGAAATGAAAAGTTACAATTTCTATTAAGAAATTTTTAATCTGTTTTTTAATAAAATTCTGCGTTCTAAATGAAAATGTATCTTTCTACAGAAAACAAAAAAAGAAAAACTTTTTGACTTTTTTGTTAGTTACATGCTTTTTCATTTTAGCTGACGATATGTAGACAACAATATTTGTGTGTTTGTTTTAGTACTTAGACAGCTAAATGGCTGTACCGAATTTCTTAAAATTTTCAGAGCATCTCTCTGTTTATATGGAAGGAACTATAGGCTGCAGAGATTTAAAAAAATCCAACTGGGCGCTGCCACGCCTACACAAAGAAAATATTTATTTCCCTGTATCTTTTAAAATTATAAAAATAAGAGTCTCTAAATAACCTCTAAATAACTTCATAGGAAGTACAAATCATCATTAAAAAAAATAGGCGGAATTGGACGAGTGGGCGGAGCATGGTAGCTCGCATACTAAGAAATATTAAATTTTTCTTTATTTTAAGAAGGGCTAAAATTTTAAATCTTAGTGTAAATGAATTTATTGTCAATATAAATAATGAACCAAAAAAATTTTGAATTGAACAAAAATTTTAAATGGATTAGTGGGCATGGTACTTCCCATATATTGCGAAATATTATTATCGTGTACCTATGGAATTATAATAAGTAGAGTATTAAAATTAAATTATTATTATTTTTGTTTTCCTTTGGCACATTAATTTAAAAAAAAAATCGTTCTTAAAAAAATTCAAACCAAAAAATTTAAAAAACCAAAATGCAAGAATTTTTTTTGAGTTCTAAAATAAAAAAAAACAACTCACTGAAATTATTAAATATTTAAATGAATTTAATAATGATATTGAATTTTTTCATAAAAAGTTAGTATTTTTAAAAGAAATAGTTAAAATTTATTAAAATTTCATTTTTCCTAAAGTTTTTAAAATTTTTATTTAATTCATTCAATTAAAAAAGAATTTATTTCACCGAAAATTTACATTAAATTTTTTATTATTAAAAGGCGAACGAGCTTCTGCTTCTCCATCTTCTTCTTTTCTCTTCGTGAAAATTTCTAGTGTTTGCTTGTAAAGGTTAAAAAAAAAATAATAATTTGTACTGATAATAACGTCTCTATGGGATTACCCTTTAATAGTTAACTTCATTCGATTATTATTGGCCGCTAAGGCAATTTAACACAACTTCTTTACAAATTTCAAGTGTCCGTCAGCTACAGTTTCAGATATACAAACCTGTGTCATATGGACAGACATTGTAGCGATAACAATAGGGTCAGGTTTTTATCCTTTGGATATGGAACTCTTAAAATACTAATACCAATAAAAAAAGACTGTTCTCTTTTTTATTAAAAAATTAAAAAAAAAATTAAAAGATTAAAAAACAAAGTTGTTTACATTTTAATGATCGATGTTACCCCTCGTATAATTTTAAAGTCTAAAGCTTTTCGGATATAAAGATATTTTGGAAACAAAAACATTTTCCGTTAGATAAATAAACATTTTTTAACATATTTTGAGAAATTTGTAAAGAAAGCTATTTATATTTTAAACAATTGGCCAATACAACAACTTGAAACAATACGAACTTTAACAAAAATATATTTGAAAAAAAAATAGTAATTGTGCTTGTGTGTTTATTTTTAAATGCTTTTGTTTTTAAGTGGTATTTACCGGACTACAGTAAATTATGGTTATAACGAAAAGAAAATGAGTAAAGGGTTCGTCAAGTTTATTTCAAATGTAGTTAAATATTTAAAATTCAAGTTAATAGTCTGTTGTTCTTGCAAGATATCAGCAAATATTTTATTTTAAAGTTTTTTTTTTGGCCTTCTTCATAACCTTCAAATAAAGTTTAACTATTAATTTTTTCCCGTAAATTTGTTTTTGGAGCTTTGATTTCCAGGTAAAACCATGGTATGAAGAGATAACACTTGGAAAACTGACATTAAATGTAGTTGAAGTTTTTAAGGACATAAAAGGAAGAAGTGTGTTTTTCAGCAATCGTAATCGTCATACAAATTCAGTTTCATCATTAGATGCTGGTTAATTTCGTGACTAAAATTTTTTTTAAATATATTCCAAACTGTTCATGTGCCTTCATTAATCAATATTTATTCTTAATTATTTGAACTTCTTTTCCCATATAAGAGGGAAAATATGGCAACTCCAATTAAAAAAAGTCATGCATGTTCTTAAATCCACACGAAAGCACTGTTGCTATAAAATTATTTTTTATAAAAACAATGTCTTAAAAAATACCAAAGTGAAAATTTAGTGTGGAATTCAGAACATGCCTGATAATTAAACTTTATATTAAAAACAGTGATGTCAGATCATAATTTTAAAAATCCCTACTTTGCATAAAAAAATCCCCCTCTTTTCCCAATTATCTAACTTTTTTCCTAAGCTTTTAATTTAATAATTTTTTTCTATTAAAATTATTGAATTGTAATAATAATTTAAACAAAAAATTAATTTTATTTACATGTTTAAAAATTATAAAGTTTTTACTTTAATGCTTTCCGACAAACATACACATTTTGTTCTTTTTATATGTATTTGGAATCAAGGAATAATGGGTTAAATTCAAAATCTGGTCACACTTCTTACATTTCGGGTTTTTATACAGAAGCCCAAACGCGGGAAGGGATAAATCTATTTCCGGCTTCGATGCCCTTTCCGATTCCATATCGAGAATCCTAGAAAGCTGTCCGAACAGTGAAATTGTTGTTGCTGGTGATTTCAATGTTCACAACTTGTCTTGGATTCGCCATTCGAACCGTACAACCCTAGAGGGCCAATATGTTGAGCTATTCGCCGCGCACAACCACCTCGCGCAATTAATTAACGAGCCAACACATATTTCGTGTGTTGAAGGGCAACAACATAATACTCTCGACCTTTTCCTTACCTCACACCCTGATAAGTATGAGGTAAGTATTCTTGCGCCTCTCGGTAACTCGGATCACTGCACCATTTCCGCCTCCTTTTCGGTCGCTAATCTTCATAACGTTTCAAAAATGGCCACGAAACGTTTAAAATATATGTACGAAAAGGCTCGTTGGGCTGAGCTCAACGAATTTTTTCGGCATTTTAATTGGAAACTTTTTTTTCTGGACAATAAAGTCGATGCCATGGCAGAAATGGTTGTGAACATTATTTTGCTTGGAATGAAAACTTTTATTCCATCTAAGCAAATCCGTGTTAATCCAAGAAAGAATTCTTGGTTTAATCAGACGTGCAAAAATGCAGTCAGATCCAGAGAGGAAGCATTCAGTATATGGCGGTGTAACAAAAACGCCGTAACTGATTTGCTACGCAAAAAGGCGAGATCTTCGTGTAACACCAATCCCCAAAAAGGGAGAGGCTAGCAACCCTGAAAATTACCGCCCAATCGCAATTTGCTCTGCGCTTTCCAAAGTAATGGAAAGTATGCTTAATTTTCATCTTGTGAAATATCTGGAGTCCAACAGCTTACTTAGTGACCGGCAGTACGGCTTCCGTAGGGCTCGCTCTACGGGTGACTTATTGGCCTTCCTTTCGGAAAAATGGTGTCAATCCATTCACCATTTCGGCGAAAGTATGGTGGTGGCTTTAGATGTTTCCAAGGCGTTTGATAGAGTGTGGCATGGTGCACTCATATCAAAACTTATTGCTTTTGGTGTCGGTAATAGCTTCACTCGACTTATATCGAGCTTTCTCAGGGATCGCACTATACGAGTTGTTATAGATGGGATCTCATCAAACGAGTTCAGGGTAAATTCAGGGGTACCGCAAGGTTCCGTCCTTTCCCTACCCTATTTCTTATTTTTCTTAATGACCTTCTACGTCAGACTTCCAACCTTATTTATTCTTTTGCAGATGACAGTAGCATATGCCATTCATTTTCGTTTCGCAGTAGACCAAGCCTTCAGGAAATTGGGGCTGTGAGAAAGCACATGGACGACACCCTTAATCGCGACCTTTTAGTAATTTCCGAATGGGGCCTGGCGAACAGGGTTCAGTTTAACGCTAATAAAACCCAGTGCTGTGTGCTTTCGCACAGGCGTACTGCTGAACATGCTACGTCATCTGTAATTATGGGTGATACATATATTAAGGAATCAGAAGCTCTCGATGTTCTTGGCATGAAAATTCAATGCGATGTTCGTTGGAACAAGCACATTTTTCATATTGCAAAAGAAGCATTCAAGTGCCTAGGTTTTCTGAAACGGTGTAAGAAATACTTCACTCCATCTGATCTCCTTACTATCTATGTCACCTATATCAGACCGAAAATGGAATACAACTCTCATGTATGGGCCGGTGCTTCAAAGTCTATTTTGGAGTTACTCGACCGCGTACAGGAGAGAGCGAAGAAACTCATCGGTGACAGTAGGGTATCCAGCTCTATTGACTCACTGGAGCATCGACGCAATGTGGGGTGTGTTTCACTGTTTTATCGTTACTACAACGGAATGTGCTCTTATGAAATCAGGGAACTTGTTCCTGAAAACCGTAATTTCATACGCGCAACGCGATCTGCATCAAGAGCGCATTCCTTTGTGGTCGATTGGCCAGTGAATCGCACAACGCATTACAGAGAGAATTCGTTTTTTGGCCGAACAGTTCGTATGTGGAATAAACTCCCTGCAGAGGTCTTTCCTGCCACTTTCAATGTGCAAAGATTCAAATCAAATGTTCACAAGCACTACTCCCTCTATCCCCCATCCCAAAACCTAATTTCCTAGTTCTGGCACAATGCATTGCATAAGTAGGGGTCATCCCCTGAGTGCTGGTCCTAATTTAAAAAAAAAAAAAAAAAAAAAAAAAAAAAAAAATATTTTTCTTAAAAAAATACACAAAAAAAGTTAGAAAAGTATTTTGCAAAATATCACAAAACTAAATTAAAACCAAAAGTTAAAATTAAAAAAAGAATATAAATAAAACCATTAGTAACAGAAATAAAATAATTTATTTTTTTCTGCCTTTCAGTGTTTAGTGAAATTACTACACATTTATTTTTTTTTTAATGATACCAGACTGGTGAAATTTGACTGAAGATATTCTTTTTTTTTGAAGTTTGAAGTTGAAATATTTTTAAATCCGCTTTAAGGTATTTAAACAAAAATTCTAAAAAGTCCCTACAATTTTCTTAATCCTGTCTTTTTCTTCCTACACTACAAATTTAAAAGAAATCCCTATTAAAAGGGAAAAACCCCTACATGTGGCATCACTGATTAAAAATTAAAGGAATGACTGACGACTATCTCTCCAAAAACTTTTTTGACACTTTTAGCTTAACATGAAATTGTTATAACCAAAAGTGTCTATCTGTCCGATATTGGTTGGCCCTTAATTTTTTATGTTTTACTGCATTTACACTATGCAATTTTTCATGAAACAAGCATGAAATTTTCGTTTGTTTGTGAAGCAATATGGAATTGCTAGAATTTTGAGGGGATTTTACTGTTGCTTATGTTTATTTTTAAATAACGCATATCGTTGCCACTTAAATAAAGAATTGAAAAAGAAATGCCTCAATAAGTTGCATAGTGTAAATCTGACTTTTGTCATTCTATTCCTACTTGAATTCATTTCACAAAAATTCAACAAATTTCTAGAAAATTACAAAGCAATCTCTCCTTTTTATAACTGCAAAGAGAATTTTATTTAACTTTGTTATTGTAGAGTTTTTAGAATATAAAAAAGATGATACATTTTAAATTATTAATTCCCTTTCCTTTTAAAATAATCTTTTTGCAGGGGGCACCTTATTATTTCATTTATTTATACTTTTCATCTATAAATACTAAATTTAAAAAAAAAAAGTTGCTTTAACACTGTCCCCTACAAAAAGATTTCTTTGTTACAGATGTTATAGCCATGTTCGACTGTATGTAATTTTTAAAACGCACTAATAGTGTTCTTTCTACCTTAAACACCTTGAAATATTTAAAATGAATAGGAAAGCAGGCACTTAATTGATTAAACGACTGTCAAAAAAAATTGTTTTTTATGTTTGTAAAATTTATTTCTTCTCCGCTAATGAATACTACAAGTGGACAGCAGTTTTTTGTCTGATAAATAAAATGAAAATACTATTTTTAAGGTTTTTTTAGCGAAATGGTAAAACAAGTAGTAGTTGAAATATCTGTCATAGGCCTCTATTTATGAGTCGTAATTTCCTGGACAATCTTAATTTTCACAGAAGGCGTTTTAATTAAAATGGCCGCTACAACACAAATAATAAAATGAAGTTATAAATTAGGACATGTTCTTATAGAAAGACGAATGCGTAACTTGTTTAACAAATGAAGTTCAGTTACCAGCTGGCTTAGCAATTACTCGGGACTCGAACGACAAGGGGACTTGACCAAGACTGAAGCCAATATTCTGTTTCCAACATTTTGCTTATTTTGGAGGGAAAAAGGACCGCAAAATATTAGTGGTTGGCCTTAATACCTTCCCTTACACAATCACAAAGTAACGAAAAGTGTAATAAGCATTGATTCTGAAGAAACAATTTAATTTTTATCATGAAAAAATATTGAGCAAAAGGAATCGTTGACTTCATTGTCTTAAGAGTTCAGACAAAACAACATTTAGGACTAAGCGACAGAGGGAACTTTCACTACAAGAAAATGGTTACAAAAGTTCTTAAATGTATAAAAGTATTTAAAAAGAGAGTTAATACTCAGCACTAAAACCCACTCGTTTATTTTGTGACCCTCTATTATATCTCTTTTCAGAGATATAATAGAGGACACATGTGGTGAAGGTCACTGATAAATGGAAAACTTCATAACTAACTTAACTTAACTTTCATAACCCTGTCATTGTAAAGCATTTTTCTATAATAGCGCCTCTAGTGTTAAGTAGCATTATAGTTGTTATGCTGCTACCGCCATTTTATTTACTTTTGTACTTTGTCGATAACTTAATGCTATCAAGTATTATCGACGCAAATACAAAAAAACATATTAAATAATTCCGATCAGGATTTTCACTTCCTATACGGAGGTATAAGTCGATGCGCAGTTTCTTGGAGGGACGTTAAAAATATTTAATAATAATAGGGAAAACAATGGCGCTATAATTTTGTACTTTTGCCATTAAAAAGTTTAGATTTAAAAAAAAATATTAATACAAATAAAAAAAATTGTAGTGGCTGGGATATGAACACAAGCTAGCCAAGCAATCACTTGCTTAATAGTCAACCTGTCAAACATCTCAGCTGACGATTGAGTTATTCCAAGAAAAACGATGAGTGCATTTACACAAGGAAAGTTTACTTTGCAAAGTTTTGATTTTGTGTGGGAGAGAGGGAGAAAGAATGATAAGCAGTACAAACTTTGATGTACTCGCAAAGTTGCTTTTTTTTCGTTTGTTGCTTGTACACGGTTGTATATATGTACATATGTGCTTAAGCATCAAATGTAAAACGTCCAAAAATTAAGAACGATCACACAGAAGGAAACAAAATTTGTAAGAGAAAACTTTGTGTGTCTGAACACGAAACAAAGTTTAAAAGAAAATTAACAAAACTTTGTCAAAGTAAAATTTGCCTGTTTGAATGTGGACCATAAAAAATTAATTTAAATCAAAACTATTGATTATAAAAAAATGTGCAGAAATTTGTATAAAAACTCATTTACAACACGCAAAGTAAGAAATTTTTTTATTAAAATAAAGAATTTAAAAAAAAGGTTTCCACTTACTTGTCATCCTTATCATATTTCGGGAACGTAACATTTGCCAATAGAACAGATGATTCACTCTGTGGTTCAGCTGAAATACCCTGAGCACGTTGACGCTGAAACGATTGACCCGATTTTCGAACACCACCCGCCACCATACCGCCAACAGCGCCGGCCGCACCACTTGGTGTTGTCGCTCCACTGCGTGAAAATGGAAAAACACTCTGAAATTTATCCAAATGTGATTTGAGTTCAGCTATTTCTGTGTCTTTGTATTGAAGGGCGCGTTGCATTTCTTGGATTTTGAGATCCTTGGCATGAATTATCTGTAGTAGACGTTCCTCTTGAGCAGTGGCCGGGACATACGAACTACTTAATAAGTTAACATTGCCTACAATGGGATCCATAATGGGTGTAGAATTTGTTTGATTTGTTATACACAATCCCTGCATTTGAGCGGCTAAATTGTATTTTTGTTGCGGACAATAATCAGTATTTGAATAGATACCACTTTGCTGGCCAGTGGCGTTTGATTGCAAGACTATGGATCCGCCAGTTGGCGATGAGGTGTAGAGACCCTGCGTTTGTGCCTGCAATTGTTGAAGTTGCTGGTAACGTTGTTGCAGCTGTAACTCTTGCTGGTGTAGAATATTGCGGGTTTGTAAATTCGGATCGGTATTGAGTTGTTGTGCTCCCGTTGGCACAGTACCGTAAATAAGCGTATGCGTTAATACGTCTGCCGTATGCAAGGGCAATGATAGGCGTATTCCACCTCCGGATGTATTTGTATCGATAAGCGTGCCACTTAGCGCTTGTAAATTATTGTTGTTCACTAGACCCAGATCGGGTTGAAACTGTATGTTGGCATTCGGTTCTTGCTGCATTTTAGCTAGTTTCTCCTCTTCGTGTATATCAACGTCACCCGGACTCTCCGGTTTTTTCGGCTGGCACAAACGAAAATCTTCGTTGTGACGCAATTCAATGTTGTCGTCTACTATGTCTACGTCGACTTTTTGCTGCTGCTGTTCTTGATGATGATGATGATGATCTTGATTATTTGTTAAAATTTCTTCTTGTTTTTGTTCTTTCTCTTTGTTGTTGTGGTGGTGATAGTTGTGGTGGTCCGTGTTAGTTTTTTGTGTGGAAAATGTTGCGTCAGGTATTTGTATTTGAAGAAGAATTTCCGTTTTTTCACACGTTTGTTTTTCCAAAGTGTTTTTATTTAATGTGGGTGTTGTTGTCGCGTTTATCTGTGATTTAAGGGAATTTAATAATTCACTATTATGATTATTATGTTGACTCTGTCGACGATAGCAGCATTTATTTTCTTTTGTTTGTTCTTGTTGCTGTAATTGTAGCTGTAGCTGTTGTAAATCTTTTTTAAGTTCTTGGCTTTGTCCTTCAGTACTCGTTTTTTTATTTGTATTTGAATTTGAATTTATAGTTGTATTTATATTTCTATTGTTATTTATTAAGTGGGGATCTAGATCATTTAATAAGGCACCATCGGTTGTTGTTTTGAATGTCGCAACAGATCTGTATGTATTCAATGATTCAATATTGATTGTATCTATTTCAGTTTTGATATCTGCTGTGTTTCTATTTGTTGTGAAAGTAGTAGGAATTGTTGTGATAACATTTGTTGTTGCTGTTGAATTTGTTGTATTTGTTGTTTTACTATTATTAACATTATTTGGATTGCTGAGGTTGTGATTTGTAAATATAGCATCGTTGGCTGTATTGTCTGATGAGGCTGGCCTCTGTCTAGCGAAGCACAGCCGATCAAAACAAATACGCATGCAAGCGATTTTGACGTAAAAACGTTGATAAGTTTATCAACACAAAAGCCCTGTAAAAAAAATTAAAAAAAAAAATTAAAAAAAAAACAAAATTAAAAAAATATAAAACAATTAAAAACAGACTTCTATTATCAGCAACATTAATTAAATATGTAAAATTATACGCAGCAGCAGTAATTACATAAAGTATACGCTGTTTGTCCCACATTTAAATGCTCGAAGTTGATCGCTAAAAGTCACTATCTCTGTATGTTCGTTTAGTATGGAAATTAATTAGTTTCCAAGGAGAAGTTGAATACGCAAAATAAATTAAAGTTTTTATTATTTGTTAAGTGGGTTTGAACAACTTCAATGTACGGATGTGTTTATTTCAAAGTAAAATGGTGTAATTGATACGTAATTGTATCATAACTCCCCATAAATTTAAGGACAGACTTATTTCACTTAAAAATAGTAGTAGAATGATTTAAAAGAAAAAATAACCAATAAACATTCGCATTATTTCATTATCCTGTCAGTTACATTTTACAAGACCTAATTGACGGCTTCTGGCTGTATCTCACAACTGGCCCGGACACTATTAATATCGTTTCTGCGTTATTCGCTTAGCAGCAGTCTTTAACAGCGCAAAAGAGGTAAAATCGCAGCTACGAAGCTGCCAATTTAAAACAAGACTGATTCTCGATTACCAAACTTAGTACGCAAAACATCAACTACTTGATAAGCAGTGAGACGTGGAGTGGTCATAAAGAGTGTGTAATCATGGTCCTATAAGGCTCGCCGTTATTTAACTTGGATTTATAGAACAGGATTAAAAAAAAAACAATGATGCCACCGTTTCAAATTCTACAAGAAAATAACACTCTCGGTGGCTTCGTTAACCTCTCAACAATGACGTATAGGTTTTCCAATTCCAAGATGCAACAATTTATGTCCAAGACGTAAATGCCCCTCGTCAGAAAATACGGTTTTTTAAACAAATTCGATATCCGGTTAGAGCTTCTGTAAAATCGAAACTGAAAAACCTTTAGAAAGTGGATGTTTATTTGCATTTAAATGCTGACTCAATTCAGACTTGTAAGCGAAAAGTCCAAGAGCTTTGTACAAAATTCTTATTTGGCTGTTGTGTGAACTGTCCAGTTGCTAAAATCGATGGCAAGTTGATGTTTTTGGTTTGGGTTGCACACTTTGGGTCATAGCAGCCACATCGTCAGTTTTCATTGCAGGTGAACGAGGATAATGAATGTTGTCCACTCATGAACTTTTTGCACAAACTTTTAAACACCTCGGTGGATGATTTTTTTTTTAAGTTTGGGAAAGAAAATACAGGTCGCACTTCTGAAATAAGTTTGCAGTATTTTCCAAAATATTCATGATTTTACCCAGAAAACCATTACACTGGCTGATAGTCAATATTTTGGAGAGAAAAACTCAAATAGCGTTGAAATAACATGATAGAACGCACCCATAAAATTTTAATTTCATCTCTTTGTACCTTTTATCGTAGCGAAACGGTTTAAAATTTACGGCCATATTCGAGAAAATCTTGCCTTTAAGATGAAAACCTGTAGGAAACGTACCGACTTTGAAGCGATATTAAGAGGATTACGGTTTTAACTTTTCGGTACGGAACCCTGACCCTGTTCCCTTCAAAAAAGAACATTTTTAATAATTTTATAGATACGAATCGCCGCCAAGAAAGCAATTTATATCAAAGGCCTTTGACAAACGATCGCAGAAAAATTGCAATTATTATTCCAAATTAAACATATAATTTTTCAACTTCTAAGCTAAAGTTTTCTACAATTTTCATTTTAAATTTTCTAAAATCTATTTACATTTCTTGCTGTTACTGTTACATTTCATTCTTTTTATTATTTATTAATTCGTTATTGGAAGGCTGGCATTAAAATGTATCGCCTCAAGTTAATATTTTTTTTTAATTTAATATTTGAAATTGTTGCATAAAACTCAAAGCTAAATAATCACCAATCGTTAGATAATAAATAAATATTCTTAATTCTGATTGGGTGCAAAGGCAACAATTATTTTAAGCCAACAACTGCAACATAAAAATTGTCTTGAATTTTTATTGGTTTTAGGGTTTCCGACACCCAGTACTTATATCAATTTAATATGCAGCTCGAATAATTTAAAATAAAATATATAATTTAATTGTACTTGTATTTATTTACTTTATGTAGATGGCATTGACTACACAACAGTCAGTGATCAGACAGGGTATATCAGTTGCTACCAGTCGACAGCCAAAAGCCACTTAATTATATATTAAACGTTTGCGCGGGACTGAGTGAAAACTCGTCATTTCAGCCATAGATAAGCCTGTAATCTCTAGAAAAATATTTACTCCTATTTTAATCTAAAGGAATTTCTAATGTGATACATTTTTTCTTTTCGTTAAAGAGCTAAAACCCCCTACCAAACAATTCTCTAGTTAAGCCAATGAAAAAATTACTGAAGTGTAAAATTATGCTTTAGAATCCAGCTAAAGATCACACACAACTTTATATACCACATGACCAATACACAAACCGCAAAAAATAATGTTGGCGGACACTGTCTGGAAGGGCCTGGAAGTTTGCAGACAGTGATATATTAAAAGATAACGTGACAGATTTAATCTTTCAGCAGGTGGGAGAAACATAAAGGGCTTTTTATTGAAATTCGATAGCTTGAGGAAGCGCAACCTTAAGCAAATAATGGCGAATACACAGGAGGGTTATTGTCACGCGGATTAGATGAGAAGAAAAAGCTAAAAAAAAGGAAATAAGAGGCTCTAAAAAAATATCTACAACAAAAGTATTCGGCTTAAGAAACCTTCTTGATGAAAGTAAATACAAACTAACCGGTTAATCGAATAACTAAAAATCCAACTTTACTTTTACTGTAAACTCTATTTATTGTGACCAAATATAAAACTTTTATTGTCTATCGTTATTGAATATTTCTAAACATTTTGCAACCAACAATGATTTTATTTTATTTTATTTTGTTCTGTTCTATTCTATTCTGTTCTTTAGAATATTTACGTGTAAGATGAATAAATTTAATGCTGTCAATGTTGTACGAAATTACTATGTATTTTTTTCTGCATGCGATACATATGTTTAGTTTTTTTTTTTTCTACAAGCAAAATTTTATGGACTTTTTTTTGCTGAAAAAACGCATTTTATTTTTATGTGCCAGCCACCAGAGTAGGAGGGGTAGATTCATATTTTAACAATTTTGCATACATTTACAAACGGATTGTAAAAAATTAATAATTTTTGCAACAATTATCAGCCATAAACGACACAACATGTATTTCGGTACGTACAAACATATTGTGGCGGTGATGTGGCTTAAAAGATTTAAAAAAAAAAATATTTCAAGCAAAATAATTGCAAATGTGAG
The DNA here is from genome assembly GCA_937654795.1 of Cistogaster globosa. Taxonomy (NCBI): domain Eukaryota; kingdom Metazoa; phylum Arthropoda; class Insecta; order Diptera; family Tachinidae; genus Cistogaster; species Cistogaster globosa. The sequence goes on along the minus strand of OW569404.1, from coordinate 134,824,333 downwards.
TTTTATGAAAACTGCGTGTGTTATTAGAAAATATTATGGAGTAATAAAAAGAGAACAAGATATATTTATGCATATGTACTCTACATTAGGGAAATGACTTTTGAAAATAATTTTAAAATATCAAAAGCAAGCGACCGTACGTCCGGTTGCAGTACCTGCTGCAGGATGCTCAACACTCGTTTTTTGTTGCGGAAGCAATAATTTATTTTCTTGGGGAACTAAGCAGTTCATAAGAAACCATTTGAGATTTCAACTGGACTCGGCATTATTATGTCAATTCCAAGGCTTTTTACAAGCAAGTGAAGCCATTATGATGTTTTCTTAGTAATGACTACGATATGGCACGCATGTGATAGTCAATTGATTTTTCAATGTGGCCCATTCTGGCCAGAGTATCAACTGTCAAATACTGCGCTTTCTCTCGAATGCCAAAAAGATACCATAAGGTCACATTTGTGCAGTTAGTGAAGCCAGTGAATAAATCGAAAATTTTTAAATTTGTTTTGAGATTTTTTTTAATAAAAAGTTTTTCAGTAAAGCTTCGAGTGCCAACGGCGTAGTTAATATTATGGACGGCATCGTACTTCCCTTCTTAATATTGCTGACGTTGACGGGTCGCCAAAAGGAGTTCAAATACTTTTTCCTTTAACGAATATAATTTGTGATAGTGATAATTAAAAGTTCTTTTTTACTTGAAAAAAAAAATTAAAAATTTATAATTTATTTCGAAAAACTTTTAAATAAAAGTCTTAGTCGTTATCGCGTGTGATGGAGGGTCTTTTTTTAATCTCCTTTACATAATTTATTAAAACTTCAACAGCAATTATTTGATAATATTCCCAGAAAAACAGATCAGCTGGTTTCTTTTTAGAGAGAGGAATACAACTCCATTGCAAACCTGCTTCTTAACAAGAATTTTGCACATTTTGTATTTTGGTTGCGGTTTTAATTTTTGCTTTCTTGTAAGATTTTTTAATAGACTTAGCTATTGACCATGTTTTTTCCAACTTACTTGTAGTAAAGTTAGAAGATTTTAATTAATATTTTTTTGATCGTTTTTTAGCTTTTCTGTGGGTTTCGCAGTAGTAAATACAAATAACAAATGTCACACAGTGTTGGATTTGGTAAAAAAAATTAAAACTAAAAATAAATCTGCAGTTTGTAAACGGCAACCCTAATGGCATATAAACTTTTCACGCCTATAGTACAGGTGTAGCCAACTTTAAGTCTTAAATATTTTTCATTAAGTTTTTGTGCGATTTTTTTTTTTTAATTGCAATAAGCCTTTTTATTTAAAATCTTATAGAATAAGATTTTGCAATTGTATAGAAATTGAGCAGTGAATAGGATGGACGAAAATCCCATAATACCTAGAAAAGTTTTAAAAATCCCCAAAAAGGTATTTTTAAATTTTTTGTGTATTTTTAATAAAACGAAATAAATAGAGAAATTTAACTTAAAAAAAGGTTTAGAATTAATAAAAATTTTGATTTTTGTTTGCAAAATATTTTTTACATATTTTTTGTTACAACTTTTTGAATCACTAACCAAACAGTAGACGGAACTTTTCAAAAAAAAAAAAAAAAAAAAAAAAAAAAAAAAAAAATAGTGCCAAAAAAACTCTTTAATTTTTTAAATTTATTTTTATAAAATGTTCTCTAACTCGCCAAAAAATCGAATTGGGTTGTTATTAATTTTTTTTATGGAAAATAATTTCAATAGCTTTGTTTTCTTTACATCATCCCACAATTCATTTCGCCGTGTTTTCTTACTTTTAACACGGCTTAGCATCAGAGTAATAATAGTCTTCTGAAAAGTACAAAAAACATGTTAAGACTTGTCAACCTGTGACCGACGATATATTTTCTTATTACTAGAACACTTTTTGTTCTTCGAACCGCTTTTAGTTCCACAAGAAGCAAAACCGAGGCCGAGGCAGGTCGACAAATAAAAATTTTAATTTTAAAAGCCGAAAATATTCTAAACTAGAAAACATAATATATAATAGAAGCGATAGCTTTAAAGGAGCGATAGCTTCAAAGGAATAGGTTAGCTGTTCAGAAACTATAATTTCACCAAATTCTTCACTGTTCGTAGGGTAACCAGCGCAAATAAATTTTTTAACGATTTCAATATCTTTTTTTGAACAAATCGCAAATTTACTAAAACAACTCTGTTATTTTCTATGATCTCTAGCGCAATCATTCATAAAGTTGCGTTATATTTAATATAAATGAAAATTAAGTAAATTAGAAAAAAACGAACAAAACTTTAATTTGTTTCTTGAAGAAATTGCCGAAACAAAACAATTTGTATCAATTACTAATATTCGTCAATTATTTTGGAATAAAAAAATATTGTGAAAACAAATTTAAAACTGATCGTAAGTAAGACGTGATGTTTTTAAATAAGCAATCATATACGAAATACTTGTATCCTACAGTAGATGAGAATGCCCGTGAAATTTAAATAAGTTAATGAGAGAACTGAGAAATAAATAAAAATCGTTGCAAATTCTAACCAATATTTTTTATATTATTTAATCGTCTGATATTTTCAACGAATATCTTTTACCGTTAAATTATTTTCGAATATACAGATCGATTTGATTTTACCTTTTTCATGTTTCAATCTATTTTGTTATTCCCAAAGAGTTCGATAATGTGGCAGTATTATCTACCAAAAAAAAAATGGCTAATGTCACTAAGAGAACAAAATAAAAGGGAGCTTCAACCGCAAAAACTAAATAAATATAAAAAATAAAGTAAAAAAATTTTTGAATTATCTATTGTTGCAGTGAGGGATGGTGGCGGTGTACGTTTTGATCATATGACTAAACTTTTACAATTCTTGTCTTGATGTTTTTTACAATCAAAATTATTTTTTCTTAAGTACGATCGAACTGATTTAAAAATAAAATTGGCTTAGTTTTGAAAAAAAAAAATCATTTTTCCTTCTCTGAAAATTAAATTTACCAAGCTGAAACAACTTTCGATCGTATTTGGTATAATGCCTTATTAATTACATTTTTAAATTAAATATTCATTTAAATTAAAAAAAAAACAAAAAAAAAAACAACATACTGATCAAATGCAGACTCTTGTCTAAATATAACACTGTAGGGTGCATTAAATGTTTACAACACACCAAGTAGGGTTGAAAAACTAAAAATAAATTTCAAGGTAAATTTAATTTCTAAATCTAAATAAATAGAAAATAAAACGATTGTAAAGAAATCAACAACAACAACAACAATAAAAACAAATAGCGGAACAAACGTTTTATTTGAAAAAGTGACATTCGTAGTCAAATTAAACGAAAAACTAAAAATAAAAAACAATTGAATTGTTTCTTCTGATGAATTTTGTAAGGAAATAAGACTTTTGAAGTTTGCCTACTGCAATGTTTAAAATTCAATTTGTTATTTTTTTATTACAACATTGATAAATTTCTCACGATTTAAAAGGCAGAAGTTTGTGACATGAATACCATTTCGAAATGCAAAAGTATCGATTTAAAATGGAAAAATGCTGGCAAAACCCTGCTTAATGTTTGGTTTTAGATCTCAAACTAATCGAAGTATTTAATAAAAACCCTCTATACTTTCTTTGAAATAAGTTTAAGAGGATAAACATACTAAGTGGACTTATAGCTTTTTACAATAGTAGAGATCGAATTAATTATCTACCGATTACATTCGGTAATTTTTTTCTTTAATTTTATTTATTTAACATAACGAAATATGAATCAAATTTTTTTATTCGTTTACAGTTGCACTAACAAATTAACAGAATTATGTTATCATAACAGAATTTGGCTACAATTACAAATTTTTAAAATTTAATTTTACACACGCCCTATTTAAAATAAAAAAGGGCTTTTTGAAGAGTTTTTAATAAAAGCAGATAAAGCAACATGGTCACAGATGACTAGAAAGAAAATAATAATAAAAAGTTAAATATGCAAATATGCTTAAATAAAAATCAAGTAAGAGTGCTATATTTGGTTACGCCGAATCTTATATACCTTTCACCATGAAACTCTAAAAAAAAAACAAATATTCGGGAGACTGGAATTTTAAAAATAAAAAAAATTTTTGCGTGAAAATATCAACGGCTATTAATGGGTTAAGTATTTTTAAAAATTTTAACACTTCCTAAAAGATCTCTTCAAAAGCTTTTAAATGATATCCACCATGAAGTTTCAAAAAATATGGTGCAAAATTGTACTTTTCTATGAAAAGTTCAGAGGCCCATAACTCGGGCGATTTCTTCATAGAATTTTTTTTTTTAATTTTTATTTTCTATTGCCTCATAAGAGGGCTGCTCTATATATTTCTGGCCTAATAGTGAAAATGCGAATATTTATAATCAAAAATGGTTTTATTGTTTTTCAAAGTATTCTCCAGCATGATTTATACACTTTTGCATGCGCTCAAACCAGTTGTCGAAGCACTTTTTCCACTCGGATTGAGACACCTCTAAAACATGGTTTCTGAACACTTCAACAGCTTCTTCTGGCGACAAAAATCGTTGACCACGCATTTTTTTCTTGATGTGCGGAAAAAAAAGAAGTCATTAGGTGCCAAGTCAGGGCTGTACGGCGGATGACCCATTAATTCGACGTTTTGGCTGGTCAAAAACGCTCGGGTTGAGCCGATGTGTGAGAGCTCGCATTGTCATGGTGAACAATGATTCGTCTTCTCTTTTTGGTTTTTCGAATTTCTCCGATGACTTCAAGCAAACAAATTGTAGTGTATCACTCAGAAGTGACTGTCCTACGTTGCTCAAGCGGAACAGTCGCCACATGACCAGTTTTGCCGAAGAAACAGGCGACCATTTGCTTCGAAGTGCTTCTTCCACGAACAACTTTCGTTGGATTTTGCTCGTCTTTGAAGACCCACACGGTCGATTGTTGTTTCGTTTCGAGCTCATACGCATAGATCCATGATTCGTCTCCTGTGACGATCTTATAAACGTCTTTTGAAGCACCGCAATCGTATTTTGCAACATTTTTTTGCGCCAATCGACACGAGCCTTTTTTTGAGCGACTTTCAAATTGTGCGGGATCCAACGAGAACAAACCTTTTTTACGGCCAGGTATTCATGCAGTATCGAATGTATGCTGGTGAAAGAAATGTCCAAGGTTGTCTCTATCTCTGGGTATGTCGCATGTCGATCTTGTATTATGAGTTCACGCACGGCATCAATGTTCTCTGGCACAACAGCCGTTTTTGGACGACCTTCACAGAATTCGTCTTTGAGCGAGCTTCGGCCACGATTAAATTCATTGAACCAATTTTTCACAGTGCTATAGAATGGTGCTTCGTCGCCATACAAAGATTTAAGTTCATCAATGCACTCTTGTCGTGATAATCCACGTCGAAAGTTGTGAAAAATGATGGCACGAAAATGTTCACGAGTTAATTCCATTTTTTTCTATGTTAATTTTTTCAAGTCACTGTAAACAACACAAATAATGGTCGTACGTCAAAACGTTTTGAGTATGATTATGCTTAAAAATGACAAACTTTCCAATGGAAATGTCAGAATGCACTTGGCAGCACTCAGTGTTGCCAGGCCAGAAATATATATAGCAGCCCTCGCATTTATATTTGTTTTTTTTTTTAGTGGAGTTACTTTAATATTCAAAATGATATGGAAAGTTAAGAGGCAGGCGTGGTGTGTGTCTTGCTAGCGCATCAAGTGCCCTGGCAAAGTTGACTTCAACACTAATACCGACGGACAGACGGATATAGCTCAATTGACTTTGCTTTCTTAAACGGGTCAGAAATGGATATTGTAAAAATTACAAACGGAATCACAAACTTTCACTTTTTACGGGTAAAGGTATAATAAAATAGTTTGTAGTTATTCGGTCTTTCTAACATTAAAGATTTTAAATTAATAGTTTTAAGTGAAATGTAAATGATGGATTAAGTCGACTTAACCCTTTGAGTACATTTGACAAGTGAGAATCGTCATGTGTTTACTTGGGCAATTTTACGGAGGACGAGTCTGACTCGTCATCTGAATTTGATAAGTAGGCGTTGATTTTTACGACACCTCCGCTAGTTGGCGTTGATCACAAACAATTGCCGCGTATGTTATAAACATAAAGTAAGAAAAGAAACCATTTGGCAATGCAAACAGTGTCAGGTAACTTTACATTTACCGAAATAAATTGTATTACTTTTACATATTAATCCATATAGCAATAAATTAAATTCGTTCTATATGCATGAAAGTCAGTACTCAAAGGGTTAATAACATAATTTGAAAGGCCACTCAAGTAATTGGAGTTTTGTTTAAATCCAAGAAAAAAATAATCCATTTAAAGATATAATCCGTTAATAATCAGTAAATAAAATAAAGAAAATTTCATCTTAATTTATAATTTAAATAAAGACACTTTATTAAAAATAAAAATAAATACTTTCATTCATTTTGATTTTACTGCTCTTTTAAAGAAAAGTTAACTTATTCCACCCACTGTGCACTTCATTTTATTAGATAACTTTTAATTTAATACTATTAAAATTTATTTTTCGAGAATGAGTTCGATAAGCCTAAAGACAGGTTGAGCCAACAGACAGGTTGACTGACGGTCATGCCCTATCGCAAATATTAAAATAAAAAATAAAAAAAATAATTTTACTTTTTTTATTGAATCGAGACAGAAATAAGTTCAACGTTCTGATTATTAGTAAAGAAATTTCTTGTATTTGTAGTAAATAATTTCAAGAACTAAAAAAAAAGTTTTTAATTTTGAAGTATAAAATGCATTTTAAATTTTAATGATTTTTTTATTTATTTATTTTTTCTTGTAAAAAGGTAAAAGGACATGTAAATAAATCCTTAATCTAGAAACTAAACAGAATGTAACAACTAAAAAAACTGGTTCAAAGAAACAAGATTTTTTAATTTAAATATTTAAGTATTTTTATTCGACCTGACGATGCTTCACAATGGAGTGGATTTATTGTTTTTTTTTTTTTTTGTTGATAATAAAAAAATAAAATAATTTTCATTATAAAATGACCTTAAACTGAAATAATAATTTTTATTAATTTTTAAAGACGTTTTACATAACAAAATGAAATAAAATCGGATTTCAATACAATAAAGAAGTGAACTTAATTAATTTAAAAACAGAATAAAAAAATTTCAATATTTCATGTTTCACAAAGCTTAACTTTAATTAATGAATAAAATTATTAATTTATGCGATCAAGTTTGAGTGACGCCACTTTAAAACTGACCAGCTTATGGAAGAAAATATTGTGGGCAAAAGTGAAAAATCCAGTTTTCTGTATTTTTTATTTCCTGATTTAAATACTTAAAATTTTATTTTAAAATTGTCAAAAATAAATAAAGACTGTCCCAAAATTTACACAAGATTTGTATTTACCATCATTTGGGCAAGTAATTGGTGGTAATTAGTGTCGCAAAAATCAATTTAACAGCAGTTTGTTTAGCTTTTGAAGAGCTCTTTTAGGAAATACTAAATTTGTTCAAAAATGCTTAACCCATTAAAAGCCGATGAGCAATAACCCTTTTTCAATATCTCCTTAAAAAAAATTAATCAGTCTGTTAGAATTTTTTTTTTTTACAATTTCAATTTATTTACTCTGATTAAGTAAAACAACAAACATGAAACTTTAAAAAATTAGTTAATGGAAACTTTTTATTTCATTTAAACTTATTTGTTACAAAAATTTCACTTATTTGTTTTTATTTGGAATGCGGATTAATTTTCTATTGTAGAAAAATTTTAAAAATTCCACATTCGTATGTAAAAGTTTGAATATTGAAAACGATTGAGTATAAAAATATTTATTTATAAATATATTTATTTATAATTATTTTTATAAATTTATATTTATACTCATTCGCTTGTATGCTTGTTGTTGTCTTACTTTATTAGTTTGACATTTGCTTTTACTTATAGCACTTGCATTTATTTATTATTTTTTTTATTTAACAATTAAAACAAAAACAATTTAAACCAATCAAAATCTTACAAACTTTATTGTTACAATTAAATAAATATGTGTTGTTTTTTGTACGAGAGTTGAATAAACTACGATAAAATCTTTTAATAGCGGACATTAATAATATAAACGCATAGGAAAACAAGATCCATTACGTTCACTAGTTGACAGCCAGAATTGGGAATTACCACTGTTATTTGAATAACAATCAGTTGATATTAAAATGTCAGAGTTTCTTAACTCTCCAATATATATTTTTCTCAATTGTGTATTTTATACCCTTTATCACAGAGAAAATTTAAGTTCTTCAATCATTCAGATACAGTTTTGAAAATTTTGCTATTGAAAATCAGCAAGATCGGTCTATGTCCTTCTAGACAGCTGGCAAAGCACCACGCCTGTCATTAACTTTTTCATTTCATTTGGAACAATGAAGGAATTCTAATAAAAAAAAAAAAACAAATATTCGGAGAAACAGAGAATTTAATATTAGGAAAAAAAACCCAGAGAAAAAATTGGCGTTAGCCCATATGTTCCGAGTTATGGGCTTCTGAACTTTTCCTTCAAAAGTACGATTATCTACCATGTTTTTCAAGATATCCATATAGGTATCATTGAAAAGCTTTTAAAGTGATCTTTCAGGAAATGTTAAATTTCTTTAAATGCTTAACCCTTTAAGAGCCGGCAACATCTTTTGTGAAATTATGTCAAGTTCCTTTTTTTCTTTTTATTTTTTAAGTCTCTGTGACCCCAATATTTTTTATTTTGATTGAAGTTACTTCACTAAAATATATTTACATAAATGGCGAAGGGTATATAAGATTCGGCATAGCCTAATATAGTAGTCTTACTTTTTTTTTTTAATTAGGACCAGCACTCTGGGGATGACCCCTACTTATGCAATGCATTGTGCCAGAACTAGGAAATTAGGTTGTGGGAAGGGGGATAGAGGATGTAATGCTTGTGCACATTTGATTTGAATCTTTGCACAGTGAAAGTGGCAGGAAAGACCTCTGCAAGGAGTTTATTCCACATACAAACTGTTCGCCTGAAAGACGAATTTTCCACTGTAATACGTTGTGCGATTCACTGGCCAATCAACCACAAAGAAATGCGCTCTTGATGCAGAGCGTGCTGCGCGTATGAAATTACGGTTTTCAGGTTACGAGTTCCCTGATTTCTTAAGAGTACATTCCATTGTAGTAACGATAAAATAGTGAAACACACCCCACATTGCGCTGATGCTCCAGTGAGTCAATAGAGCTGGATACCCTACTGTCACCGATGAGCTTCTTCGATCTCTTCTGTACGCGGTCGAGTAACTCCAAAATAGACTTCGAAGCAATGGTCCATACATCAAAGCTTTTTTCCACTTTCGGTCGGATAAAGGTGACATAGATAATGAGGAGATCAGATGGAGTGAAGTATTTCTTACACCGTTTCAGAAAACCTAGGCACTTGATGCTTCTTTTGCAACATGAAAAATATGCTTGTTCCAACGGACATCGCATTGAGTTTTCATGTCAAGAACATAGAGAGCTTCTGAATAGTTAATTTATATATCGCGCATAATTACAGATGAGGTAGCATGTTCAGCAATACGTCTGAGCGAAAACACACAGCACTGGGTTTTATGAGCGTTAAACTGAACCCTGTTCGCCAGGCCCCATTCGGAAATTACCAAAAGGTCGCGATTAAGGGTATCGTCCATGCGCTTTCTCATAGCCTCATTTCCCGAGGGCTTGATCATCTGCAAAAGAATAGATAGAGGGTGAAGTCTGACGTAGAAGTTCATTGAGAAAAATAAGAAATAGGGTAGGGAAAGGACGGAACCTTGTGGTACCCCTGAATTTACCCTGAACTCGCTTGATGAGATCCCATCTATAACAACTCGTATAGTGCGAGACCTGAGAAAGCTCGATATAAGTCAAGTGAAGCTATTAACGACACCAAAAGCAATAACTTGTTTTTTTAAGGAGTGTATTTTTTATAAAAAAGTTTAAAGCCGAGGAGTTAGCTCTTGTTGTTTAGCAGGACAAGCATTTACACATCTAAAGTAAAAAACCTAAGCTGTTTGGATTGACTCTTAGATAAACAGAGTTAAACAAGTTGAGTTGGTTTGTACCACCTAAAAGTATGGTTGACGCCACTTGCCACTTTTAACCAGGAGGAAATGACTTTGAATATTGACGAAGGCCCAGGGTATTATGTTGTTTTGGAAACGAGAGATTCTTTTAATTCGAACTCCATTGTAAAAGTTTTTATTCACAAAAAATCCCCAGAAAACTTATTATCGTATCTCAAAAAATCTGAAAATAATAAAATTTTATAATTTGCGCTTTTCAAATATTCTCCGATGTTTTTGAATGATTTTGGTGCAGCGACATATAAGGTTAGGTTTGGTCAGGCAGACGGCCGTGTTGCCACAGACCACTTGGGTCCATTGATTGGTCCCTTTGTGTTACCTGCTGTTAGAAGGGAGAGAAAAGAAGAAACAGAGAGAGAAGATTAAGATAGGAATTAGGGACAAAGGGAAGGAGAAAAGAAAGAACCGCGGGTCCGAGAATACGGAGAAGGCCCGAGAAAAATGCAGAGAGGAATCTGCTAAGTCGAACAAGGTGTGCGCTCATCCCTCGAATGATTCATGGTGTCCGGTTGTGGGCCGGTAAACCATCCACTGTACCTTAAAAAGGAGTTAATCCTGGACCCATTGACGATATATCAGAAAGGCCTTCATAGTACCGCTGACCAAGATGTCTGAGCCGTATACACCTTAGCGCAGGGCATTGACAAAGGAGGTGTTCCACCGCCCCCTCTTCCTCCTCTTCGTCCTGACAACTTCTGCAGAAGTCGTTAAAAGGGATACCCATTCTCCTAGCATGGGTCCCGAATAGACAGTGCCCAGTGACAGCTGCCACCAAGTCACGTAGTCGAACCCTCGGTAGCTACAATGGTGCAGCCGCGCTGCCGCGATCCAAAGAGGGCCAGGTTGTTCTAGCGGTCGAACATGTCGACTCGCTTGACCATATGGTCTGGACCAGTTCATAGAAAGCAGCGTCAATGCGCCGTCCGCAAGCAGAAAGGGCTATGCCACAGAAAATGTCAATGTCACTCTCGTCAAGCATTGTCCCCCTCTTAGGGTGACTGTCAAAACCTCTGCCATCCCGTTAAGGGATGTCCGGCATTTAGAGACAAGTTCAGATGTGGTAAACACACCTTTGAGGGACGTAATTGCGGCTTTACAGTCGGTACAGATGAAAATATCCCTGTTGGATATGTTATAGTACCTCAACCAGCATACCGCTTTTCTAATAGCAGATATTTCCGCCTGTAAAACACTACAGTCATTCGGGAGTGTTAAAATCATCCTTATCCCAAATTTCTCAATATATAACCCACCCCCAACTATCGTCCCTCTATTGAAGCCATCCGTGTATACACAGAGTGCTCGAGATGAAAGCGACATATAAGCTTTTGTCCAAAATATGCTTAAATGATTTGTTGTTTACAAAAGTTTGAGCTATTTGTTTTAAGCAAATGCGAGTTATATTTTTTTTTATAAAATTTCATATTTCAACCTTCAGTTTATAATTAAATATTTAAAGTGAATATTAAAAACTAGAAAGAATTAACAATTGAGAACATCTGTTTTAAGTGCTTTAATTGGAAGAATCTATTAATTTCTCTTAATGAAAATGCAAGTGTAAATAGCCAATTAGCTTTGTTATTTATTATAAGTGAAACGGAAAAATATTGAAAAAAATATCAATAAAATTAAAACTTGTTGAAAGTCATTTTAAGCAGTCGCCTTAAAATAATATGTGCGCTGGTCTAAATAAAGTTTAAATAAAATTAAAACATTTTTAGAGTAACAAACAAACAAACAAAAACAAAGACAAAAAAAACTAAACTAATAAACGTGTTAAACGTTTATCAGAATGTGTAGAATTTACCAGTTACATGTTGCCATTAAAACTATGACAAATGATCGATAAAGTATAAAATGGCCATAACATAAAATTGGCAAAAAAAAAAAAGTCACCATATAATATTGTTGTTGTTGTTGCTAACAAAATAACGTTATCGCCTACCAACCAAAAAATACATAAAACGACAAAACCATGTGTGTGAGTTTGTAATCATAACAGCAGCGTTATACGTTGTGCTTATTATTTTTGACAACTCTGTAGCAAATAGAAAGAAATTGCGCGTTAAAGAAATTTAATCAACACGACAAATTAATAGACGTAACATGAGTAGAACACTACAACAATTTATTCATTAGCCAAGAACAACAGAGGTCTGCGTTATAAATATTTGTGCGGTGTGTTAAAGCTATGGGATTTTTGAACACCTGTATCTAATTTGGTTACGCATTTTTATACGAGGGCCTTTCTACAAGCCATTTAAAGTGGATATAAAAGAAATTTTTTTAATACTCATCTTAAATAACAGCAGGGTTAGAACTACAACCAAGCACTTTCAGGAAAGATACTCTTTTTGAAAGGAACTTTTAAGAAAAAGAGTCCTTTTTACAAAACTATTTATTTTAAACGTTTTATTTAGAAGATATTTGAAAAAAGGGTTATTATAAAATAAAAAGTTAAAGAATATGAAAGGTATTTGTAATCATAAGTAAATTTTTAGAAAGATTTTAGTAAAAATAATATTAAAAAAACGTTTTATACAAAGCTCTTTTCAAAAGGCGCTCTTCATAAGGTACTTTTTAACAAAAAAGAAAGTTTTAGAATTTTTTTTATTAAATATTTTTAAATGTTAATTTTTGGAAAGGCTATAAGTTATTTAGTACTTTAAAAAAGTACCTCAAAGTACATAAGGTACTTTTTAACAAAATAGAAATTCTAAGAAATTTTTTTTATTAATATTTTTAAAAGCTATTTTTAGAAAGGTTCTAAGTTATATAGAACTATAAAAAAGTACCTTAAAGTACATAAGGTACTTTTTAACAACAGACAAAGTTTTAGAAAATTTTTTTACTAAATATTTTTAAATGCCAATTTTTGGAAAGGTTATAAGTTAAATAGTACTTTAAAAAAAGTACCATAAAGTACATAAGGTACTTTTTAACAAAATAGAAAGTTTTAGAATATAATTTTTTCTTAAATATTTTTTTAAGTGCAAATTTTTGCAAACATAATAATATATTAAGAACTTTAAAAAAGTACCTTAAATTACATAAGGTACTTTATTACAAAAAAAAAGTTTTAGAAAATTTTTTTATTAAATATTTGTAAAAGCTAATTTTTGGAAAGACTATAAGTTATAAAGTACTTTAAAATAAGTACATCAAAGTACAAAAGGTACTTTTTAACAAAAGAAAAAGTTTTAGAAAATTTTTTTACTAAATATTTTTAAATGCCAATTTTTGGAATGGTTATAAGTTATATAGTACTTTAAAAAAAGGACCTTAAAGTACATAAGGTACTTTTTAACAAAAGAGAAATTTTTAGAAATTTCTTTTTATCAAATATTTTTAAAAGCTAATTTTTTGAAAGGTTATAAATTTTATAGTACTTTCAAAAAAGTACCTTAAAGTACATTTAAAAAACAACTTTAAAGTACTTCTCAAAAAAGTAATTTATAGTATATTTTTTGCTCAAATTTATGCGCGAAAGAAAAGCACTTTTTTAAAATGTATATTTTAAAACCACGTTCTAAGAGTTTGAAAATGTACTTCTCTTAAAGGTACTATAGCGTTTTTAGAGTACTTTTTCACAAGGGGTTTTTTTTTTTGTTTGTGTAGAAAAACTTATTTTAAATATTTTTCTATATAAAAGTAATTTTTTTAAAGAGTTTTTGTAAAAGGTACCTAATAAAACTTAATACTGAAACGCTTTTTTAGTTATTTTTGTAAAAGGTACATTTTTCAGAATTATATAAAAAATGAATTAATTTTTTTTTTAAAGCCATTGTTTTATAAAATACTTTTCAAAGATTAATTTTTTTATTGCGCTTTGGTTTTATGAAAGGGTTTTTTTAAGAGGTACTTTTTTAGACGATACTTTTTAAAATTATTTTTTAATTATTTCCCAGCCAGAGGTTGAACCGGTAATTTTCATAAATCAATTAAAATTTACTTTTTTGGCTTTGGTTCGTTTTTTAATTAAATTTTTATAAAGAAAAATTATTTTTCAAATGTATGCGGACGTTTTCCAAAGAAAACAAAAAAAAAATAGACTTTCAAAAAAAAGAAAATTTTTTTAATTGTTTGTTTAAAGTTCGTTTCTAAAAACATTTTAATTATTTAAAAATTTTTAAAAGGTTCCTTTTAAAAATATATTCCTTAAAGGAACTTTTTTAATGTGTAAAAAAAACTTTTTTTAATTATGATTTTTAAAACATAAATTTTTTAAAGTAGAACCAATAAAACACATTTCTTTCGTTCAATCCTACTAATAAATACTTTTATAAATAGTTTTTAAAAGTTTAACTTTAAAAAGGTACCTTTTTAAAATTTTAAAAATTTACCATTTACTAAAATAAAAATGACAACAGTTTTGGTACCTTTATACCAGTAAAATTGGGAGCTTTCACATTTGTATCTCTATTTTTTAACAAACTGGCTTATTTTTACGAAAAAAGAAGTATTCTATAACTGAATCAAGGTTCTAAGGGACCTCCGCACAAAATTTTGTTCAAATCCATTTAGTAGTTTTTACGTGATAAAAATTCCAATTGAAATACAAATTATTTAAAAAATATTTAATGTTCAGAAACGATCCCACTAGTTTTATTATTTATTCATTGTTATAACCTTTAAAGAAATTCTAAGTGACACCTTCGTATTTATATTTGTGTCGACATTTTACCGTTGCCTGCCACAATAAGCGCCAACAGGCTTTAATATCAAATACTTTTGTGGCATGCAAAGATAATCATTTTTGTAAATTTTGTCGTTCATTCAACTTTAAAATTACAAAATTTCTATTTGTAGCAATTATTTGCTTCACAGTCACAAGAAAAAAAAATCTACGAAAGCAAATGATGGATCGAAGTACAAAACGATCGATAAAATTACACCCCGATAGTGTTAGAATTTATTATTTATTTATTTTAATAAAAATAAAACCGCAATTGCTAACGTATTTCAAATTTCAAATTTGACCCAGATGTGACGCTATGAAATGCCAAAAAGTGCGTACAGTAAATTTTTTGTTGCTTATCTTGTAATTTAAGAGATGATCTTAAAAAAAATGCTTGAAATTTTAATTACAAGTCGTTCAAAATAACAAGAAATAGTTGTAATGAAAAATGCAAGTGTTCTTTTAGTTAAAAAAAAATTAAATTAAATTAAGGTGAAACACATCGTCCTAAAAATAAAACTCAAAATTTCGAAATCACAAAAACTACAAAAATTGTAAAAGTATAAAAAATTAAAATAATCAGTTAACAAAGTAAGCGGTAGCAAAATGGCCATCGAGACGTGCTTTCACCTCCAATAATCAATATCGGGAAAATAAAATAAATAAAATTAAAAGTTTAATAAAATTATTTTTTTTTTCGATAAGTTCATGGCGAAATCATGTACCTTCGCCGTTGCTAGAAATGTCAAACTTTGTAGTCGTAAAACAAATAACTCTGATATCATAAAAAATATGACGCACAATCGTACTTTTCAATGAAAAGTTCAGAGGCCCACAACTCGGAAAACATGGGCGCCAATTTCTTCACTTGATGTTTTTTTTTTTTCTTGGTTTTTAATTCTCTATCGCTCCATATATTTGTTTTTTTTATGAAAAATTAGGAGCAGGCGTGGTGTTTTGCCCGCTGCCTCGAAGGACATGAACCGATCTTGCTGATTTTCAATAGCGAAATTTTCCAAACTATGTCTGATTGATTGGCGTATTTAAATTTTCTTTAGCTCATCTAATGCCTTAGCAAAAATGATTTCAACACTAACACAGACGAACAGAAAGACATCGCTCAATCGACTTCGGTATGCATAAGAAGTCAGAATAAACACTTTATGGGGTCGGAAATAGATATTGTTACAAACGGAATAATAAACGTATACATACCCTATTTCCACCTGTGGTGAAGGGGATACAAATGAGGTGAAATAAATCGTCTTAAAAATAAAACTTAAAAATTTCAAAAAGTTGTGAAATTTAAAAAAAAAAAGAAAATAATCAATTAAAATATTTTTTTATAAGATCTTCTATTTTTAATTTACCGCGTTATTGTAAGTATTACAAATTTGCTATAATTTTCTGCTACAAGGCATAAGTGGGCTTTTCAAAAATGTTGCATAATTGTGAAGCAGCTGAATTTTGTGTTATAAATAATTCTTGCACAAAAAAATTACCTCAAGGCAGATAGACGAGCAGGTAATTGAATATGAAATAAAAATTATAAGTTGTAATTGTAGTTTGTAAAAACATTGTTCACATTTTAATTTCTATCTATAACGGTTCAAAAGATATATCCATATAAGACAAATTGCATTACCTATGGATACACCCTTTAATTTCTAATTTAAATATTTTTACTTGTTGTGATAGAAATACACATTCTGTGTAAATTTCTAGGGTTTGACATAAAGATTTATAAGAAAGAGCCATATAAATCAAGTTCTATCACGTGTAGGGACACCCTGTAATATTTGAGTTTATTAATTTTTTTACTTTTTATGAGGTTAAGGGACTTCTACTTTGTTCACATTTTATATCGCTGTCCATTGCGGTTCAATAGACATGTAAAAATCGTGCTTGTTGTAGGGGGAGGGGGAAACCCTTTAATTTTTAAAATTATGAAATTTTTGTAAATGGAACCAATCTGTTAACATCACCTTTTAATAAAAATAATTTTAAAATCGATTTAAAAACGTCCAAATTTTCGGTTTAAAAACGTCCAAAAAAATTTTAGATAAATAAAAGTCGGTTAAAAAAGAAGTTTTTTTAAATTGAAAAACTTGGTAAAATTTTTAAGATTTATTTCATTTGGTTTAAGCCTGGTAATGCTTGATATCCTATTTATTTATTTATTCTTCAAATATAATTTTAAATCTGGCCGAATAAATTAAGGCTTAAAGTCAACTGAGCCGTAATCATTACTTGTATGACAACATTGATATTTTAATTTTTAGCGGAAAAAAATCCTTTGATTTTTGCATGAATTATCAGAAATTGATTTTTTAATATTGAAATTCGAAGTAATTAAAAGTTTTCTCTTTCATTTCAAATGTAAAGCTGAGAGGTGTTGTGCCTGCTTCCGCCGTCATTAAAGTCCGTAAGCACCAGACTCTTACTATGTATGTCAACAAAAACTCAGCTTAGTGGTGGCGAATTTATTCAATTTCTCCGCCGATGGAAATATCAAACAACGAGTTTACACACAACAATTTTTCTTGCAGCAATTCTGAATTTTGTGGGTGAGAAAAAGAGAAATTAAATGATTCTGCACTTCTTTAAAACATTTGCGTAAATTTTTTTTAATAAAAAATTTTACACTTCTAACAAAGGCGAAAATAAATGACCGTGCCACTGCCATCAACTGGTGCATGATTTCGCCGTGAAGATTAAGTCTGCAATGATTTATTTTGTCTTCCTAGTTAGCTCTTGTAGAGAATAATTCTGTTTTATGTATTTTAAATTTTTTCGCCTTTCAAAATGCAACGTTTTCGTTTAAAATTCTTTATCTCTAACAGTAGTTTACTACGAAAAGGCTTTTGAATTTTAGAAAAATTTTGTTGGTAAATATGCTAAAGCAATGATTCCCCGAGATGGGATGCCACACCATCCGAATTCACTGCTGAATTTTTATTCGTATGTATGACGATATGTGCATGTGCATATGTCTTTATCTTCACACATATAAAAAAATCCAAATATTCAGGCATATCACAAAACTCAAATCCGATCGATAGTGAATTCAATTCTGCAAATTGGTTCTTTAGAAAACGAAAAACGAATATTTTTTTCGAAATAAAACCACTATTAAATTCCAAAATGGAATTGATTTTTTATTCAAATTTTATATTTTGGAGTTTTTTAAATTAACTTTAATTTTTTTATTCTTATTTAGATTAGCCTGTTTGTTACTTTGGTGTGACCAATGTTGCCATTTTAAATTTAAATTTTATTTTTTAAAACACAAAAATCGACCGGAGTCTGAAGAAGGTAATAAAAATTCGATTGGAATTGTTAATACGGAATTTAAACCATTGCGATCGGAATGTATGACATATGCCTGATTTTAAAAACTATTTTTACGTAATTAGCTTTATAATTTAATCCTTCCCAATCATATTCATTACAGTTTTACGGAATTTGTTAAAATTTTCGAAATATTTTTTTTATTTTTTTTAACATCTTAAAGTTGAAAGTTGGTACTTAATTTTGATAATTAATTTCAATATAAAAAATAATGAAATATTT
Source organism: Cistogaster globosa (assembly GCA_937654795.1). Taxonomy (NCBI): domain Eukaryota; kingdom Metazoa; phylum Arthropoda; class Insecta; order Diptera; family Tachinidae; genus Cistogaster; species Cistogaster globosa. The sequence continues at coordinate 134,805,943 of OW569404.1, read as the reverse complement.
TTATGTTTGTAAAAAAATTATAAAACGACACTTCACGAACTTGAAAGATAAAAATGGTCGAAGAAAAGATAATAAAAATACAATGCGTTGAGGAATACTTGTTGAACTTTATTGATATTGGGTTTGCAAAGTGCCTTCATTTTTCACTCAGTGTAAATGTATAAAATATTTGCAACTGTTTCCTATATTTCACTTTTAATGAAAACGTTTGGAAACTTTCAAGCTTTTTTGTTTTACACAAATATTTTTAGAGCAATCTATTGAAAATTTCCGAATGCTGGATATTGATTCCTTCAGATATTTTTGGTAATAAAAATAATAAAAGTTTGTCCTGGGATAGAAAAAATAATTTAAAGAAGAAAAAGTTTAATGAAAAAACCGCCTGTAATCTGTAGAAATATTTGGAGCTTTATTTTTTTATATATTTTGAAAAAGTGGCAACAAATAAAATTAAAAATTTATTTGAATATTAACTCGCTATAAAACTCGTTATTCCAACGTTTTTAATTATATCTATGACCAACAAAATAAACAAAACATATTCATTTTTTAATAAAATTTTTTGTTGGTGTATTTTTTAGTAACATGATGATTTTACCAAAAAGGTTGCATCTTTTGCATAAAATATGTCTGAAGAGGAAACCACATTCGGTTTGCGGGTTAATTGAAAATTAGTTTTTAAAAGCACCAAGTCAAGGTGCATTTATTTTCCTAGGAAGTGTCGTCCGCCCAGCTGGTTTGTAGTTGGACTTGTCAAAAGTTGTTTATATTTTCCTACTTTTGTTTAAGAATTTAAAAAAACACTAACAACAAGTATATGCAGATCAAAGAGAGCGTTTGTTTTTAGACCAATTCTCTTTTATTTTCTTTTTCTATTTTTGACATTTCCACTCACAAAGCAACAATAAAATGCCATGTTGTTTTTACAAATGTTGTATTTGTTGTAGAGCCGCTATTACCTAGTAAAATAAATGTACCTTGCACCAAGTATTATTTATTACAACTTTTGGAAACTGGTTAAAAATAATGTTTCCAAATAATTCTTAAATTTTTGTGAAAAAAATTTTAATTTTGCGCTTTTTGTTTGCTATTTTTACTTTTACATACTTTTAAAATTTTTAAAAACCAACAAGTTTAAAAAAATGTATTTCAATATTCTTATATTTTTACTAATATTCTTTACAGCAACGCTGCATAAAAAGGAACCAGACTGTAACGATTTACTACTGGTGATGTCCTATTCGCATCGATAACCTTCATAACGCATATATTTCTTTTGCATCATTTTGGGGGTTTGAAAATGGGAATTCCTCACCGGAAAACACTTGATTTTATTTATGCTTGGCTTCACGGTAATACTGGTCCTTATGCCTAATTCTAGATTTTAGAGTTAAAGGCGATGAGAGGCCTTTTAAAACATTTGAAACACGGTTTAAACGGCAGGAGAACAAAAATGTCTTACGAAATCAAAAGATGCACTGATGCAAACTCTTAAAGAAAAAGCGAAAAATTTTCCATGGCACAATTTAGGACTTTTAAGGCGAAACAACAAAAGCTTTAAATGAATATTTGACGAAAAGCACTAATCTGTTGATTAAAGGGTAGAAAGCATTAAGCATTTGCATCAAATAGACGAAGACGGATAAGTGCGTAAATAAAAGAAGCATGAAAGACATTTAACTAAATTCAAGCATGGCTAAGGAAAAATATAATATAATTAACCAAGGCATGACCCAACACTTTGTCAAGGACCCACAAATGGAATGCAAAAAAAAGGCTCCTTGTGCGCATGTTTGGTTGGCTGGAAAGTCAACAGAATACTTAATTGCAATCTGAGTATTATAGTGACTGAATCAAATATCATGCAGTAACAATTAAAATTTAGGAATATTAAAAGAGACTGTAGATCGTATATGGAGGATAGATGGATGGATGGCAGCATGTATCGGTGTAAATATGAATCTCAGGTTGACATGCACCGAATCTAGACGTCTCCGTGGCATATCTTCGCTTAGCGTAAGGGATATTTTAGTGGTACAATGGAAGGGTAGAAGCAAAAAAATAAAAACACATAAAATATTGATAAGATTAAAGTTTCATTTGCCAAAGCGATTATCTCCATTAAAAAGTTGTTGAAAATGATAAAAATAAAAGTAAAAACCACTTTAAGAATTTTTCTAAATTATTTATTGAAACAAAAGATATTTGTTTTCAAAAGAAAGAAATAAGTGCTATATTTGGCAACACTGAATCTTAAATACCTTTCACCATATACATATGTAAGTAAGTCAAGTTTAGATAAGTAACTCTAATAAAAAACAAAACAAAAAAAAAAAAAAAAAAAAAAAAAAAACATTAAGGCGACAGGGAATTAAAAAATAAGAATAAAAAAATTAACCAGTTTTTATAGCTTTGCATAAAATTACCATCGGCTTTTAATGGGTTAAGCATTTTTTAAATAATTAACTAAATCCTAAAAAATATCTTTAAAAGCTTTTAAATGATATCCATATTCATATCTTAATAAATATGTTGCACAATCATATTTTTCTATGAAAAGTTCAGGGGCCCATGACTCGGAAAAAATGGGCGAGTGCCAATTTTTTCAGTTGATTTTTTTTTTCTTATTTCTAAATTCTCCATCGCTTCATATATTTGTTACTTTATTTATTTATTTTTTTTTTGATTGGAGATGTGGAAAAATTAGAGGCAGGCGTGGTGTTAAGCCAACTGCCTTAAGGGGAATAGACCGATCTTGCTGATTTTCATTAGCGAAATATTTGAAACTATGTCTGATCGATTGGCGTATTTAAATTTTCTCCAGCTCTTCTAGTGCCTTGTCAAAGTTGATTTAAAGACCGGCGGACAGACGGATATTGCTTAATTGACTTCGTTTTGCATAGGGACTCGGAATATATACACTTTATGGGGCCTGAGATGGATCACAAATGGATTGACAAACTTAGATATACCATTTTTCCATCTGTAGTGACGGTTTTAAAAATATTTAAACCTTTAAGCAGAGTTTTTTGAAATAAATAATTTAGGAATGAAATTCAAGTGGATTTAATCGATTTGACAATGAAGTATTCAAAAAACTCGCCAATCAACAGTGAAAAAAAGAAGAAGAATAGTGTGGTCTGCTATAGTTTAACGCTTTACACAACAATTACAATTTAAACAAAAATTCCAATTTATAAAAAAAAATAAAGATTCAGTTAAATGTAAGAGATGACATTGAGAAATAAGGAAATCTTGTTATCGAAAGAATAATTTTTTATTTATTTTAATTGGGTTTTTATTACTATTTTCAATTTAACTGGCAGTTGACTGCTTCTTCTTTATTCAACATTTTTTGTAAAGTTGTTTAAAACAAGAAAAGAAAAGGAAGGAAATTAAAAATAAAACACATAAAATTAAAAATAAATATGAAATGGATAAATTCTTTGAGTTACAGAAATATATTTTTCTTTAAAGTAAACGCGGGGTCATAAAACAATGATCGATAAGCGGGCAAAATAAATAAACACAACCCAGAAGAATTTTATAAAATCATTCATTTGTTTGTTTGTCAGATATTTCTAACAACAATTGTCTTGCCCTTTTTTTTATTATTTTTGTGTAACGAATACAAAGTTGTTGTCATCATTTTTTCTTTTTTTTCATTTATAATTTTTATTAAAAAGCAATTAAACTACAAACATGTGTACGCGCATTTTTCAAATGAAGTGAATTTTTGTTTGAAAATGAAAACAAAAAATTTTAAAAAATACCAACAACATGAAAGGATTGGCGTATGAAGACAGATTTTGTTGTTGTGGATGAATCACATGATCGTTTTTATTATTTTATTTGTTATAATTTTAATTATTAATTATAAAAAATATAATTTGGCATTAAGGAAGTTTGACATGTGTTTGTGGCTCTTGCCTCTTGTATGAAAGAAAACTTTATCAAAAAAAAATTTTTTTTTTGGAAAGTGCATTTAAATGACAACCACTTCGATAAACAATTATTTTAACAGTCGTTAAAATTATACTTTTAAAAATAATTATATTTTTAGTTATAATTACAATTTAAAATTTAAAAAAATTTAGAAATTTTTATAATTCTTTCAGTCCGCTTATTTTTTTAGTTTTTATTGATTTTATTTATTTTTTATTTTTATTTATTTTTTCTTTTTTTTTTTTTTTTTTTTTCTTTTTTTTTTTTTTTTTTTTTTTTTTTTTTGTTTATTAAGTAAATTTTAAATACCTTTAAGAGAAGAGCTTTTGTTTTCGATTCGCAGGACTTTTTGTTTAATAAAATTGAAATGTTTTTTTTATTTGTTTTTTTTTTTTTACTAATTTCTGGTACTTTTTAGTTTTATAAGCAACAAACAAAAAACCGTTTGTAAACACGCGATCTCAATTAAATTGTTTTCCGTTGCTACAAAACGCAGTTTATTTTTCTTTAAATTTAATTGACAAAAAGTTAAAAAAAACTTCCGTAAATTATTTGATTTTTTAACTTAAAATAAAGATTTCTGTTAAATTTTTTAAAATTAATTTGTTTTAAGGCGGCGTTTGATTTATTTATTTTTTTTTAATTTTTACTCTTTTTTATTTGTTTTATATTTATTTATTTTTTTTTTAATATTTATTTACAATTTATTTTCTGTTTTATATTTCCTTTTTTATAATTCTGATCGCATTTTGTTACGACGTGTTCGAGAAGAGGGCTAAATCTATACTGTTTTCAATATTGGCAGAGCGCCAATCAGCAAAATAATAATAAAACGAAGTTATCGTGCAGTTGTAGAACGCGCGTACACTAACAAATCAATGCTGCAAATGAAGTGTTTGTAATATTTTGTGCCTGCACGATACATTTGTTGAAACTCACACATACAATTATAAAAACTTACATACAACAAGTATGTATGCATGTGTGTGTGTGTGTTTGTGCTTCTGATCGAATTGAGTAGTAAAAGTTTTTTTTTTTTTTTTTTTTGTAATAGTATTTAAGCTTGGCTTTTCATTTAATTACAACAATCTTTCACTGCAAGGAAGTAGTAAAATGTTTATTTTATTACTTTGTCGAACACTAAAAAATTCTTTGTTTGTGTGTGTGTTTTTTTTTTCTAAAATTCTTAAATTTTTTTTCATGTTTTTAACGTTTTGGTTTGAGTTAGTTTTATGTCGTTTTATGCTATTTTCAATTTTAACAACTTTAAGTGTTTCAGTTAGTTACAGGAATTTAGCGAAAGCATAACATTTTCCAGCAAATTTATTCACATACAGTAGTGGGCATAACAAAAGCAACTGCTTTTCTTTATTAAGTATGTTTTGATGAAATTATTTTTTAAGAAATGCGTAAATAATAAATTAATTTCAATTGGGAGAAAGAAAATTTTTATAAATAAACAAGACGAGTTTAATATATTTGGTCAAACCCTACACCAAGCCAATGTTGAATAATGACTGAGGCTGTAATTTCACAGCAGTATCTTTGATTTTAATTCTTAACGTTTTAAATTCAGTTTGTTTAATTGTGATATGAAAAAAATATCACAATAGAAACAAACATTAATATCGTCGTCATTTTGTTTTTTTTTTTTTTTTTTTGCTTTAAATACCAACTAAATTTAGTTTAGCGAAGTGACTCCAATCACAAAAGCAAATATTAGGGTGACAGAGAATAAAAAATAAGAATGTAAGTATTTCCTGAAAGATTTCTTTAAAAATGCACAATCGTACTTTTCTATAAAAAGTTTAGACACCCATAACTCAGAAAAAATAGGCGAGCGCCAATTTTTTACTTGATATTTTTTTTAATTCTCTACGCCTCATATATTTTGTAATTTTTGATTAGAGTTACTTCATTGTTTCAAAATATATGGAATAATTAGAGGCAGGCGTGGTGCTTGGTCTACTGTCTCGAAAGGCATGGACCGATCTGGCTGACTTTCATTAACAAAATTTTCGAAACTACTATTAGACGTGTTCTACAATAGTTTTTTTTTCTATCCACTTTAATTTTAAATAAAATTCGTTTGGAAACTCTTTTATTAGATTTTTTAAATTAACATTGGTTATGTTAAGTAATTAAAATAACTCTGTTGTTGTAACAGAATGTGGCTGGGGTTATAAATTTTAAAATTTAACTTCACACACATTGATTTTTTCCTTTTTTTATTTGCAAATCTTTGGTTTGGCCATAAACGATAAATCACGTCACAATGGGAACACCTTTTATATTTTAATTATATTTTTTATTATTTTTTATTTATTCCTATAGCAGGCATAAAAATAATTCAACTTTATGTTTGTGCCTATTGTGGTTCAAAAGCAATGCCACGTATATGAGAATCACATCACTATGGTGACACCATTTAAGAAAAAAATTTTTTTGAACTTTTTAAGCGAACATACACTGAGCTGACACTGTGTCTGTTATTTACAGTTTAACAATTATGATACTTTTATAACAATCACGTCTCTTTTGGAACACCCTTTAATTTTCCTTTAATTTTTAGTATTTTTGTTATAGTAAAATAACTTCTGTGACTAGACGGACAAAAATTACAGCAAAAATAATAGGGTAGCGTTTTCATACCTTCGTTACGAATAGAGAATATGCGATTTTTTGTTGAAAAGAAAACTGAGAATGAATCGCCTTATTTAGGAAACAAAAAATTTAAATCTGCTTTTGAGCTGCTCGGTAACGAACTCGGGCCATCATAAAGTTCACTTAAATAAAGACATAATTTTTGTTTGAAATGATCTTTTTTTACTTTTAGCGAACTTTTGTTTTATTGATAGTTTAAAGTTTCTTTTTTTTATTTGCTGTTAAAATGAAATTATTTAAACATCTTTCAAATCTTTTGGACAAAAAATATTTAATTTTGTTTGTAAGATTTTGGGGAATGATTTTTTTTCCGTTTTTAATTTGTTGATTTTATTTTATTTTGTTTATTTATTTAAATATTTTTTTTAAGTTTCGGTTTTCGATGCAAAAAAGCAAAAAACAATAGAATAATAAAAAACCACAACAAGTTGAAAGAAAAAAAAAACACAAAGATAAGTTGAGCATTCTACTCTTTTTACAACTTGAAAGAAGACATTGCTCATTATTAGAGACCAAACAAGGGGATGTCATTAGATATTTCAATTTGAGAGGTTGAATGTCATACCATTCATACTTTGATTAAAAGTATCATCTAAACGAGAGAATTCATCGTATCGGAAGAGCTTGACTCTATTATACAGCTTCCCTGTACACATACAGGGGTGGCCGAAAATAATTACACAAGGAATATTTTTTATGTACTTTTTGTAAGTTATTCTTAGATTTTCACAATATAATTTAAAAAAAATGTTTTAAAAAATTCAAAGCGAAAAATCTATGATCGATTTAAAAAAAAACATAATAATTCCAATCACATAAATAAACCCCCTTCTCAAGTAAATGTAAACTAAAAATTTGCAAATCTTTTTATTTTACTCGCATGCACGGTGTCGTGTTAAACAAAATGGCGTCACCTGTTTTTTTTTTTCTTTACGACTTATGCACTGCTTTAAGAAATACTTTAAAAAAAATATTCAATGTTAAAGAAAAAAGTTCCTATTTTTTTCCGAAGCTCTCACTGTTCATACGAATGGGTTATTCCATGAAACTATTTTTAAAATGTGTTGAAGAGTAAAAACATACTATCGGAGGAATTTTAAGTTTTTAACAATAATAAAAGTAACAGTTTAAATTGATTATCTAGTGATTAATTTCGAATATTTTTAACATTTCAACCAGGGTTGCCAGATGTTCTTTTTATAAGAAATCGGCAAATTTGAAAAAAAAATTGTTTTAAAAAATCGACAAATTAAAAAAACCCATTTTTAATACAATTAAAATAACTTTTATTAGCAAAAATTAAAAAAAAACAGAGTAGTTCAGTATCAAATATTGTTAACAATTATAAAATAATACAAAATTAATTAAAAAAAACAGAAAGAGTGCTATATTCAGCTATGCCAAATCTTATATACCCCTCACCATGAATGTAAATCTAGTTTAGTGAAGTAACTCCAATTAAAAAAAAATATTTGGGGGACAGAGATTTAATAAATTAGAAACAAACTTTTACATAAGAATCTCATTGGCTCTTAATGGGTTAAGCATTTTTTTAAAATAATTTTAGTATTTTCTGAAAGATCTCTTCTGAAGCTTTTAAATGATACCCATATTGACCATATTGACAATCAAACTTTTTTATGAAAATTTCAGAGGTCTTTAACCCGGAAAATATAGGCGAGCGCCAAATTTTTCACTTAATGTTTTTTTTCTAATTCTCTATTGCTCCATATATTTCAATTATCGATTGGAATTATTTAACTAAACTAGATTTTATTCAATGATATGGGAAAAATTAGAGGCAAGCGTGGTATTTAGCCCACTCCCCCGAAGGACAGAGCCGATCTTGCTGATTTTCAATAGCAAAATTTTCAAAGCTATGTCTGATCGATTGGCGTACTTAAATTTTCTCTAGCTTATCTAGTGCCTTGGAAGCATTGATTTCCACCTGAACACGTACGGACATCGCTCAATCAACTTCGCTATGCATTAGGACTCCGAATCTATATTATCTAGGTATACTTTATTGGGCCGGAAATTGATCTTGTAGAAATTACAAACGGAATGACAAGCTCAGATACACCCTTTCCAAGCTGTGGTGAAGGGTATAATAACGTCCTTATTATTTTCTTAATACTTCTATATTTAAAATATTTATTCCACTTTCTAGTCGTACAAATGTTACCCACTGTAAGATGGAAATGCCCATGTGTGTTTAATAAAATACATTAATGCCTTATTACAATAGTAATCACATGTTTTTAGTTCTTTCCAAAATTTTTTCGTTTATAAATTTAAATCGATTCAAAAACAAATATTTTTTAGTTAAAAATTTTTTGTTTAAAAAATTTCATTTATTTCTTTCATCATTTGAATCAAAAGGGCCTAAATTGTTATTATTGAAAAACTTAATAAATAAAATATTTGTTTATATTTTCTTATTAGAAAAATCATCTAATTTTTTAATGTGTTAGAAATTAAAGTATTAGTAAAACTTAAATTGTTTACAATTTATTTTTTATTTTGAGAAACGAACAAAAAATTAAGTCTATAAAAAAATTTTGTTTGGAAAATGTCCCCACATATGCTACAATTTTAATGAAAATAAAATTGTGATCTTTCCAAGAATGTGGTGCCCTTTAATGCTAAAAGAGAAAAATAAACAATAAATGTTTTGCTTGAAAATTTTAAGCTGAAAGAAATACAATTGCAAAAAAAGAAACTTTAAAATCCCACTTCACATTGGCCGCGATCTTAAGCAGCATCTTTTACAAAGCAAAAAACAGTCTTGACGCGTAGACAGTTTGACCGAGTGTCAAATCATCAAATCAACATAAAGTAGACTTTAAACTTTAATTTAAAACGAAAATTAATTCATTCGCATACAAAATACACTATTAAGTGTAAAAATCACAAAAGTACCAAAACAAAAGAAAAGAAAAACACTACAAAGCCCATCACTGTTAAATTAACACATTTTTACTCTTAAATAAGAATTTTAAAAACAAAGAGAATATTTAAGAGCTGAAAAATAAAAACTTAAAAAAACAAACCATAAAATCAGGGATGGTGATATTAACTTTTAAATTGTATTTTTTGTACTAATAATTAACTTGCACAATTTATTTAAAAATTACGATTTTTATTAACAACTACCAGTGCCCACGACTTCTTCAGCGTGTTATTTCCTATTTTCTTAAAATTTAAACTTCGAAAAATAAACTTTTTATACACTGGAGCCCCGATTTGCGTCGTTAATGGGGAACAGAGAAACCCGATGCAAGTCGAAGCACCTTTTTCTATATAAATGCAATGAAATTCAATTTATTGGAGGAAATATTCAAATCAAAGCAAAAAAAATTATTTTTGATATAAAAACAGGTGTGAATAAATTTTTATTTATTTAATTTACTTTAAAAAATATTTATATTTATTATAAAGAAATAACAAAATAATGCATTAAGAAAAAACATTAAAAACATGAGGAATTCTCCTTATTTTACGCAAGTTGAAAACCTTTCAACGCACAGGTGACGATCAGTATTGCTAGAAGTTGTAAAAATTCTATAAGACAAAAGAGATGCTAAATCATACACTACAAGTGCGAAAAATGGTAATCCACAATGCACAATGAAATTAAAAACGACGCAAGCCGAAATCAAAAGGATGCTAATCGGAGTAAAAACGACGCCACTTAAAACTGCAACAATACAAATCGAATTTTTCCAGTTTTTAAAAAGCGATGCAAATCGAAACGACGGGAATCGGGACGACACAATTCGGGGCTCTGGTGTAGATCGAAGAATAAAAAATTTTAGTTTTAGTACCATTATTCCGGTAAAATGCATATGACATTACTTGCTGGCTTTGATTTATTTTCTTTGCCAACTTTTGAAAGACATAAAAACCATGAACTTCTAAAATTTTTTGATTGGTCAACTCGCAATTTTCTTAAATTAAATCCCTTGAAGTGCCAACTGATGGTGTTTTCTAAACATCTTATTAACATTAATATTATGCTTGGTGACGAATTGTTACAAGTTGTTAATAATTATAGAACTCTTGGATTATATTGGATGATAAATTAACTTTTGACTTGCAGATTAACTCTGTAATATCATTTATCTCTTGCACGTTGCGATAATTGTATAGTATTGCTAACTATTTGCCTATGTCAATAAAGCGTCGCATTGCTTTGTCATTATGCCTGCCATTACTAATATAAGGAATTGAAGTTTCCCCAGGTACATCTCTCATGAATATGAACAGGTTGAAGGTATGCTTTAATTAAGTATTCCGTTACATTTATAGGCTACATATTAACGACCATCGCATTATTATGAAGAGCTTTTAGGATGTACTTTTTATCAGTGCGTTCATTTGAGGCAAATTATAGTTTTTTATAAAATTATTAAATTTGGTGCACCAAGTTACTTACTGAATAAATTCAATTTCTCAATATTCAATAGAACCAAATAGACCAATAGGTTCTATGGGCTTGCGGAATCTTTTATTGAAATAAATAAATTTCCATTTTTATTTTTACAATTTCAAGAAATTTTGGAATTTCTTTTAGATTCAATACTATTACCAAGTTATATAAACTTTTATTATGAGGATTTATACTGTTTTTAAATTATAATTTTAGGTTCTTAAAATTGTGGGCTATTAAAATTTAATATTTCTCCAAAAGGATGTTTCAATAAAGATCCAACACACCTATAACTTCTCCTGATGTAAAAACAAGAAACTTGTCTGATACAGATTAAATCAACTCGATTCTCGGACGTAATTGATACCTAGATAGCATGGAAGCAAAAGATAGCAAAATCAAAATGTTAAGTATTAAAAATCAGATCTACAACAAATGAAAGATTAAATTTTTAATAAACGAGTAAGGACCAAGTGTTGTTTCCTGCTACCACTATTATACCCTTCACCACAGGTGGAAAAAAGGTATATGTAAGTTTGTAAATCCATTTTTAAATTCTACAATATCCATTTTCGATTTTATAAAGTGTATATATTCCGAGTCCCTATGCATAGCGAAGTCGATTGAGCGATGTCCATCTGTTCGAGCGTATTGAAATTAACTAATGAGTTAGAGAATATTTAAATACGCCAATCGATCAGACATAGTTTCAAGTATGCTATCGAAAATCAGCTATATATATTTCTGGCCTGGCAACACTGAGTGCTGCCAAGTGCAATCTGACATTTCCATTGGAAAGTTTGTCATTTTTAAGCATAATCGTACTCAAAACGTTTTGACGTACGACCATTATTTGTGTTGTTTACACTGACTTGAAAAAATTAATATAGAAAAAAATGGAATTAACTCGTGAACATTTTCGCGCCATCATTTTTCACAACTTTCGACGTGGATTATCACGACAAGAGTGCATTGATGAACTTAAATCTTTGTATGGCGATGAAGCACCATGACCGGCCAAAACGTCAAATTAATGGGTCATCCGCCGTACAGCCCTGACTTGGCACCTAATGACTTGTTCTTGTTTCCGCATATCAAGAAAAAAATGGGTGGTCAACGATTTTCGTCGCCAGAAGAAGATGTTGAAGTGTTCAAAAACCATGTTTTAGAGGTGTCTCAATCGGAGTGGAAAAAGTGCTTCGACAACTGGTTTGAGGCCATGCAAAAGTGTATAAATCATGCTGGAAAATATTTTGAAAAACAATAAAACCATTTTTTATTATAAATATTCGCATTTTCACTATTAGGCCAGAAATATATTGAGCAGCCATCGTAAGGAAGCCAGCAAAACACCACGCCTCCCTCTAATTTTTCCATGCCGTTTGGAACAATGAAGTATCTCCAATAAAAAAATTATACGTAGGGATAGAGAATTAAGAAATAAGAAAATAGCATTAAGTGGGCGCTGGCCTATATTTTCCGAGTTATAAGCCTCTGACATTTTTTAATATGTTAATATGGGAACCATTCAACAGCTTTTGATTAGATCTTTTACGGAATACTTAATTTTGTTTAATGCTTAACACATTAAGAGCTGATGAGATTTTTATGTAAAATATATATGTATAGTATTTAATTACTTAAATTTTTTTTTTTTAATTCTCTGTAATCCCAATATTTGTCATTTTGATTTACATATATGGTGAAGGGTAAATAAGATTCGGCATAGCCGATGATAGCACTCTTACTCGTTTTTCAATCATTTTATTCCTATTTACACTTATATACATATTGTCAAAATAGTCTTACTTTTACCTCCTGAGTCAATGAAAATGTGCACATGTCCCATCTCTGATATAAATTCCTACAACAGCAAAACAATAACATGCTTTACATGCTTACATATGTACATATGTATGAATGTGTTTCGAAATTGCAAGTCTTATTAAAATTGTTTGTTTAAAAATTTCTAACACGAAATGCGTTTGCAGTTGTTGGGATGGCATTCCGGTAGCAAAGTAGGAAATAAAATATAAAATTAGTTTAATAACAATTGTCACATTTTTATGAAATTAATACTGGGGTGCGAGCAAATACATACATACATATCTACTTACATTAAATTCCGTTATTTAAACATGAAACGCATGTCTATTTTAATGATTTACTGCAAATGCTTAGAAACTGACCATGCAAGAAATTATCATTGTTTTAAATGCACTTGCCTAAAAGCAGCCAATTGATCGTGAAAACAAGGCAAACCAAATGTACAATTTGAAGGTGAAAAAAAGTAGAGAAAAAAGTGGCAACATTTTTTTACTTTTCTCTCTTGTGTTTTTTTAGAAGAAAAAAAAAAATGAGAAACTTTCTTACATTAAAAAGCAGTGTTGCCAGTAAATTTATTGTAATCTTTAATATAAAATAAATTGACGATTTTTTTATCCACAAAACAACACAATCTCTTACGACTCCCTTTGAAACGCTTTTATACGGTTTTAAAAATTTAATTTAAAAAATATTTTGTTTTTTTTGTTCCAACTACATTTTACCATCTGTTTAGTATTTAACTTAAATGAAATATTTGAAGTACTTCTTAAATACTTACCAACTTATCTAGACAGATTAAAATAATATTTAACAGTTAAAGTGGGCGACATACATATTTAAGAAATTATTGACAGATTTTGTTATTGTATTTTTATGTGAGTTAATGAAATATGTTTCACTCGTTGAAAGAGATTTTTAACATTTTTGAATAAAAAATTTTTTTTTGTTTTTTTGTTTTTTGTTTTCCCTAGTTTTTATTTAGTCCAAATCATATGTCATGTCCATCTAGACAACAGTAAAGCATTATCCAGAAAATAATATAATTTTTAATATCAAGTGAAGTTGAATTTTTCCGTAAAATGAAAATTATAGAATTTTACTTGAAAATTATTGGAATTAATACATTCTATGAGCTGCAAAACTAGACAGATAATCTTTTAAAGTAGTTTTACTATCTTACCCAGTATGTGTTATAAATATCTTTGTAGGTTTGTTGGCGCATTTGTTAGTGCGTCAATTATGGCTACGCGACTGAATTTATTATAATAAAATGTGAAATACCGGCAGATATTTGCCCTCATGGTTAAATAGCTTAATTTTATTTTCAAATAGCGGGCCAGATGGAGTTTCTATGTGTCTGAACCGATTTAAAACACAAACTAGATTTTAACGAAATTATAAATAGAGATAAGTCCTTAAATAGAAGGTCCAATACGCAATGTCTGTTTCCAGGGCTATGACCAAAATGAGCTGAAAAGGGGAAAAGCACACATTTACGGCAAAACCGATTTAAATAAAATTTAAAACAGATATCGATATTTGTTTTAAAGTTCCAAAAATAAATAAAAAATAAGGAACAGTAGCAGAGCGAAAAAACGCGCTAAATCGATTTTATCAAGAAGCGATTTTCAAGATATTTTGATATTTAAAAAATTCCTGACCCATAAATCCAATAGGTGGAAGGAAATCTGTTGTAACGTTTACATTAATGTATATAATCTAATAAAGAACTGGCATGGAAGAGTGGTCGTAGTACGATTCTTTGAGGTAGTTAAGCGCACCAGGAATGCAGTCAGAATGGCAGATTTTAATTAAACATTTAGTTTTAACTCTAAAATGTTCATGGTTATTTCAGTCAGGTTTAGAAAATCACTTATTGTGAAAGTGATTTTAAAACACAAAACTTGTTTTAAATTGGTTGCGTAATTAGCTGTCGATTTTAAATCATACGTGTTTTTTCGAAAAAAATAAATAAATAAAAATGATACATTTGGCTGACCCACAACGTCCTAAGTAAAATGCTAGATTAATATTCATCAGAACATAGCAACACTTTATTTAAGATCTTTTTGTGTCGAGTATTATTTAAAATATAAAATTCTTTCATAAATTAGTTCGTAAAATTTTTACTTCTTAATTTAAAAAAAAAGCAGAAGGTCACTTTTGGTTATCATAAATGAACCAAAATTTATAGAAGTAGATTACCTTGTTTCTGTTGCGTTGGTAAGCTTAATGATCACTTCTCCCCTAAAACATATCCTAGTAAAATTTTCAAGTTTTTTATCATTTATTTATATATTTATTTTTGTCACTGTTTTTTTTTTCTTCTCTTTTACATTCAGTAATTCTAAATAAACATTTTCACTTAGAAAAAGTAAGCAGACGAAAGCAACGCAACAATAATATGAATTGACATAAATTATAGAATTTATTTTTCAATATGTGTAATTTAAAGTCTTTTTTTTATGATGGCAACACTTTGCATATTTTCACTGGGATAAAACACAATAAACAAATAAAGCCTTTAAGTCACTAACAAATACCAAGAGATCAACGTTTTTATTTTGAGAGCACTGTTCCCTAATTATACAAATACCCGGTAGTTCGTTTATTTTACGAGACGTTTCTATTTCACCATAAAAAGAGGGTAAAGGAAATTTCTACAATATCGATTTCCGACCTCATAAAGTATTTATCGTTACCTTAATATAGTAAGACCGTAACTAACGTTTGCACTTCTTTACAGTAAAAGGAAAAAACTTAATAAAAAGTACAGTTTTGTATTTGGAAATTTTTTATTAACGCATGATGCAACTTTTTTGATCTATTAGTGGCGCATTAGAGAATTATTAATCGAAATATGAATAAGACTTGAATTAAAAAACAACCGAGTTGGGACCAAGCAAAGTCGGTTGAGCGATGTCCTTTTGTCCGTCTATCCATCCGTGTTACTGTTAAAATATGTTTGCCAAGGCACTAGATTAGCTAGCGAAAATTTAAATATGCCATTCGATCAGATAAAGTTTCGAAAGAGTTGCTATTGAAAGTCAGCAACATCGGTCCATGTATATTGAGGCAGAGGGCAAAACACCACGCCTGCCTCTAATTATTCCATATCATTTGGAAAAATGATATAACGCCATTAAAAAAAAAACAAATATATGGAATGATAGGGAATTAAAAAATAAGAAAAAAAGTCAAGTGAAGGAATTGGCGCTCGCCTATATTTTCCAAATTATGGGCCTCTGATAAGAACACAGTAAAAATGTATTTGTTTTTTAGAGAACTGGAAAGGGAATAAATAAGAACACAGCAATTTAATAAAACTGATCTAAAAATAGAAATAAGTGGTTGTGGAAAATAAAAAAAACAAATAAGTTAAAAACTAAAAACCACTTTAACGCTAAAACAAATGGAAGAGAAAGATACATACATACACACATACCTGCCAATGTATGATATTGTTGGTATTAAGAAAAGGGTAGCCAGAGTTAAAAAAGAAATAAATTCTTTGGTTTTAATAATAAAGTGTAAATTAAGGCACATCAATTTTTTAATAATTAATTTAATTTCAAGCGAAACAATTTAACTTTTTTGCCATAGATCACTTTTTAACAATTAAGAAAACTGTTACTCGCAACAGAGATCAATATATTTGAGTTTTTTAATTCTATTGTACTTTAGTAACTTATAATTAGATAAATCTAAATTATTGTTATTAAAAAAAAAAAAACTGCTACGACGAAAATCTGTTGCAAAAAATTTTATCAAATTAAAAGCGATTAGATTCCAATTTGAAAAACTAGTTTAAAAATAATCAGCCAATCTGTTGGTAAAGCAGTGCAAGTCACCTGCGTAATAGATAAAATTTGAAATTTTTAACTTAAGTACCAGAGACTTGTGAAAGGAAAATTTTGCAAGAAAAACGTTGTTGTTTTATACAAAAAGAGAGAAGGATATTTCTTAGAAATGTACTGCTTTAACGTTTTTTCCCGGGGTAACAAATCCTTAAATATATAATATATAGGCATTATAAATCGCTTCCTGTTTCTAGATATTTAAAAAATGCTTTTTTTTATTTGAAATAATAACCAATTAAAGCTTGATAAGCAGAAGCTTGATCCTAAAAAGGCTGACATAGAAGTACATACATTCTTAATTTCCTCGAGTTATAATTCACAGCGCATTTCTATTTAATTTCTAATAATCTGTGCAAAAACTTTGATTTTGTAAATACTATTTATTCTCTTAAGGTTTTATTCTAATTTTTGAAATAAATGTTATTGCTGTAATTACTTGGTAAAAATGTTGAAGACCTAATAAGTCAAACGTTTTTCAAAATTTAGATAAAAATCAAAAAAAAATTTTGTTTTTCATTTGCTATAGAGGACTAAAAACTGACGCCTTACGTCTACCATAAGACTTGGCATCTTTTACTAATCCAATACAGAAAAGGCTAAAAGAAAAATGAAATGGTAGTTTGTTTCTTGGTACACAAAAATTGTGTTTACATTTAGTTTTGGACTTCAAACATAATTCTCATTCGGTTCTCAAAGTTCCTTTACTTAATAAAATATTTTTTGAGTTTCTAAAGCTGGATTCACCCATTGTTTCCGAACAAAATTTTAGTTCCGGAACATTCTTTTTTATATGTAGTTTGACGTTTTTGTTTTTAAGAGAGAGAGAGAAAAAGAGTTAAACTCACTTCGGAACATTTTCAGCTTGAATTGGTTTAATTTTAATTTTTGTTCCGAAACAATGCAACTGTGCTGCCAACTACTTTATTTTTTCAAAAAAAATTCAACTGAGCTGCCACATCATAGTATATGTACATATTAAATAAAAGTATATGTGCATATAAATTTAAAAGGTAAAACTGCTTGCAAATTTAAAAAGTAAAACTGCTAAGCAACCTGACTGACTTCTTTTCTGAATAATTTTTTCTTTAAAATTTTAACAAATTTGTAGTAAAATATTTCTTAAAAAGTGAAAAAAAAGAAAAAAGTATCACAGCTTAATTATTGTGATAAAAATCTTTTAAGCAATAAAATATATGTTTTACATACTTATATATTTTAAATAAAAGAAAATAAGTTTAAAAAGTTGTGTCATGGATCTCAACGAATCCCTTGCCTTGAAGCTTATTTCAGAAATGAAAAAGCCGGGTAGAGAATGCCTGTATGACTTAAGCAACAAAAATTACAAAAATAATCACATTAAACAGAGTGTGTGGTCGGCAATAGCAGCGTCTATCTTCTTTTTATATATATACATTGCCAGTAAAAGAGCTTTTTTTATTTCAATAGCCAAGAAGAAGCACTTTTCTTTTATTCATTTTTTATTTAATTATGAAAGTTTTTTTAATTTAGAATTTATGTATAACAAAACCAAAACTATGTCTGTCAAAACAAAACAAAACCAAAACAGTGCTGCCTGCTTGTAAAGTAACACATCTCGCTTAAACATATGTTTCATATGGTAGCTTTGTTTTTCCAGAAAAATTGTTCGAAGTGGGTGAATCGTTTCAGAACAAACTCTCAAAAAAATAAAATTACTCTCAAAAAACTAAAATTGAAATGGGTGAATCCAGCTTAAGAGTTTGGGTAAAGGTTTTCTAATAATCTGGAGCCTCTAGACTCTTTACAAGTAAATTTTAAACTCATATAGACACACAAACGAGACGTTCGACTTTTGTCGTCAGAATAAATAAGTTTCATTTTTTATTATAAAATGTTTCATAATTTATTAATATAATTTTAAAAAATTAAATAAATCGATTTTAATCTAATTATTGATCAATTAAAATTGTGCGTGTGAGGACAATTTTATTTGCAATGCTTGGTGATGAATCCATATTTTTTTAAGTTTTGCTTAAAGCAAGCTGCATCTGGTGGCTAGTCTTCAATTTGCTGATACTTTTATATAAAATAAATTTTTTTATGCGATAATAGATTTCGTTTACTTAAGCCCCAGAAAGCCTGCTTGATCACGCGCTTAACTCACCGTCAAATTGAATCTGCAGCAATTAAATTATTAGCCCAATTATGTATATTTTCACAGAATTTCTTTCTTACAGAAAAATTTTTTCTCGAGAAAAGATTCTTCCAATTATTAATTCCGTAAGAAAAAAAGTGGCATCCCTGTAATTTAATGGGAACTGTTTTGTTTATTTTCATTGCATTTTTCCTTAATAATTCATAATACCTACTTTTTTCCCCAGATAAATTTTTGCTTTTTACAATCAATAAAAAGGGAAACAAATTTATACTGGGAGAAAAGGGAAATATGGAAAAACTCTCAAGTAATTTTGTTTATAATTGTGCTGTATAACCTAATCAACGAAAACGAGAGTAAAAAGCAGCGTTAAATTCTTTAATACTTAACATTACCTGTAACCAAATATAATTAAAGATTACTGCTTAAAAAAACTGCGATCTGGTAACCTTATTAAACAAAAACAGCTTTGTGAGAAGGAAATTTTAAAAATTTACTCATGATATTAAGTGGCATACAATAAACAGCAGAAAAACAACAACAAAGCGAAAAAACAAATCATGCAGAAAAAATATTGTTTTTGTTGTCAGTTTCATTTAGTTACACACAATTAATGGGTCGTTTTTAATAGATTTTTGGCAACAGGTTGAGGAATAAAACAAAAAAGGAAAAATCTAGATGCAAAAAAAAATAAATAAAAACAACAAAAATTTATAATGAAAAACTTACATTTTTCTCTAGTTTAGGATGACAATTATTAGTTGAATGATGTGATCGCAGCAGCTGATGGCGGGGTAATTTTTAACCGTCTGTAGGCTTTTTTTGTTTTTGCAAAGATGTTAATGCAGTTTGTGGTTTTATTTCTACATGAATTTAAAAAAAAAAATCAATTTGATTGTAAAAAATGAAATTCACTTGGGCTATTTATTATTCTTAAAACACAACAGCAGTTTAAATTGCAGCATAATTGTATGTGGAAGTTGTAATATTTAGTTATAAGTAGCAGCAGCACAACTTTGAAAGATACAGGAAATGCAGTCTTTGTTTGTTTAAGAATTAGAAGAATGCAGGCGGAAGAAAAATATTATATTTAATAAAAACATAATTCACTTAATTAATTTCACAATTTAACAAGAATAACATCAAATAATTAACATACAAAATGGCTATTGTACGATTGTGTAGTAGTTTTGCATAAAAAAAACATGTGTAGTCAACAGTCTGCTTGCAGTCTCAAGTAGGTACCAGTTCAGTTTCTTTTGTATTAATTTGTTTTTTAATTTTGTTTTTGCAGTTGCAAGCACTTGTTACTTGATTTATTATTTATCAGCAGCAGTTTAGGAGGATACATGTGTAAGTATCTAATATCTTGTAGATCAATGGCATAAAAACATGCTTAAGCATAACGAAACGTTAATAAACAGTAATAAAATACCTATTTTGTTTTTATTTCTGCTACGTGTATTTTTCTTTTATTTGCGTTTTAAAAATTAAAGAAGCTTTTTTTAAAATTCTAATGAGTATAAAATTTCATTTGTTTATGGTTTTTAAACTATAAATTTATTGTAATTTTATTATAACATGCTGTCAGTCATATGTACATAAGTATGTGTGGTTTTATATGGTTGTTGTTAATGGATGTACGTCCATGAAGAAAAGAATGTTTTTGGCTCAAACGCAACAAACGGAAAAACAAAAAACCAAATGGAATAACTAACGATCAAACAATCAACTCTTCCCTTGTTAGGTGAGACAAACGCGATAAGTAATAAGTATGCACAGCGTTGCCAGACTTTTTTAGTAAAAAATTTTTAATAAAAAATTATTGTTTAACATTTTTTTTAACTACTAAAATAGAAAAAATAACCGATTCAAGATGAGAAAAAATATTAAAATTGAAATTTAATTTTTAAGATGAAATAGAATATTAAGATTTTCATACTGTTTTTGATTTACACTACATTTTGCTTGAGCTGGGGTGAACATGAGGATGTAATGAGTGTGTGTGGGACGATAGATAATTAAAAAATAAAAAAATATAAATCAAGCGAAAAAATTGGCTCTCGCCCATATTTCCCGAGTTATGGGCTTCTGAACGTAGTAAAGTACGATTGTGCATCATATTTTGAAAGATATCAATATGGGTATCATTAAATTCAAAAGATTTTAAAGAGTTATTTCAGGAAATATTTAAATTTTTGAAAAATGATCAACCCATTAAGAGCCGATAATATTTTAAGTAAAATTATTTTTTGTATTTTTTTAATTATATGTCACCCCATGTGTGTAAAAGAGAGTGGAGATTGGAGAAGAGAGTTTTTCGCCCACTCTCTTTCATTTACAAGAAAATTACCAAAGTTCTTTTTCAAATTTCAAAAGATATAATTTTGGAAAAACCTCTATAATTTCTTAAAAAAAAATGTCAATATATTTGACTATTGGAGTTTAAAAAAAACACTACTAGAAGTAATCTATCCACTTTAAATTATATTTAAATATCATCCGGAAACTCATATATTTAATTTTTAATATTAATATTGGTTATGTTAAGCGATTAACAGAGCCCTGTTATCGTAACAGAATGTGACTAGGGTTACAAATTTAAAAATTTAACTTCACACACATGATTCGGCATAGGCGAATATAGCACTCTTACTAGTTTTACTGATTATTGTATTGTATTTTATAAAAACTAAAAAGAGACAATCGCAGTTTTTTAAAGGCAGTTACATCGCTCGTATTTCGTATTAGCTATGCATAAGGACTTATAATGTGTATACTTTATGGGGTCAGAAATGGATAGTGTAAAAATAACAAACGGAATAAAAATCTTAGATAAACCTTTTCCCACCTGTGGCGAAGCTATGAAAAAAAATTAGTAAATAAATAAACAATATTATTTAAATTTATTATTAAAATAACAGGATTAAAGGAAAATCAAAATTTTTCAATTATTTTTATTAAATAATGAATAACGTTATTTAAATAAACGATTGATTCAATATTAAAACGCAAGAAAAAAATAATTATTCTGGCAACGCTGAGTACGAGTAAAAACAAAAACAACACATCAATAACAATACGGCAAAAACACAAATTATTAAATTGACTGACTGAATGTCTGAAGAATGATAAGATACGCGCGGCGTAATAATGAACGATGATTTCCGAACAGGGCTCTTCTTTATCATTTGTTTTCGTTTAAATTAGTTTAAATATTCCCTCAATTAAAAAAAAAAATGTTTCAAGCATTTTTATGTTTGACTACGAAACTTTTTCGTTGTTTTTTATGATTATTTTACCGGGTGGCAAATTAAAGGGCACAATTTCCATTTAATTTTTTTGCGTTTTCGTTTTATTTTTTAAAATCTGTTTTTCTTTAACTGAATTAAAAAAAAAATCCACTGTCAAAGCTCTCCTTTTTTTAACCACGTATTCTCAATTTGAAAGAGCACAAAATTAAAACCATTGTTTTTTTTTTAATATTGAACTTTGATTATTTGGTGATATTTTACTTATTTTTCATTAAATCAGCAAAATTCTTTAGGAAAAAAAACTATTTATTTTAATAGTTGCTTATTTTAATTTGCATATTTTTGTTTCTTTTTAATTTAATGGCATTTAAAAAATTCCACACCTCAAAAAAACACTCTTAGAACCGTGTACTAAAACGATGTGTTTGCTTAAAGAGACGATTTGTACTGAACAAAAATCTTCTGGTGGGACAAAAACTAAAAAAAAAAAACAAAAAAGAAACAAATTATAAAAACAACAAAGTTAATCCCTGTATATTTGTTTGTATGTTGTTTGTATAGTCTTTGGTTTTTTTTATATTTTTATTTCTACTTTATGATTAAACTAACTCTCTTAGTATGAATTGGCTCTCACAAACTAATTGTGCAAATGATCAACAATTTTAAAGATAGACAGAGTTACCGTTGATGCATCTAAAAGAAGAATTTAAGAAAACGTGTTTTATTCAATTAATTAAATTTATTTTTTATGGACTTTTAAAACCCTTTTTTATTTTTAGGAAGCAGCTGGAATGCAAATTGTAATTTGCGCTTCCAATGCTTTTTTCCCCAGCTTGTTTTGTATTTTTGGTATGGTGTTTTATTAGTATTTTTTCTTTAGGCCCCCGTTGCCCAATTATTAAATTTATAATTGACAATTATTAAAAAAATTAAAAATTAATGAAAATTTAACTTTTTCGGCTTTGGTTCATTTTTAATTTAACTTTTATTATGATCACCGGTTCAACCCCTGGCTGGGACTAAAATTAAAAATAAAATTAAAAATTTTAGCTTTAAAATTTATATAAACTGAACGGACTGAATAATCTCAAAAAATGATATGTTGCATGCAAATTGTAATCATACAGTATTTCTGATAACAAATTAAAAGAAAATACGAACGTGGCTTTAATAACGTGTCTGCAATCTAACGTTTTTTTTTTTTCTACAAGTGCTTAGTGAATGATAACACTTAGCTCATGTCTGAGTTGACAGATAATTAGTTTTATCCTTCCGCTGAACGAATATAGTTGTGTATACGCTTGAACAACAACGCTGGGAAATATTGCGACATTTGAAAATCATGGTAATGTTGCAGAATGGCAGCACCGTCAGCTCTGTATGTTCGTTATCTGGTGAAAAAAGTGAAAGAAACTGGAATCCTTATCGATAAACCAAAGCGTAAAAAGCTAAAAACAGTGCGTACAGCCTAGAATATTGCTGCTGTGGCAGAAGGTGTGCGTGAAGCGTCATCAACATCAATTCACCGTCGTTCTCAACAATTGAACATTTCGGAGACATCATTGAGACGAATTTTGCATAAAGACCTTGGTATGACGCTATACAAAGTCCAATTGGTTCAGGAGATCGTAAAAAGAACAAGAGAAGAACAAGTAATTACGGGTTTTACTGTTAAAAATATAATTGTTTATATTGCATCATGGACCTCAGGTTTAGATTCCAGGTAAAAGTCACTGTCATTCCATTTTTTACATTTACATTTAAATTTTTTTCTCTGCCTAGTTTTTTTTCTTTTCTTACGATAATCGAGAACAAAATTGTGCTGATTTGCCGCTTTTAAATGCAACTCTGGCGTGGCAATCGTGTGAACGGTTAAAAAGTAACCATATGCAATAAAAATGTTAAATATGCTCCATTATTTATTGTGTTATGGTGCCTCGATCAAAGAAGACAATTTGCGCCAATAGTTTTTTGTAATCAAATTTTTTCGTATGATTTTACGGTCAATATTATTTTTTCATAGTTAAAATGAATTTTAGTTGTTGTGCGTGTAATTATGCATATTTAAATTGCAGTTTTGAAACTTGTGTAATTTTTCCTCGAACAGCGACCACAAACACCATTGTCCAAAAAAGAAGAGCCTTTCATATATATGTGTCTTGTTATTGTATGGTAACAATTCATCATTCAGTCCAATCATATTTTTTAAAAAAATTTTTTGATTTTCTATTTCACGAAACTACATCAATGTTTTTTTTTTTTAATTTGTCCATGAGTGCTTCTTTTTCTGTGCCACTCTCTGGCCCACATACTTCTTTTAACTTTTCTTTTTTTCAGTTTTTATATCTTCAAATTTACACCAGATAGTAATTATGAAAAGCTGATGCAATTTTCTTTTTCTTTAGGGAACAAATCATCTTTACGTTAGTAATAGATTAAATGCAAAATGTTTTAAAATTATCGCTAACATAATCAAAACTTAAGATGCCCTTAGACGAAATGTTTTTTTACATATGACTTGTCAGATTTTCCATAACAAAATACATATGTATCGTGTAAACGGTTTAAAACATTTCTTATGTTAAATACATATGTAAAAGTCATATGACAAATTTTCATTTAGAGCGTGTTCTATTTTTATATGACAAAGCATATGACTTCCAGTGGTGCAACTTTTTGTTTCTTCACTTATACCGTTTTTAAATGATCAAACAGTGCAAAAAGCACTAAAATCGTTGAAAGCAGAATAGAGTTGACATCTTTATTAGCATTAACAGAGCTGCTCACCAAACAACTGTTGTAAACAATGATTGCTTTTTAGGTTATGTCAGAAGTAATTTGCATGTACGTTTAAACGCGAGACTTAAAGCCATATGTAAAAATGACTACTTTGACATACATAAGGACTTACATGTGGATTTTCAAACTGACAAGTCATATGTAAAAAAACATTTCGTCTAAAGGCCACAACAGCTGTTTCTCAGATTTGCCGTGCAGTCAATTCGCGACAGTCAATTTTTTTTAAATAAGGCAATCATGTGATCGCTGAGAATTTGATTGGGACAATTTATTTATTGTGAAAAATACAGCACAATAAAAATTGTGCAAAATTTGGTAATTTGGGACAATCCCATGATCCCACCTTTGGTCATCATTTTCAGTTTTCACGAAAAAGCCATTTTCTTGGAATTTATATCGAAATCAGTTTTATTTTTACATAAACGATAATTACTTTGAAACCACTACATAAATTGTTGTACAACAGGCATCAGGAAAACAACAAGAAAAACGTGTTCTTAACTTTAAGGGACCCTTAGTTTAGGACGAAAGTAACAATATATTAATAGTGTGTGACAGTCATGGCAGATTTCGTTTAAAAAGCATGGTTTAGAAAACAGAAAATCACTTTTTGCCACAGCAACACCACATTGCGATCTTTATGGATGCTTATGTTTGCTCAACAAGGGACTTAAGGGGGACTTAAGCTACAGATCATGGAATTAAATCTGAATAGATGCATTGTTTTTTATTATTATGCGCTTGTGCTCATTGAAGCTAATTTTTGCTCAAAAGATATCGAGTAGTTCGAGTCTCGACGAAGCTAAAAAAATTTTAATTTGGAAAGTTAAAAACTTAACAACATACTCATGTGTTATTATTTGCTTCAGCGCAAATGCCAAAATAAACTAAAGCGCATACGATTTTAAATTTTATTTAAATTAAGTAACTTTGCATCCAAAGTTACAAAATTGTAGACTAGAAATTAAAAAATTTACCAAAGTTCCCTTTGATATGTCCCCATACTGCATATTTCGATAAACAATTTGTTTTTCCTTTAATAAATGATTTCCGCCTTTTATAAACTCAAGCAACTTCATTATCATAAAAAATATGTGCACGGCCTTACCATGACACTGTTTTATCATATGAAAAGGTATGTGAGTTTACTAAAGCCAAAAATCTTAGACACTCGTCAAGAGCATTATTTAATTTTACCTACTAGCTTAAGGGGGAATTTTTTTTTGTTAAAATTTCCCTATTTTTATAAAACTTTTTTATATTATGCTCTTTCTCAAACTCCGCCTATAATTTGTCACTCTCATTAGTGGTTTGCTGTGCTACCTCTTTCTTTTCCCGGATAGAAAACGTTTCTTTTTGATTTTTCTCTATTATATATGTATGTGATGTTGTTGTTGCTGCTGATGTTTGTTTTTTTTTTTTTGTTTAGTGTGCCTTAAGGGCCACCCAACTGAGACGCCATATCCTCTACTTAAATTAATATATGAGTTCTCCTAAGCACGTGATGTACGATTATAAAGAGCAAATGGCTGCTGTTTCCGGTACCAAGGTGGGTGGAATAATGGGTGCTATTGAAGCTTAAGCAAATGCTTTTATACAATGAGTAGATATGCCGAATGTCTTAATGTGTGTGTGTGTGTGTGTGTGTGAGTAGATGATTGCATGTAAAGTTGAAAGAGGTTGGGGAACAAAAGTTGATTAGATGGATTTCGTTTGGTTTTTGTGTTTTTAATCACACACCAATTTCATTTATTAAATCTTAACATCAGCAAAAAATAAATAGCACCAAGCAAAAGTCGCTGCTGCTGCTGTTTCTGCTGCTGCATCATATAATAATATCAGTTGGTTGCTTAACGTAACCTGACTTTTTTAAAGAAGTGTCTGTGCGAGTGTGTGTGTTTTTGTTTATTATTTATTTTAAATTCATTTTAATGTATTGTTTTTTTTCAACTTTTTGAGTGATTTTGTAGTTGTTTTATATTGTTGCTGCAATTGTAATTATGCTGTTGGTTGCTTTTGTTGTAAGTTAATGTTCTAGTGTCACAAACAATTTTTTTTGCTTAAATTGTCTCTAAACTTTAGAGTCTAAAATAATATTCATTAATTTCTCTGTTGTTGTTGTTATCTGCTCGAGACTTAAAGTTCCAAATTTTTTTAATTTAAATGGAATGAAATGAGTTTTATTAGATTTTTTTATTCTGGTTATTTGTTCGTTAAAGTTTGATTTGTTATAAAAATGCCTTCGCTCTTTTTTATTATATTAATAATTTTGTTGTTATTGTTGCTGTTGTACCACACTGATGGGGATTCGATTATAATTAACATTTATTGAATGATTTAATTTTATTTTATTTATTTGTGCATAACGAAATTTGTTTGTTATTTGGAGTTTTTCATTTAACATTTCTAATTCAATTGAAATTTTAATTAAAGTTGTCAATTTTCATTAAAAAATTTAAGTTGTATTTTGTGCACACATACATTTGTACACAAGTACATAAATACATACAAACATACATTCATACATTTCAAGTGTATGACGCAACGGGTTTTTTTTTACGTAGAGATTAACATTTTTGAAATTGAAAACAGACGAATTATTTTTAATGAAAATTGCTATGTTTTTAAAAAACTCATTTATCTGTTTTCAAAGAAAGCTACGACTAGATTAGATATTCCTTTTATTCATGCTTATTTCCGTTATAAAGTGGAGTTAATCAAGGGTGCCTGTCTAATGGCTCCTCTTTTATTTTCTGTAGTAATGAAAGATGTTGTGATCACAATAGAAAAAAAAAAATAATTTATTAGCAAATCAATAGTTAACATTTTAACAACTTACTTATTCAGATTATAAATGCTGTGATCTCAAAAGGACAACACTGGATCTACATGAAAAGTCTCAAAACAAACTTACTTAATTGAAAAAAGTTTTTGCTTTTATTAAATTTTTATTTATTTTCCTATTGAAATTTAATTACATTTTTAACTAATTCAATTATAAAATTAGTTAAAAATATATAAAAAAATTTTCATCGAACAATCTATTAAATTAAATTTTATATTTAATTATTAAATAAAAAATAAATTTCTGTTCAAGGCGATTTAAATATTAGATGGCTGCACGGCTATAAAAAACAAACATTTTATGTAATTTTGTGGTTGCAGAAGCCAATTTTAAGTTATCCTTCTTCCATCATTTGGAACTTTAAATGAAGTTGTACCCAGTTGGTTTTTTTCTCCTGTGTTTGAAGCAATACCTCATATTTAATTTTTTGGTTTTCAAATTTTATTTTATAAAATTTACAATTTATAACTTTTTTAAGATACGTATTTGTGTTTTTTCTTAACTATTTAAAAATTTTGATAATAACAGGTCCGTTTCTTTACTCTACTTTGGGGTCCCAATTTGCACGAAAAGCGTTCCCGTAATTAAAAATTAGGTAAATGAGAGCATTTTTGAGAGAATAAAATTTTTCTTCTTCTTGCAAGAAACTGCCCAAACATTTTCTTCGTGCAAATTATTTATATTTGTGAAACAGCTGTAAAGCATAAACAAAATAAAAACAAATAAAAAATTCATTAACATTTAAAAATGATAAAATAGTTATTTCGATATAAAAGACAATTTGTAATAGCAAATAAAGACGAGATAAAAAAACATTTTTGCAGATTTGGTAGAGTGATTCTAGTGATTGTGGCGACATCCTGAACCTCATTGAACATGATTCCGACTAAGAAGAATCACTTTTATTGGATCATATACTAGCAAAGAATACAATCAACACTTCCGCTTCTCGAGAGAATTGTATCCCACATATGCTTCTTTGCGAGCTGTTAAACGCAACAAATTTCTAGTTTCTCTTTGGACTTTTTTTTAATTATATTTTTAAATTGATTTTAATTAATTGAAGTAGTCAAAACACTATGATTTTTTATTTTGTGCTTAAAAATTAAATTTTGTGTTTCCGTGATTTCATTCAATTTTGTCTCTTTATGAGAGAAAATTAGACTTGCTCTCATTTTCACGAACTTTACCCAAAAAGTAAAGAAACAGACCCAACGTTGAAAATAAACAAAAATCAGCTGGGCTTTTTAAAACACCTGTAAATAAATTTGCCTTGTTTCTATTTTTTAAAAAGTGCGATATTAAAATCGTTCTATCTAAAAGATCAATAAATGACACTGATATTTATAAATGATATTGCACACATGACCACTTTGGTTCTTCTTGACGAAGCTTTTTCTGTACGTCTAATTATGTTCAACCTTTTTTGAGCATAAAACGAACAGTATAAATCTCTAAGTCATTAATTAATGCTGGTTTATGGGCGTAAGCTAGGGACTTCAAGTGGCCATACAGGAAATAGTTAAAAGTTGTCAAATTGCACGAGCTTGGACAGATACTTTTTTTCAAAATCAACTCATCGCTAAATTTTAATTTTCAATAAGTCGATGGTTGCATATTAAAGCCCAGATCAAAACTATCCCTATTTGAAGACAAAAAATCATTAACAAGTCCTTCGACTTGAACGCAAGTTTCAGTTTGGAAGAAATTAGTTCCAATAAAGTCTGTAAGCGGCACCAAGTTTTGAAGTTTTCCGGATGTAATGAAGTCTGTTTGGTATGTTGTGGATTATTTTTACTCAACATGCGGCAGTTTTGTTCATTCACAAACAGTTTTGCGATAAATTAATATATTGAAGTGATGAATAATTTTCAATGTAAATATGGATAATCTGGTAGCGTTATTTGTTTAGCGTCAATCTATTCATGTTTATACCGATCATAAATGTCAAAAAGTCAGTGAAATGTGACAGGTTGTTTGACATCTTATTATTTCGTTTTAACTAATTCTTTGTTTAAAGTTAAATATTTTACTTTAATCTTTATTAGTCCAAAAAAATGCTGGGTTGTTTGTCAAAATTTTGTAGGCAGGCCTGCCATATTTGCCGATTTTCCGCATTTTGACGAATTTCTGCATTTTGCCGATTTTTGCTCTAAAAATGCCGATTTTTGTATAAACTTTTAAAATACGTCAATTCTGTTTATTTTAGTAAAAAAAAATATAACTTTTTGGCATCACTAGGATGCTTGCTACATTAAAGAAAAATCGTTAATAAATTTGTTTCCTGGAAAATTGCATTTAGGGAATTTATAATGGAAATGATGAAAGTCAAATTAAAAAAAAATTAACTGATCAGTTCCTTTATATGACATTGTTCTGAAGTAAATAAGTTTAGTTTTTTATTTTTTAAAAATCCTTATGTTAAGAAAATTTATTATATTCAACTAATATTGAAATGATAGATCACAAATTTTTGATAACCAGTCAAACTTTTTTACCTTAAGGCCTTGATTTTGAATTGGTTTGAAATGATGCTAAAAAAAGTACCACTTATTATTATGAATTGATTAAGCAGTTAAGCGAAAGAACAACAGGAAGAGTGAAAATTACCGCTGGAAAGTTTGTCTTCAATTCTAATGGAATCGATTCTAGAAAACCAAATCTTACGAGATGTTTTAAAAATCTGCTCTAAGTGACCCTAATGACTAAAATAAATGGAAACGGCTAATCGGTTTCATCATTATACCGTACAATTTGAAACTGGACTAATCGAGGCGCTCGGGTCCTAAGCCGATTTTTTGTCAATTTTTTGAAAATTAAATATCCAATAATGATTTTTTTGCAAAACATGCCGATTTTTTATTAAAATTATATGGCAACCCTTGTTTGTAGGTCCTCTTAGAATTGATTCGCCTTAAGCTTGTTAAAATAATTTAAAAAAAATATTGACATTGATAATTGCCGTGGCCTCTTAAGGAAATTCGATATTAAGAAAAATATGATTTTCATGATTTTTCATTAACTCCCCAGGTAACAACCGAACACTTTAAGAACTTTCTGTGAAATTTTAAAAATTTTTCAATTTATTAATTTTTCTTATAAAATGGAGCTCTTTTTTTCAGTGTTCAGCCACAATGCAAGGAGGT
The DNA here is from genome assembly GCA_937654795.1 of Cistogaster globosa. Lineage (NCBI taxonomy): Eukaryota > Metazoa > Arthropoda > Insecta > Diptera > Tachinidae > Cistogaster > Cistogaster globosa. The sequence goes on along the minus strand of OW569404.1, from coordinate 134,775,037 downwards.
GTTTTGTCGAGGTAATTAAATGTGTTGTTAAAAACTCTTCTTTTTAAAACACAAAATGATAAATGTTACGTTAAATGAAAGAAACAAATTAATCAACAAAACAAAGCAAAGATGTGGGCTGGCATTAAAAAAAAATTACAAATCAACTCCATGGTTGTTTTATGTCTGCATTAAAAAAAATATAAATAAATGAAATAAATGTCAAATAAAAAAAGGAGAGTGTTGATTAGAAAATAGCAATCAGGAGACAAGTAAATATGAAGGCAAGAAAGCTTCTTTATCAAGTAAAGACACTCTCGGTTGAATATTTAAATGGAGTGAAATTGTGTTTATTAAAGAAAAGTAACATAATGAATTTGTTTCTATCAAGAATTTTGCTTCTTAATCTTTTAAGCGACTTGAATGTGAATCGTTTGTATAAAATGTAAATTCTTTTTCTGTTTGTTTTTTAATTTTGTTTGGGCCATAAAAGAACGAAATACAAAAAAAAGGTGGGTGGTTGCCTGGTTGGTTTAACTACTCTGCTTGAGTTCTCTTTATTTTATTCTGATTTTATTTTTTGCTTGCCATTTCCGGTTGCCATTTAATATCGTTTAAATTACCTTCTTCTTTATGCTCTCCAGCTGGTCTTCATTTTTTTCGTTGCTTGTTTTTTGCCTTTTGCTCTGAATATGAAATAAAATAATATCAGATTGCTAGCAAAGGTGAGTGAAAAAGTGTGAGAAGTGTATGGGTTGGTTTAAATAAATGAAGAAAATGAAATTGATGTTATTTATACGAGCACTTGATGCGCTAAATTGCCTTTCCGAGCTATTTTCTTTAGCACAACTCAGCTTTAATGGAAAATAATTAATTTCATAGTATAAATCGCTTTTGTTGTTGTTGTTGATCAAAATGTAAGTTTAAAATAGTAGTTGGAGTGTGTGTGTGTATGTGTGTGTGTGTGGAACACTGCTGTGGCCAATGAATTATGGCAAATAGCAGCTTTAACGACCAACTACAACTAACATGTTGTACATTAAATTACAAAACTCTAGTTAAATTGTTTTGCAACATGACCAACCGATAATATATTTACACAAACACACACACACACACACACACACACATACATACATACATACATATCCATAAATAATTACGTTTATATGCGAAATATAAATGGAAAAGCGTTTGCAGTGCGGTCTCCACAAGCGCAACCATCACCTTAGTCTCCCTGAGCAAAGGCAATTTTTGCTTTCAATTTGGCAAATTGTTTTAAAATTGTTTTTTAACTTTACTTGGCTTTCGGACATTATTTAAAGGAATGAATACTATTTCCAGTTATTTGCATAAAATGGTTGAAATTATTAATCTTGAAATATTGACACCAGACGCCATGAGTAGGAAAATTTCACTTTTGTCCCATGATATATATTTTTGTCCCAAAAAATTTGTCCCAAAAAATTTGTCCTGAAAGTTTGGTCCAAAAACATTTGTCACAAAAACATTTGTCCCAAAATATATATTTTTGTCATAGAAAAATTTGTCCCAAAAAATTCCTTTTTTTTTCGAAAAAATATTTTTAATAAAAAAAAATATTTTTGAATTATTTTGGTAATTTAATTTAATAATTAATTTTAAACTGACAAAAACTTTTTTGTTTCGCCTAATTTTAGAATTTTTTAACTTTAAATTAGTTGTTTGTCGAAAAAGACATTTTCAATGGAAGTCAGCTTTCTGTGCTTAAATAATTTTTTTTATTGCCAAAAATCCTTTTCTACACAAACAATAAAATTTTAGTTTTTTAACAAAATCTCACTTGTTCCATCAAAATTAATTTTTTTTTTAATAAATGAAGGTTTTTGCAAAAATTATCTTTTAAAAAATTTATTTTTCTTAAGATTTTGTTTTGCAAAAATTAAGAAAATTCCTTTTTTTTAGCAAAAGGTCACTTTTTAGGCAGAGAGACAGATTTTTTTAAACCCACTTCTAATGCAAGAAGTCACTTTCAATCACATTTTTTTTCCTATTTTCAAAAGTTCTTTTCTCTCACAAGAAACCATTTTTTTCAATAAATTGAATTTTGTTTTTTCGTTTTTATTCATAAAAAGTCACTTTCTACAAGACGGTCTTCGAAAAATGCCGTCAGGTCCCATTCTTGGCTGTAGCCGAAGGCAGGAGCAGAGAATTCGTCTCTCCCATATCCTAAGCCTCTCCATCTGGTGGGAGGATATCCCAAACCAGACTGGAAAAGCATAAGATATAATTGGTCTTATAATCTGCCGGTAAATAAGGAGCCTGACCTTCGTGGTTAAACTACCCCTGCGGCGCAAAATTCTATGATACAAGAAATAAACCATTTTAGCACGTTCTAATATAAAATCGAGGTGTCTATAGAATTCGAAATTCTCATGAAATATTACCCCTAAATACTTCATCCTGTCAGAGGTCCTGATGGGTTCGCCAGCAATGCTTAAGTTTGGCACAAAACTTCTTGCATTTGGATAGAGATTACCACGTCTACCCTTAATTATTACTCCATCGGTCTTCTGGATATTTAATTTTAGGCCCCATTTCATAAAGTATTCGTGAAGAATGTTCAGGTAATTGTTGACCCTGTTATTCAAATTTATTGCCCTAGGACCACTAGCAGCAATTAATATATCATCAGCATACATGAGCAAAAGGTCTCCTTCAGGAGGCTGCGGAATATCGGAGACAAAAATATTGTACAAAACCGGCCCCAATAGGAGCCTCCACTGCTCTAAAACCTGATAAATCTGTTCCTACTTTCACTTTAAAAGAACGATCCTTCAGAAAATCAGCTATCATCCTACAAGTAGAGCGTTCAAAACCTAAGTTCATCATTTTGTAAACTATTCCCAGACTTACCGCAATTGTTGGATACCTATTATTTAAGCCCCTGGTTAAGAGGTCTGTGAACACCATTAGGGCGTGAGATGTTGAATGCCCTCCCTTAAAGCCAAACTGACAGTCTTTAAGTACACCACTATTTGAAATTTCATCCCGTAATTTTGATAACAAGAACCATTCCATTAGTTTTCCAAACGAAGATAATAAGGATATAGGTCTGTAGTTACCAGCTTCCCTAGGGTCCAAACCAGACTTTGGAATAGGAACTACTATTGCCTCTTTCCATTTTCTAGGAAAGTAACCAATGTTAAGCAATGGTTGAAAATTATTGCCAAGTATCGCCATGTAGCATTATCTGTTTTTCAGTTTTAGAATAAAACACAAATATTTTGGCAAAGAAGAAACATTAAAAATGTATTCTCATGAAAAACCATAAAAACTAATTTTTCCTTAAAATTTTTGCATAAAACTTGTCTCAAAAAACAACCAGACTTCTTTAACTAAAAATTGAAAATCAAAGAATGAACTCCTTTAAAAGTTTGACACAAAATAAGTGTACAAGTGTGTACCTCTGTATGTAAATGGTGTGGTTCTTATTGCAACAGACTTTTACCTCAAAACATAATGCATTTTACGATTGCTCCACTGTCGTCATCATCACAGTGAATTTTGTTGCTTGTCTTTTTTTCCACAATGTTTGTTAAATCATTTGAAATCAACTTGTAACTGTAGATACAAATATTTAAGTGTTAGTGTGTGGGTGTATGTGTTTTAGGCCCAATGAAAAAAAAAATAGAAAGTAGAAAATGGAGATGTATTACATTTTGTTTGGCGCTTAATGAGGGGCTACCATTATGAAAATATTATTTCCATTTTTATGATTTTTTAGCATTTTCATTTTGCCTTTTTGACTGAAAATGACTTCATCTTCGTCGTTTTAACATTTAATTCAAGACAAACATACACAGAGACCACACCACGACCAAGATAAAGAAGGCCCAACAAACGAACAAAAATTGTGAATAAATAAATTAATGTGAGTGAAAAGCGATAAAATATTGAAGCCGTTTCATTTTCCATTTTATTCGAATATGGTTTCAATAGGATTGACGGCAGATAAATGCTTTCGTTTTCGTAGCTGTTGTAGAGCAATAGAAAATGTTTGAATAATTACTGCTGCTTTAAATTAAGTTTTTATAATTTTTATTGTTTCGATTATTATTATTTATATTAAAACATATTACAACTTCGTAGTGCTGCCGATTTAGTGAAAGTTGTCGTTTTTACGCAGCTGATAATTATTTCCTACAATTGTTACGAGCATTAATGAAATCATAAATTTTAATAAAAATAAATTTAATCTATTTTATGGGGTGCAGTGCTGGACACAGCTCATCCTACAGGATTTTCTAAAGGGTTGCGAGTCCATAAAATCCTTATATAATTATTTTATCAGAGAAAAGCCAGAATCCTTTAGCTTCTAGAGAGAACTTTAAATATTTAGTCTATCATTCATTTAGAGCAGGTTTAGAATTTAACTCTAGTAGAAACTCCTCTCCTCTTTATTTGGAACTGCTAGAAATTGTTTTTACTTTTTATTATTTCGATTATTCGAATAAAACTATTATTTTTTATAAAAATAATAATAATTTTTAGTTTTTTTAGATGAGTTATTTACTCAGAAGAAAAACAGTAAAAATTTTTATTCGAATAAAAACAAAAAAAATTTTTATTCGAATAATAATCCAAAAATTTACTCAACTAAAAATAAAAAAAAATGTTATCAAAAATAAGTAAAAACTATTATTTTTCTTCTAAGTAAATAATTCAACTAAAAATAAATAAATATTATTATTATTTTTAGTCGAATAAAATTTTTTGTTATTTTGATTCAAATAATTATTCAAATATTTACTCACTGAAAAATAAATAAAAATTATTATTATTTTTATTGAATAGTTATATAAATATTGACTCAACTAAAAATATATAACAATATGATTTAAAATAATAAAAAATATTATTTTTATTCGAATAAAATTTATTATATTTATTCGAATAATTTTTATTAAAATTTAACTCAACTAAAAATAAATAAAAAATTTTATTAAAAATTATTATTTGTATTTGAATAGTTTTTACTTGAAATTATCCTAATATTTACTCAACTAAAAATAAATAAAAATTATTTTTATTTTTATTCAAATAAAAATTATTCGAAGAAAAATAATAATAATTTTTATTCGAATAAAAAATTTTAATTTGAATAAATTTTCAAATATTTACTCAACTAAAAATAAATAAAAATTATTTTTATTTTTATTCGAATAAAAATTATTCGAAGAAAAATAATAATAATAATAATTTTTATTCGAATAAAAAATTGTAATTCGAATAATTATACAAATATTTACTCAACTAAAAATAAATAAAAATTATTATTAATAATAAATGCAAATTTTTATTATTTATACTCGAATAAAAATTATTAGCATTTTTCTTCGAATAATTTTTATTCAAATAATTTTCAAAATATTTACCAACTAAAAATAAATAAAAAATTTATTAAAAAGAAATAAAAATGATTACTATTTTTATTCGAATAAAAAATTTTAAATCGAATAATGATCTAAATATTTACTCAGCTAATGTATGAATGACTTTTGTGGCATTTAGGCCAGAATACTTTCATATAATGACTGTAAATTGTTTTGGTTGCTTTAGTAGAAGTAGCAGTTGTTGTTGTTGTCGTTGTTGTTAAAACGTTTATGCTTGTTTAAATTTTATTGCGGTCGCCATCATCATCATCATCGTCATCTCCAGCTCGAGTATTTATTTCTTCTATGGTGTAGTGGTGGGGGAGGGGAATTCGCAAGCAAGAAAGAAAGCAAAGAGACAAGTTGAAAATATTTGTTATTATGCTTTTATTCATACTTTTTTTTATGCTGGCAATTTTATATATATTTTTCCTCAAATATATTTTCTCAATTATTTTAAGTTAAATGGTTCTGCATTCATTTTACAATTCTCCGTTATTTATGACTGACAATTTTATACATCCTCAACCTCAAAAATAAAGAATTAAACGAGGTATTTGTGAAATTTTAGTACCGTTTACTATAATAATGTAAAGGAATATAACGGCATTATGTTGGGTTGTTAAGTGTCTGGTTGTACGAATGCTTTTGTATCCTTGTTTTTTTTTTCATTGAGTTGACTTCCAAGTGGAATTTGAAATATTTATGATATTAGCGCAATAGGTAAAAAGGATTAAATAAAAGGAAAATGCAATACGATAAATAAATTTTATGACACAAAATATTTGTTGTTATAAATAAATAAAGTAACAAATAACTGGCAGTCAGGCAATCAAGTAAATAAAAATATTCGTATTAAATGTTTTTTTTTAATAAACATTTTTATTTGTTGTTTAAGAAACACTATAAATAAATTAAAATATTTAAATTGAAAAAATTTCGTAAAAGCAATTTTGTATATTAAAGGCCAGGATTCACTATCATACTTAATCGTACGATATAATCATACAAAAATCTGACAGAATTCTGTCCTACTTTAAAAATCGTTTCAAAATGGCATCGTAGGTGCCACACTTTTATACAATAAAGATGCAAATAACAGATGCTTTTAATATTTTTTTTTTTGTTTTTTCTACTCATCTTCAAAAAAGTCATCTCTGATCGCATAAAAAAAATCATTTTATGATTTTTTTCAAAAGATTCTAAAATCGTACAGATCTGTCGAAAAGTCTGTCATACACATACACTTTTAATTCAGACGATCATACTTTTTGAGCATACATGCAATTTTTGAAAGATCGTACGACTGAGTATGATAGTCAATCCTGGCCTTAAGTAAAAGAAAATCGCTACTTTAGAGAACAAATCGCAAAAAAGAACTGCTGTTTTATTCAACCTGACTGTTGGAAAGGTTAGTTTTTTTCTAAGCGATAAAATTATGAATTATTTAAAAAGTTCTTGAGCTGTTTTTTAATTTCACCTTTTAACTTGGTACCCTTCTTCCTGCAAGTTTTCATCAGTTCGGAAGACCATCAAATAAGTCCTCGAAGGAAGCGCTATCCTGATCATTTTTTCTTGATTTCTTTGCTTAATTAACTTTATAATGATCTAAATTTTGTATTACGTTATTTCAAGCAGTCAACTCCATAAACATCTAAAACTTTATTATATAATTGTACTGGCTTCTTTGGTGCGGATTTACCTATTGAAATCTATTGCATTGAAGAAAAAAATCATTTAGGACGCAATGGAAACCCTTAAAATTAGTTACTGAACCAATCCGCTTACACAAAAGAAATTATGATTATTTTTTGTTTTAACAAACAATTGTTTGAAACTAATTTTTTGTTTAATTAAAATTTTAATTGCTTTAATTAATGTTTTTGTTAAGTTTTTCTTTTATTTTATTTAAATATTTATGATTTTTTTTATTAATTGTATTATAGGTTCTATTTTAATAAAAAAGATGATTGAGTTTATGAATTTTGTAACTGTTTATGCATTTTATATATTTTTTATATTTTCTATCATGCGATAAAATTTTTTGGTGTCTAAAATTTTAAACGAATATTTAAAATATTTAATCACGAAACTTTACTGTAGCCTCAACAAACTTGCAATACTTTTACTCGTCTACCTCTCAAAAATTTGTAATAAATTTTGAAGAAGTAACTGCCTTAATTGGGTGTGTTGAATCACATGCCCAATTGCAGATATTTACTGGTTTTGACTTTCAGTTCGAAGGGTTTAGTAACGATAAGAAATTAATTTTTTTAATTTTGTAGAAATAATAAAATTTTGTCAATATTTCGATTTAAAAATTCAGTTGTCTTTCGGAAAATTTCAGGATTTCTTAAAATTTTTATACCAAATTTGTGATGGCATATTGATTTTTTGTATGTAGCTTTTAAATTATAAGTAAAGTCTTATGTAATATATTATTTCTAAATTCGTTTTCTTCTTTTTAATAATTTTTTGTTTTTATTGTAATTATTAATAAGGATTTTAATTTAAAAATTATTAAAGTTAATACTCCCAGCTCTGTATTTAACAATTGTGAAGAATTTGCGCCAGGTATGAAAACACTATAAACATTATATTTAAATAGATCTATTCTCAATCATATGCTTGGGATACTTTTATTCCTTTTCCATTAACATGATTTCAATCACAATCTTGCATTTCGTTAAGCAGAAAACAAAAATCACTAATCGAAAAACCCCCTCAGAATATTTTACCAATAGTTAACATAATTTTAAATAATTATTTCTATTCCCGTTATTTCTCAGCAAATTTCACAAAATTTTTTTCCCATAAAAATTTAATAGCTAAGCACAAAAACATTAACTTTAAATAGGTACTTTGTAATTTCCTAAAGCAATTATTTAGTAAATCTGCAATTTATTTTAAACTAATAAAAAAATAATTGCCTTCGAAAAACCCAAAATATTACATTTCTACTAATGACATTAAAAAGTGCATGTAAACATAAAACACACCTACACACACACACACACACACACACACACACATTTACTTCAAGTTTAATGCATTTAATTTTGTATGATCTTTTTCTATTATCTAAAAATAAAATCTCCATTAACAAAATGAAATTTATCTTAACAAAACTCATACATACACAATCATACAAATAATTTTACAAATAACAGTTATTTAATATTATTATTGTTGTTGGTTTTCTTAATGGCTGCTGATGAGGATGATAAGATATTCTTGCTAAAACAAGCTTAAATGTGTTAATAAACTAACAAAATCCTAAACAAAGTTATTGAAAATTAGAAGAAAAGCCTTAGAAAAAAGTAAAACAATAACAACAGAGAATATACTAAAAAGCAGTTTCCCAGCAAGCAACTTTGTTTGAATTTGAGCACTGAAATGATAATATTCCGATAATAATTCAATAATAGATTTAAATAGATTTTAATAGATTTAAAAACAAAAAAGGTTTTTCATATGTTAGTGTTCTGGCTTCCGAATTCATGAGCACAAATGCGAAACCGGGTGATTTCATTGAAAAGTAAAAGTCTGGTGAAAAAAACGAATCAGCTTTTTCTATATGAAATATTCTTTCTAAATGTAATTAAAGATCCAAAATATTAAAAAATATTAAATGTGCCCATAATTATAAAAGTGGCCTAGGTCATATATTTCTTGTTTCGAGAAATTTAATGAATTGCATTTAAATAAATTAAAAAAATATTTTTCATTCGTATAAATTACATTGAATAAATTTAGTTAAAATATCGTGATATGAATATAACTGGTAAATTCATTTTTTTTAAATTTTGACTTAGACCACTTTCATAATTATGGGCACAAATAATAATAAAAAAATAATATTAAAAACAGCACTATATTTTCTTAAAAAAAAAAAAATTAATAAGGAACTATTATGACCACCGCATTAAGAGTGTATACGACCAGGAAATATACCAATTTCAAAAATCAGCTTAGAGGCTTTTTACACTTGCACACATCTATGAGGAACGCGTGGAAGATGTTGAAAACGAAAAAAGTTTGTTTACATTTGCAACATCTTTCATCTTTGGCAAAAATGTTGTTACGCGAATACTAAGAAATTAACCCAGCAAGAAATGCTTGACAGAAACTAATACTAACACAATCTGTACACTAACACATTTGCAACAATTTTATATTGAACAGCGTTGCCGTTGTAGCGTATTTGGTACTGAATTGGGATAAATTTTTTTTTAATAGACTAAATCTTATTTTTCGCTTGAGTTTATAGATAATAATACAGCAAACTATAAAATACAGCTTACAAAATGTTTTGTAATTAAAATTGTGCCAAAGGTGAAACAAAATTTTTATTAAATTTGTTGTAAAAAGTTAGCCGGTTTTAAGGAATTTTTGTAAATTTTGAAAGAAAAAATAAGGAAGAGAAATTTCTTGTCAGTTGCAACGTTGTTTGCCCCAAACAAACAAATCATATGCAAGAGTGAAACAACTAATATATGTTTTATTTCATGACGTTAAGAAAATTGCGCATTTATCAAGTAATTATAAAAGTGTTAAAGTGAATTATTAAAAGCAAAAATTAAAGAAAAGTTAAATGAAAAACAAAGAATTTAAAATTAATTTAAATAAATTTATAAGTTCAATGTGGAATTAAAAAGATAAGTTGCATTTGGGATTGAGAGCAGTTAAAGTGCAGAGATTGTGTCCAATGAACCTGACACTGGAAATCCAAAACTTCACCGGCATGTTGCGGGTATTTAAAACCGCCACAGCCTTCAAAGAGTTAGATCCGAGTTTGAAGAACTTATGAAATCCAAAATTGTAAGTTGTTTTTAAATGTGTAAAACTTTTCCTTATTTGCTTAAATTTTGTATTTCTTTGATTTTCAGTCAACAACTGTATTTGGTAGAAATACTCAAGATGTGTGCCTCAACATTATTATCGTCCAAAAGTGATGGGAAATATAAAGCTTAATTAAAACGTCACAAAAATTATATTGGTTTAAAGTATATTTTCATTTAAGGCATTCTTTCCCTTTCAAGATTAGGTCCAGGGTCAAAAGGAAAGCTAAACTGAGCTTGGAAAACTTGAGGAAAGTATATGTGAGTATAAATTATAATTTATTTTAAATTTAAAGAAGATTTGAAATTCGTATTGCCTAAAAATTTTGATTGGACTGCAAGGGGGTCATCAAAAAGGTCGAGAAATCCATCTGTCGGCTGACTTGGAAGACTTACGACTCAAAACTTGATGAAGTCGCCAGCATGCCCCCTTTGCAGAACCTTCTAGCGGTGAAAGAGTTGGAGAGAAAGTTGGAGGAGTCGCCAGGTTTCACTGAAGCAATAGTAAAGAACTTAAGTTTATGCTTAAAGTATTTTAATAATCTTACATATTTTTTTAGACATCACATTTACATTTGATTAAGGGGACATCGCAGGATGTCAGTTCTGTGATGCGCTCAATTTTTACTGACGACCTACTCGAAAAATATAATTAGGATGGAAGGTGGGATAAGCAAGCCCTCTCAAAGTTCTCTTTGGTTAACAACTTCCTGCGAGATAAGTACTACAGATAAGAAGTTATTTGTTTATTGCGTATTAAATTATTTATACATAAATGTATCTCTTTTTTTACTCTAAGGTGTTTTCCAACAGCAAGGACCGCTAGATTTTGAAAAAAGTGTGAAGAAGTCGGTAGAGCGAAGCCACAACAGACTACAACCAAAAAATATTTAAAAAAAGATAAAAATTAAGTATTGTATTATAAATGGAGTCATTTTTTATAAAACAAGTTATTTGTGTATTAAAATATTATTTAGATATTAAAAAAGTAACATTATATATTTGAAATATTAAATTTTGTTTTATTAAAAAATGTCCGATTTTTCAATTGAGGGTATATCCATCAATTTTGACGGATATATCCATCAAGTGTGATGAAAACATCTGTCATCACTAAATAGTAAACTGCTGTAGAGTGAGCAGTGCAGATATATGTATCTCATAATGGAAAGAATTCATTAGTTAGAAAGAGAAGCAAAATCACATGTACACAAAAGTTTCCATCAAGTTTTTCATTTTTCCCTTAAGAATGTGATAGAAACTTTGTTCTATACGATGATGGATATTTCCATCATCAGTGATTGTCATTTGATGGATCAAATGATGATCACTGTTCTTGCAGGGAAGGAATTTATTCAAATAACTCTAGAAAAGTCTATTGCTATTGCTACAATCCTATTAATTTATAATTTGTAATAATAATTTAATTTTATGGTAGATAAATAAATAAATAATTGGGTAAATTATTGCTGTTGAAGGACGAAGAAATTGAAAAGTAAGAGCTGCAATATTCGAATAGACTATATATACAACACGCATGCTATATTTCTTTTTCGCTTCAAAATAAACAATAACATTTTATCAAATAAATAAAAAGTTTTATTTGTCTGCCCCGCAGTTGTACTTTTCGACATTTAGATTTTCATTTTTGTTTGTTTTCATGTCAATTTTCTAGTGATCATACTAAATATGTCGAACGAAGTTGAGTAGAACAAAATGAGATAGGAACATCTTGTAAAGATGAAAGATGTGAGCAAGTGTTAAACGGCTATAAGCCATATGGCATCTTCTAATTTAAATCACATGTCTGCAACCCCATATCAACATCATCCAATCGGGGAAAAAATATCTTTGTAACCATTAACAAAATGAATCAATATGCAATATCAATCATCCAGAAAGATCACTGAATGTTTAATCACATTCTAGGTTAAAGGGTTCAATAATATCTCTAACTTCTTAAAGTTAATCGTCTAGTTACTGTTATCTAAGAGAGAAATGGCAAGAGGATTTGCATGATAGCTTAATCTTTGAAGATAGTTTTCGCTAAATCTTCATATTTCTTCGTTGATTATAGAAATATCAAGACCGTTTAAAATAATTTTATCTGCCACAAACCAAGAAGCGTTAGTCATCAGTCTTAAAGATTTAGACTGATATAACGATATTTGATTTGCTTGACGTACCTTTTAGTTGAATTCCATACGACCAAACTGGTTTTAGGATGGCTTTATATATCCTTAATTTATTGTTAAATTTGAGTTCTAATTTTGGTTCCAGTAGCCAGTATAATTTACGAGTTGCCTATCTAACGTTATTCCAATATATTGTACTTTGTTTTGTTTTGGGATTACTTCCTCATATGAATGTGTTACTTTTATATTCCACTTTTTAAGCCATTTTTCAAGAATCTCAATCTGTATAGGGGTCGAAGTTTCCGTTGGACATTGGCTTGTTGCAACAATCGCTGTGTCGTCTGCTATAGTGACATAATTGGTTGACGGCATATCTGCTGTAAAACTGGTGTACAATTTTAGGATCAGGCAATTAAAAAATAAAAAATAATGAATTATAAAATTTGTTTTTTAAACATTTGATTTTCTTTCAAAACTAAATTATTTTAAAAAATAAAACTTATTATTGAAGCTTTAAGAAAGATTTTGTAATATTCAATATTTTCAAATTTTTTAACACAACAATTTTCGAATGCATTTTGATAAGTTTACGTTAATTTATTATATAATTTTTTTTCAGATCAAACATTGAGTTCGAATCTCTGTATATCTCTAGAGAATCATCTAGATATCAAATAAAAAAAACTCATTGTGCTCGCTGGGTTCACAAAATTCCTTCAACATCTACACACACTCTCTCTCTCCCTCTCTCGCTCGCTAAGTTTTCATTTCACAGAAAACAATAACGATAAGTTTAATGTTAAAAGAATTAAAGTAAGAAAGCAAAACGATAGAATGCTAGAAAACAACAAGAACAACAACAACATGTTCCTAAAAGTAATAAAATTTTGTGTAAAAACGAAAAAATTCAGGAGTCAATTGCAGCCGTTGTTGCAGTTAAAGTGTAGGAGGTTTATATTTTGTAGGTATTAAGGATAATAAAAGCAAAATAAATGATAACTTAGTATGTGTAAATGTATGTGTTTGTACAATAAATAAAAACAATAACAATAAAGGCAATAATTCTCGATAATAAATTAACTGAATTCTCTGGCTGCAAGCAGCATTAAAAACCCCAAAAAAGCAATAAAGTAAAACCCACCTACAAATACATACGAAATAAATATGTATTTTTTATAAGTACATATGGATATAAAAATACACATACATAATATTAGTTTAAGAATATTTGAAAAATGTACAGTAGTTACACCTGGAACATTTTAAAATAAATTTAAGATCAAAATTGTTTTTCTTTTTTATTTCAAAAATTTTTATTAAAAAAAATTTAGGTACCATAACAATTTAGAGAAAAACAGAATATTCCGAATTGCAATGAAAAATTCTATAATATAAAGGGTACGACATTTAACGTTTTTTTTTTTTTTCAACTAGTGCTTACTATATCGTGATTGGTAACACTTAGCTCATGTCTGATTTGACAGATAATTAGTTTTATCCTTCCGCTGAACGAATATGGTTGTGAAAAACAACGCTGGGAAATATTGCGACATTTGAAAATCATGGTAATGTTGCAGAATGTGTGCGAAAATTGCGTACGGATTTTGGAAGAAGGGAAGCACCGTCAGCTCCGTATGTTCGTTAACTTGTGAAAAAAGTGAAAGAAACTGGCATCCTCATCGATAAACCAAAGCGTAAAAAGCCAAAAACAGTGCGTACATCCAAGAATATTGCTGCTGTGGCATAAAGTGTGCGTGAAGCGTCATCAACATCAATTCACCGTCGTTCTCAATATTTGAACATTTCGGAGAAATCATTGAGACGAATTTTGCATAAAGACCTTGGTATGACGCCATACAAAGTCCAACTGGTTCAGTAGTTTTTTTTAAAGCATTTTCCAAAAAAAAGTTATTTGGTGGACCCTTTATTTAAAACATTTTAAATTGATTAATATTTTAATGAAATAAAAAAGTTTTTTTAAAAAGTAACTTGTAAACTCTGCAACACAATTAAAAATTTTTTTAATTGTATTAAACAAATTTTTAGCCTGCCTCATAAATATCAAAACAAATCAATTAAGATGCACCTTCCGCTTATTTTACATAATTTTAGAATGAAGATTTTACCTTAATTTTAAAGATTTTTTAATCAAAATAATTTGAAGATCTTTTTTCCATAATTAAGATTTAATTATTTATTTATTTTTTGTTGTTGTTAAAATTTATTAAATATTGTATTGGCTTTTACATTGAGGTGTGTAAGCAAATAACAAAACGATTTGACTTTAACGAAGCAACCTAAAAAAAAGCTTTCTTATATTGTCCCTCAAAACTTTTTTTATTAAAAAGTTTCTTCATTAGTAAGTCTAATCAAACTTTTTTCTAAATTTAATTGCAGACAATAAGATATAAAATTTAGATGACGAATTTAAGTAACTCCGCCACATGTTGTTACAGCGGAAGAGTTTTGACACACAATGTCAAATATTTCTAGAGCGGATAGTGAGTTAATGTTTTTAAGTTTGTTGAAGTTTGCAATAAATTTAATATGTCACCCTTGTTCATATGCAAACAATGAACAGATTTTTTCAAAAGTAAAAAATATTAAAAATTTTAGAAATTTTTGTTCCTAAATTAAGATTTTTTTATGAAAATTTCTGGCTCAAGTGTCTTCCTAAAAAGGCTTAAAACAGGGGTCCTCCTCAAATTCCTGCTCACGGACCCCTAGTAAACTATTGTTTTTCCGCGGACCCCTTTGCAGCCCAAGTTCAAAATAAAATTTTTATTATTTTTGAAAACACTGTTTCTTCGGTTCTTCATGCGGACCCCTTGGATGGTTGGTACGGACCCTCAGGGGTCCACGGTCCCCCATTTGAGAACCGTTGGCTTAAGAGATAAAGAAAAAACTACAAAATGTAGTTTTATAATAAAAGGTAATAAAACGGCAAATTTTCAGGCGCTTATAAAAAAGAAAAGTTTCTAAATTCGTCTCTAAAGCAATGATCGCCAAACAAGACCGCGTAGGCCAAAGCCCAAAGTACAAAAAAAAAAAACTAAACAAATATCCTTTATATTTTCTAGAAGTATTTAAAGGATAAAAGCGTAACAAAGGAACGAACATACTTTTTTTATACAAGTTAGGATACAAACTTGTCTAAATTTTTCTGTTTTTTTAATTAAAAATAAACTAAATTCAATCTGCCGTCCATTTCATTTCAAATTTTAAAGAAGCGAAATCAAAGCGTTATTTTTAATATCTACTTCTAGTCAAAGAAATTTTATTAAAATAGACAGATCGACTTTAAGAAAATAAATTTTTTTATTTAAACTAATAAAAAATGATCCTGTGCAAAAGATTATTAACTTGTAGAAATGTTGAATAATTATTTGAAACACTGTTCCTCCATTTTATTTGTATGAATATTGATGATGATGGTGTGTGTTTGTTTGTTTGGTCTGGCGAGGAGAGAAAAATTAATAAAAATAAATTGAGTTGTCAAAAATGATAATCGAAATAAATTCCTCGGTGAGTAATCGTTTTGAACACCAAACTTAAAATACGAAAAAAGCAGCCACATGAACAAAAGTATAAAAAAATAAATATCATGACCACCCAAAAAGTCTACAAAACGTATGTACGTACGTATGTAATGTATCTAAACAGTAAAAAAGATTTATATATCTACACATTTCTTTAACACTGCTCAATGCTCAAATGCCTGACGATGAAAATCCAATTTCTTCTTTACAGCCATTTATTCCTCAATCTATTTGCCATCTCACTTACACCCAAAGGTTGGGTTAGAAGTCTTCAAAAAAAATCTTAATATTCTTTTTATTTTAACTTTTTATAGCGGAAGCAGGGGAAAACCCTCAAAATAACTGTAATAAAATAAAGTAACAAGCGTTTTTGCCAAACAACCTGCTTAAAAAAGGTGGGGTGGCAGAGCCTTAAACAAACAAAAGCAAAAGAGTATGAAAAACACAAACACACACACACACCTACTGCACACATGCTTATGAAAGAAGCCATTGTCGTAAGTAACTGAAACATTCAGTCAAACAAACATCCGCATCCACTATAAAAATGTTCTACTTCAACTGCAGCCAACATCACCTTCAACATTATTAAGTTGTTAAAACAATAAAAACAACAATAAGATTTTCTAAAACTAGAAAAATAAAGAAAGGAATTGAATTTTCCAACGAGGAACTTGAAGAAAATTCACACAAAATGAGAAAACTGTCTTTTAATGAAGACTATAACAGAGTTATAATGTGCCACTGAGTACTTGCTAGGAATTGATGGAGGAGGAGGATAAGGAAAAAAAATTAGCAACAACTACAACAAAATCTATTAAATTAAATCTATGACTTAATGGAATAAACTGTTGAGTGTAAGAGTGAGAGAGACAGGGTAAAATAAAGAGTCTTAAAGTAAACCATGCACACTCATGCAAACACACACACACACACCCATATTAAAAATAAAAAATTTCTTTAATAACAACAAAAATAGAATTGATTGTGCGCTTTGCTTCAAAAAAATACAGGGAAATTTTTCTCAGTTTTAAAAAATTTTACTCTAAAAGTGGGCGTTGTTAAAGAATTAACCCCTTATCAACGTCGCCATTTGCTTGAGAAGTCTGACAGAAACGTTAGTGAGAAGAGATGTTTTTATTGTGGGTTGGAGAATGTGTGGTGTTTGCAATACAACGCCAACAACAACAACTTAATCAAATTGTTTGTTGAATTTTCATCACTTAAAGCACCAAAATTTGTGTGATATTTGTTGATGCAAAATAAACCGTTAGATCATTCGCTATTTAGCTCTATAAGCAGGCGGTAGTGTGTAATTCTTGTTCAATTCAAAAGAAAACAAAAATACAAATAAAAATTAACAAAAATAAAATTATTTTAACGGCAATAAATCCTGTTATAAGTGAAACGTTAAATCAGTGACAGATTAAAACAGAAGCAACAACAAATTAATATTTACATCGTTAACTAATTACAACGTAAATAAGTGCAATGAAATTAAGAAACTAAATTAAAAAAAAAAGTTATTTAGATTTTTCTCTTCAAAAAACTAAAAAAAAACTTCTTAAGAAATTCATTTAAATTTTAAAGAAAAATTAAATAACATAAAAAATTACAAAAAGTTTTGAACCAGAAATAAATTCTTAATTTACACACTCCCATATGCTACAGCACCTGCAGCAACTTTAACGTTTTTAAGGATAATTAAACTGCAAATTGTGTTTTAAAACCCAATAAACAAACAAAAAAAAAGAAAAAAAAAACTTTTGTTAAAAATCTTTTAGTTGTGTTTTTATACGGCAATTTAAACTTCTCAAAGTTTAGAAAGTTTACAAAGAAATAACGTGCAATACATTTGAAAGGAGTTGCTCCGTGTATTCTTAAGGGGTTTTGTTGCAAAAAGACAAATAAAAAAAAAAAATAAATAACAAAGGAAACAAACTTTAATTTCTTAACGCACGAAAGGCAGAGTTTCTTTAAGGAACTCGCCAAACAATTGCTGCCAAAATTTTCACAGACGGGAACAAGGTAAAAACTAACAAAAAAAAAATTAATTAAACTTAATTTTGCAGATTTTATTATTTTTCAAAAATTGAAAGTTTAGGTATCAAAGTAATAGAACTTCTTAAGTTTTAAAGATAAAAATCTCGGATTAAATAACTAAATTTGAGAGAAGGGCAATAAGGACCTGCGAGATTTGTTTGGGGAAAAGGATATTTTTATTACCAATTTGATTTGCCGACGTTGGTTCACAGCATAAGTCATATAGGAAGACACTTAAAATATTTTTGACTCATTCATAGCATTAAGCCGATCTTTCATTTAATAAAAAAATAATATCTTTTTTTGTTTCACCATGCAAGCAATTGTGTTCTGCCTCGAGCATCCTTTTCGAAAAGAAACAAAGCAATTTTTTTACTAAAAAATTGCTCTGATGCAGACAAAACTTTTGTATGATAAAAGAGTTGCTGTGAAGCAGATAATTTTGCTTTAAAAAATTTTTCTTCGATGCAGATAACTTTTCTAATCTGTTGCTGTGGAGCAAATAGCTTATCGACAAAAGTTGCCCTAAAGTAGACAACTTTTTTATATAAAACAGTTGTTTAAAAAAAGTTGCTGTAAAGCCGACAACTTTTTTGTTTAAAACAGTTGCTGTCAAGTAAGCAATTGTTTATTTAAAAACAAGCTTTTTGAAGTCTACAAATTTTCTATAGAAAAAATTGCTGTGAAACCGATTACTTTTTTGTAGAAAGAAGGTGTTGGGAAGCTTATAAATTTTCTATAGAAAAAAGTTACTGTAAAGCCGATAACTTTTCTGTAGAAAAAAGTTGCCGGAAAAACGATAACTTTTTCATAGAAAAAAGTTGCTATAAAACCGATAACTTTTTCATAGAAAAAAAAAGTTGCTAGAAAGTTGATTACTTTTTTATAGAAAAAAGTTGCTGGGAAGCCGACGACATTTCTGTGTAAAACAGTTGCTGTCAAGTAAGCAGTTTTTTATTAAAAAAAACTTTTTTTTGAAGTCAATAACTTTTCTACAGAAAAAATTGCTGGAAGGTTGATAACATTTCTGTGTCATACAATTGCTGTCAAGAAGAAAACTTTTTTATTTAAAGAAACTTGCATTGAAGTCAACAACTTTTCTATAGAAAAAAGTTGCTAAGAGGCCGATAACTTTTTTATAGAGAAAAGTGACTACGAAGCCGATAAATTTTCTAAAAAAATTTTTGTGGGAAAACTGATAATTTTTCTATAAAAAAAAAAAAAAAAAAATGCTGGGAAACCGATTACTTTTCGATAGAAAAAAGTTGCTAAGAAGCCGATAACTTATCTAAAAAAAATGCCTGAAATCCAATAGCTTTTCTATAGAAAAAGTTGCTAGGAAGCCAAAAACTTTTCTATAAAACCGATAATTTTTTCATAGAAAAAAGTTGCTAGAAAATTGATAGCTTCTTTTTTAGAATTTTTTTTTAAAGAAGATCATAAATTTTCTATAATAAAAAGTTATTGTGAAGCCTTTAACATTTCTGTGTCAAAAAATTGCTGTCAAGAAGGCAACTTCTTTATTTAAAGAAACTTGCTGTGAAGTCGACAACTTTTCTATAGAAAAAAGTTGCTATTAAACCGATAACTTATCTATAGAGTAAAGTTACAATGAGGCCGATAAATTTTCTAACAAAAAAAATGTTGCGGGAAAGCTGATTATTTTTCTATAGAAAAAAAACTTGCTGGGATACTGAGTAGTGTTCGATAGCCGATAACTTAGTTGTGGAAAGGCGACAAATTTTCTGTGGAAAAAATTTGCTGGGAAGTGAATAAATTTCCTGTACAAAAAAGATGCTATGATTACGAAATTATTTTTTCTAAAGAAGAAAGTTGCTGGAAAACCAAAATTTTTTATAGAAAAAAATTGTTATAAAACCGATAACTTTTCCATACAGAAAGGAAAACAAGCCGAAATAATTTTTAAAAAAAAGGTGCTTACAAGCAGAAAAATAATTGTTTTGTAGGGAAAAGTTGAAGAGAAGCCAATAAGTTTGCCTTAGTAAAAAGTGGCCGGAAAGCTGATATTTCTATAGAAAAGTTGCTGGAAAGGCGACAAGTTTTTTTTACAGAAAAAAATATGGGAAGCTAAAAAATTTTTTATAAAAAAAAATTTGCAGGAAAGTTGACAATTTTTCTTTAGAAAAAATTACTGGGAAAAGTTGGAAAGCCAGTTGCTCAGATATAGATAATTTTTACCATTTATAAAATTTCCTCTGGTGCGGACTTCTTTACTACAGAAAAAAGTTGCTCTGGCGGACAATTTTTCAGAAAAAAACATGCGTTTTAAAGAAATTTAAAAAGCATGTTATTGAAATTTTATTTTTTAATAAAGTGCTTCTTTGATAAATAGCAATGTTCAACAAAGAAGAGATGTTCTAATAACTAAAGATAAAACCAATAATTAATAAAAAAGTTTGTTGTTTAATTAATTTATAAAATTTGTGCAATCTTCCCCTGTCCATAATACATAAGTATTTTTTAGCCACACATGTTGCATCAACACAATTACAAAGAGTTAAATAAAGAAAAAAGAACGACAGCAAAAAATAAATTTAAAAAAGCATTTATAATTTTACTCAATAAAACGAGAGTACAATAAATTGAATACACTCCATTAGAGCTCCTTTTTCAATTAATTTGTGGTTTATCAATTTAATTTAAATTTGTTATGGGTACTCGTACATTGAGTGTGTTACATGTTACACAGATGTATACACACATACATACACACACATACTTACTTACACACATATTAATGGCACTAGTACTTGCATTTAAGCATTTTATTTTTGCCACAAATTCATGTCTATGCATGAATCTGTATGAGAAGGGCTTTGTGACGGCAAAAACAAAGCAGCACAAAATCGAAAAAAAAAAATATTTTTGTAATGGGAAAAACGTTTGATTGGAATAATTCAATATTGATTTCAGCCAATGGATGAGTCCAATAATTAATGGCGGCGGTTACCAATTACATTTAAACATAAAATTGTGGAATTTGCAAAAGACACACAAACATTGCCACACACACACACAAAAACCAACAAAATGAAACTGTAGTTTGAGCTTAAAAAACATTTTTATTGCAGTCGAGGGTTAATTTTTTTTGTCATTATTATTAATTAAACAATTTGCAAATAATTAAATGTTTTGTTTTTCCAGGTTTGATTAAAAGCAGTTTTTATTTATATAATTTTTTTTGATATTTATTTATTTTCCCCTATCAAGTTTCTTTGTATGATTTCGTTTTTAAATAAATTATAGTTTATTTTTATTTTTATGTGGCTGAAGAGGAAGTCCTTTAAGGCCTTTCAAGTAGTTGTGAAGGACTCTTTAGCAAAATTTTTATTTAATTTGCAAAAAAGCGTTTGATATCACAAGCAAGGTATGAATTTAAACACTTCATTTTTATTGTGTTTTAAAATAAACACCATGTGTGCTTGTGCAATCTTGATAAGAACATGCACTTAGAGAAAAATTTGTATGATGAAATTTTTTAATTAAAAAAAAGATATTTAAATTTAATTTAATAACGATTTTCTTTTATTAATAAAAATACAAAATATATTCTTTTTAAGAAAAAATAAAGAAGTAACGAAATTAAAAAAAAGAAATTCAAGTGGTCTTTTAGAGTTTTGTACCCAAATGCCAAGAAACGTATCACTATTTATATCGCTCCATCTTCCTACCCTTGTAATATTCAGATACATTAAACTGTCAAGGGAAATTATATAAATATAAATTAATAATTTATAGGTGGTTCACGTACAGAGCTTTTTTTGCACTCTCAAGTTAAACTTGGGTGATTTATTTTTTATTTGAAATTTTACTTTAAAATCTAATTTAATTAAAAAATACCTTTTTAATGGCATTAAAAAAATTACCTTTTTAAGGTACTTTTTTTCAACATATATTTTTAATTTTTTTTTAAATAGTATTTTACGTTAAAAAAAAGACTCTTATTTGAAAAAAAATTCATTTGGTTTTCTAAATCTATAATTATTGTTTTAACTGCAGCTGGACTTAATATTTTTTCTTTACTTTAGATTTTTAATTAATTAAGAAGTTAAGCGGTCTATCCACGATCAAATTATTCGTCCAGCATTATGGTAGTATTTGTAAAAATGTATTGGTATATGTTACAAAGACGATGATGGATAAAAAATCTCAAAATTTAAAATTTTTGGCATGCTGGATGATACACTTTGATATGTGTATCAAACACAATACATTTTCAAGCATTTATAAGAATTTTCATTTTAAACGAGACTTTCAGTTGTGTAAAGAAAGAGAAGAAATCTTGAATTTTATCTTAATTTACCAGTAATTACCTTCACTTTGTTAGTGCAGAGTAAAGTGATCTTAACTTAAAACACAACAATATACAATTTTGTTGGAATTCAACAGAATACAACATTCGGAGGGAAACAATCAAAATGTAAAAAAAAGTGAAAGCGCAATCTTGAGAACCCAAAATCAAACTAAAAATTAATTTTTGACTGGTTGTCATTCAACATGTGTACATCAAAGAGCGCAGCACACGTACACTAATTTGACAGCCAGCATTTTGATCGTGTACTTTGTATAAAAATTGCAACGTAGCTACTGAAATTTTAACAAAACTTTTCAAAAGTGATACATTTCAAAAGTGATACTTTTCAAAGGCGATACATTTCAAAAAATTGATATGCTTAAGCAGTTGCAATTGTACTTGTAGAGAGTGGAATAATTTGGCAATTATAGAGGGACACAAAGACACTGTATTACATTCAGAGGGTATTATAATATAAAATACAATAATTAAAAATATTATAATTGTAAATAAGTATTTTTTTATATGAGATAAAATAAAAGTGACAAAGAAAATGGAAGTATAACGAAAACAAGCTTTATAAAAAAACAAATATTGGGATAGTAGGGAGTTAAAAAATAAGAAAAAAAAAATTAATGCTAAAAATTAATTTACATAAAAATGTTATCGGCTCTTAATGGGTTAAGCATTTTTGAAAAATTGTTAGTATTTCATTAAAGATCTCTTTAAAAGCTTTACAACGATACTTTAAACGATATTTTAAAAAATTTGAAAATTTCAAAGGCCCGTATTTCGGAAAACATGGGTGAGTGCAAATATTTTCACTTGATATTTTTTCTTATTTTTGGATACTCTTTCGCCCCATATATATGTTTTTTAATTGGAGTTACTTAATTGTTTCAAATGATGTAAAAAATTACGAGGTAGACGTGGTGTTTTACCCACTGCCTCAGAGGACATGGATCGTTTATGCTGATTATCTGTAGCAACTCTTTCGACACAATGTCTAATTGATAGGCGTTTTTAAATTTTCTCTAACTGATCTAGTGCCTCGGCAAACTTGATTTTAATACTAACACGGGCGGACAGGTGGATACCACTCAATCGACTTCGCTATGCATAGGGACTCAGAATATATATAAATTACAAACGGAACAACAAACCTAGATACACCCTTTTTCCACCTAAAGAAAATTCTCTTTATAAAATAAAACTTATTTTTTTTTTGATATTTAGAATTTCTTTGCTTATTTAATCATTTAAAAATCTTAAATTAAGATAACTGTTCTTAACACAAATTTAATGCAACCCTGAAACTGTTTCTTGCCTTTTTAAATATTTAAAGCTTCGAATAAATTAATTAAATGAATGAATTATTTCTTCTTCTTAAGATTTAATATTAGTGTCTCTCTCTCTCGCTCTTTACTGTTTTCTAGATTTTTATGTTTACAAAAAAAGTGCATTTAACACGTGCTAAATCTATTTAGCCAGGCATTGCGGATGTTGGCACTTTTATTATTTGAATTTAGATAGACGTAATGAAATCAACGCTATACTTAATTTAAACATAACAATATGATTGCTAATGTCTGTCTAGTGCTTAGAAAATTACTGTAACAACTCGCTGATGATAGATGAATTTTACAAATCATACAGAGCGTCTGTATGATTTGTACACGTCCGTCTGGTGACCGAATATTATGCAGTAAATGCAATTTTAGATCTAATTATCACTTGTGTATGGAAACACGACGAAATTTATGTTGCTGCAAAAAAGAAAAATCAAAAAATGCAAGTGATAATCATGATGATATCACTGAAACAATCGAATAAAAATACGAGGGCTGCTATATATATTTCTGGCCTGGCAACACTGAATGCTGCCAAGTGAAATCTGACATTTCCATTGGAAAGTTTGTCATTTTTAAGCATAATCGTACTCAAAACGTTTTTACGTACGACCATTATTTGTGTTGTTTACAGTGACTTGAAAAAATTGATATAGAAAAAAATGGAATTAACTCGTGAACATTTTCGTGCCATCATTTTTCACAACTTTCGACGTGGATTGTCACGACAAGAGTGCATTGATGAACTTAAATCTTTGTATGGCGATGAAGCACCATCCTATAGCACTGTGAAAAATTGGTAAAATGAGTTTAATCGTGGCCGAAGCTCGCTCAAAGACGAATTCCGTGGAGGTCGTCCAAAAACAGCTGTTGTGCCAGAGAACATTGATGCCGTGCGTGAACTCATAATGCAAGATCGACATGCGATATACTGAGAGACAGAGACATCCTTGGACATTTCTTCCACCAGCATACATTCGATACTGCATGAACACCTGGCCGTAAAAAAGGTTTGCTCTCGTTGGATCCCGCACAATTTGAAAGTCGCTAAAAAAAAAGGCTCGTGTCGATTAGTGCAAAGAAATGTTGCGCAAATACGATTGCGGTGCTTCAAAAGACGTTTATAAGATCGTCACAGGTGACGAATCATGGATCTATGCGTATGAGCCCGAAACGAAACAACAATCGACCGTGTGGGTCTTCAAAAATGAGCAAAATCCAACGAAAGTTGTTTGTGGAACAAGCAATTCGAAGCAAATGGTCGCCTGTTTCTTCGCCAAAACTGGTCATGTGGCGACAGTTCCGCTTGAGCAACGTAGGACGGTCACTTCTGAGGGCTACACTACAATTTGTTTGCCTGAAGTCATCGGAGAAATTCGAAAAACCAACAAGAGAAGACGAATCATTGTTCACTATGACAATGCGAGCTCTCACACATCTGCTCAAACCAGAGCGTTTTTGACCGGCCAAAACGTCGAATTAATGGGTCATTCGCCGTACAGCCCTGACTTGGCACCTAATGACTTCTTCTTGTTTCCGCACATCAAGAATAAAATGCGTGGTCAACGATTTTCATCGCCAGAAGAAGCTGTTGAAGTGTTCAAAAACCATGTTTTAGAGGTGTCTCAATCGGAGTGGAAAAAGTGCTTAGACAACTGGTTTGAGCGCATGCAAAAGTGTATAAATCATGCTGGAGAATATTTTGAAAAACAATAAAACCATTTTTGATTATAAATATTCGCATTTTCACTATTAGGCCAGAAATATATAGAGCAGCCCTCGTATGAAAAAAATAATATGTAATAATAATTTTAAGATGTGAATTAAAAAGAGAAATAGAGTGCGAGAGTGTTAGAAATTGAACGGATGCAACAACACCTACCCACCTCTATATTTAATGATATGACATACATTTCATTTAAACTTGGAAGAGCAAATAAATTAAATAAAATATTTTATTTTTTTTCTTCATATTTTACTAACGACCGAGAGCTTTTATTGTCATGAAACTTTTCCGCCGCTTGCCTTGTCTTTTTGTTTAATTTTTATTTCAATTTTTTATCATGCAGTTTTTTTATTTAATTCTAAAATATTAAATTTGATTGTCCACGGTGGTTGTTGTTATTGTTGTGTGGTGCATGCAAAATTTTTACAAGTAGTTTGTGATAAGTGTGCTGCTATTGTCTCATCATCAGCGACACTACAACCAAATCATTATCTCACTTACTGTGATTTAAAATTAAAAAAAAAAATCTGTTGGTATAGAAAAATCCTACAAAGATCACGATTTCAGTTTAAAACAATTGTTTGCTAAATTCAATTATCGTTGGCATCACTTTAAAATTGTAAAACAAAAAAAACAAAAAAAAATGAAATAAATATATAAATAAACCAACAACACAGACATACTGAGAGAGACAATTGCAAACAAATACTCGCTCTTGATACTCATTCGTATCACAACTAATTTTTAACATTCAAATTCAAAACACACGTTGGCAATGACACTTGGAAAAAGACGACAGGCAGCAATAAACAAATTCAAGTAGTAGTAGCTGTTGTTGTTGTTGTGATTGCTGTTGCTTCTGTTGCTATTGAAATCTTGATGGGGTTGTTTTGTTATAAAGTCCTTCTTCTTTTTCCTCCCATTTTATTGTATTGTATTTTGTTGTTGTTGTCTTCTTCCTATTCCTTTCTATTGTATTGTTTTGTGAATCTTTTGGCAATTTGACTTGAGTTTTATGAATGTTTTATTTTTGTTGTTTTTATTATAAATTGCCTTAATTTTCTATTTAATTACACAAATACAACAGTCATCAGCAATATTTTTTTTTTTTTGTACGACACTCTGGCTTTTTTGCATTCACAATCATGTTGTATTATGTTTGATGGTAGAAAAGGGTTAAAGGGCGTTTTATTTTCTTTGTTGAAAATTAAATGAAGTTAAAAATTGTAAGAGCATGATGATAACAAAATAGACAATGAATTTTTATACATAATTATTTAATAAGTAGGAGAGAATAAATAAAGCAACTGTTCGATATTAATTATTCAAAAAGAATAATTTATTAAACTTTCTAAGTGAAAAAAAAGTATTTTTATTTCTTCGTTAAAATCACGGGAATGCGCTCAAACATTTCTGGTTTGTTTACAAAAATCCTGCTTTTTAGATATTCCCACAACAAGAAGTCCGGAACAGTCAAATCAGGCGACCGTGCAGGCCAACCAACATCACCATCTCTTGAAATAAATTGTTGTGAAAGGAGGTCTCACAGCAATTCCATTGTAATCCTGGCTGTATGCGATGTGGCACCGTCTTGTTGATACCACATGTTAATCAAGCCCAAGGCATGCAGTTGTGGCGCTAGAAAGTTTTCAATCATATCATATCTTTCCCCATTCACAGTTAACGCTACGTCGTTTGCATTTTCAAATCAGTTAAGTCCAATGATTCCTCCTGACCAAATTGCGCACCAGACTGTTAATTTTTATGGAGGTAAAGGGGATTGATAAATAATTTGAGGGTTTTCTATTGCCTAGAAGCGACAATTCTGTTTATTCACACATCCATACAAATGAAAAAGTGCCTGGTCACTCATTATGATTTTTTAATGAAAATCGGCGTTGTCATGGTTAAGCTGTCTCATCCTATTAGCATATGTACGTCAGCGTAATTAGTCTTGGGGAAGAAGCTCTTGTGTCCACTGAACTTTAAAAGCAAATCATTGTGCAAAATTGTGGCCAAAATTGTTCTTCGAAGATCAAGCTCCTGAGCATAGTCTCGAATTGAGCTTGATGGATTGTTTTAAACACTTTGTTGAGCAGCAACAATGTTTTTAGACGATCTTGCAGTACGTTGTGGTCCATGCTCTAACCTGTCACTTACACAGACACTCTATCTTCGAACTCATTCACCACTCGATAAATAGTGCGTTTTGCTGGCACATTGTTTCTCCCATAATTTTCACTTAACTTTCTCATCGTCACAGTAATCGATGATTGATTTTGAAAAAATCTTTTTCTATAATAAATTTTTCAAACATTTCTCTATAATAAATTTAATTTTCTTTCTTTACTTTCGCCATGTGATTTCTCAGGAGAGTCGCGTAGATTATTTCCTTAAATAAATCATTTTGAGACGAATCTATAAACCTGCATATAAAATAATTTTTAACTTTGAAGGCTAGTGATCGGGATTGAATCCCTAATAAAATGACTCAGAAAATCTTTGAAGTTTGTCTAATTAGGGAAGAAGGAAAATCACTCCGCGAATTAGTGAGAATTGAACTTAACAGACATTAAACTTATCCAGAGGGTGGAAAGTTTAAGCTATACGATGACTTCAATTACGAAATGAGAAAATGCGAATGAAATAAAAGAAAGTGTAGAGACGTCAGGTCGCTGCTATGAAATTCTTACTAACGTTAGATAAATAAGTTTTAAATCCAAAGTGGCAGAAGGGAAACTGGTAAAGGGAGGAAAACTCAAAAATTCTCAAACGAAGGAAAAAGAAAAATCTTTCTGCAAACTAGCGAGAATCGAACTAAGCAGGTATTAAATATTTACAGAAAGCGGACAGGCTAATCTTTGCAATAATTCCAATCAAGAAGGAGGTGTATTATATTGGAATGGAAGAACCAGTCAAAGAAAATGTAGGGATATTAATTCATATCATTATAACTCCTTCTAATGTCAGTTAAGCAAAGTTTTGAATGCAGAAATGAAAGAATAATATAAATTTCCACACAAAAGAAAAAATCGGTGGGTAATCTGTTGAATTAAATTAAAAAGTGCCAGGGAACAGATCAAAAGCCAAAAATTTTTTTGTATTCGCGTACCTTTCGATGCTGAATACCTGCGTTAAATGCTGGAAACCTCAACTTCAAGTTTATCAAGATTAAATTGAAGGAACATAAATTTCGTAGACTGTGACTTAAAGAGAATAAGAATGAGAGGCATTTGACTGAGCGCAGCAGACAGATACCAGTTTAAGGTAGGGATGAATACGGTAAAAAAAATCTATGTTTATTTCCATGCGATGTATCGCAATCATACATCGATGTTTTTTATACATCGATTGTTTTTTTAATTATTTATTATTGAAGTTTTGATGTTTTTTTATTTATTATACATTTTATTTATTTTACATCTTCCAATACTTTTTTTCAATACTGTTTACAAATTCAAGTTTACCAAGTCTTTTACCTCTCTATCTGTTACTTTGTTGAGTCATCACCCGCGCCGCTTGTGAAAATAGTGTTTCAGACGGAACCGATGTTCCCACCATTGTAAGAAATTTAAAAGTGATCTTGGATCTTAGGAAACTGCGATTTAAAATCTCTCCAAAAATCTCACGAATTTTCGTTCAGTCTTTCAACAAGAGTTCTTTAATAAACTGAAAGTTCATCAGACAATATATTTTCACTCTTACTGCTTTTCCAATTTCTATGAACACGTTTATATATCAGTCTACACGTTCTGTATACAATTTGTCATTTTGATGCATCGAAAGAAAACATCGATGTTTTCCGATTGTTTAGGAGCAAAAAAAAAAAACATCGGTTTATATCGATTTTTCGACACAATACATCGAGTGTTTTTTGTCCATCCCTAGTTTAAGGTAAATTACATTGAGGAACCTAGCAGAAACGTCAGCTGCTGTACGCGCTCTGTGGTGAAAAAAAATTTTCCACAAAAATTCAGTTCATAAAATGTTTCGTATCTAATTATAGAATCTAATATTGGGATTGTTAGTGTGGGTATGATAAACAGAATCGAATACGTTGCTACTTCAACACTAGCAAAAATGTAGAATAGAATACAACCCACATATGTTGAACAGACGCGTAGATTGATTTTTTAACAGAGAATCATAAGTTCAACTCCCATCGGCGAAAGAAAAAACTTATTTGTGACTAATTGAATGAGTTTTTTGAAAGGCTCATAAATGCAAAACAGCAGTTCAAGCCTCCCGCAGTCTAAATTTTAAAAGAAGTGACGCAATTGTTGTGTAGAAGTTGTTGAGAGCTGATGATAAAACAAAAAACCCTTGTCAGCGATTCTAATTTAGCTAGAGACGTAATATAAGACCATGGAAGAAACTAAAGCCAGAGCCACAAGGAAAAAATAGAGACCAAATAAAGTGCCACAAAAGAGAAAAAAGAAGAGGAAAAACGTAAAAATATCTTGTAGAGTGCGGAGTTCAATTATGCTCGACAAGATTCCTTTAAGCATGTGAATGGCTGACTTTTAAAACGTCAGTTACTTTGTATTCAAACAATATATTGTGTTTCATATCAACGTGGTACTAAATGTTTGCAATGTATACCATTTCAAAATGTCGCAGACAAGTATTAGAAACGTTGTGCATCACTTTCTAAATGATACTTTGTTTCGCAACTTTGTATATATACAAGATCTAAATACCGCAACAAAACTGTATACAAACTTTGTGTTTATACATTTTGAAAGTCAGCCAAGATTACTGCAAACGTAATGGCAGAGTGTAGGAAGGAGCTCGACTTTTAAAGCTTTTTTTTTTATTAAATAGAAAAAGGATATCTTTTCTTAAAAAAATTCGTTCAATAATTTTAATAAAAAGATTTATTTCAATTTTTATTGAACTTGGTCAGTAATTTCAAATGGTTAGGGGTATTTTGCAAGCCTTGACTAACAGTAACATGTTGCCTAAATTTTTTTTCTTGTAATAAAGTTATCAATTCGTTTTGGTTCATGTAGACTTTTTAAAATTAATTAAATAAAATGAAGTAAAATAAATAAAATAAATTTATAAATTATCTTAGTCTGCTTATTTACATTCACTGTGCACTGATAGCTTATTTGGTATTGAACAGCTGTTTAATAAAGATATAAATTATTTTACGGAAAATTCATGATAACAATTTTTACTTTAAGGGGAATATCAATTTAATGGGATTATAAATTTCACTTTTTTCGCTTTAGAGGTGAATATTTTGAATTTATTAAATTTCTCTTTTATTTGAACAACTGCCAGAAATCAATTAAAGCGTTTTTTATTTTTTATTATTTTTGATCAATTTTGTTTTAGACCACTTTAACAAGTTTAAAATTATTTAGTAACGATAAGATAAAGATTTTTTAAATCACGTTTAAAAAATAAAATACCATCCATCCTTTACAGCCAATTTATTTCGTGTGCATACTTTATTAGATTTGTATCCATTAGAAAGTAAATTTTTAAAATTTCTAAATTTATTTCAAACAATTATTACAATTTGAATAAATGCAAAAGCAATTGACTATTTTAGAAGTTTTAGGCCAAAATTATTATCACATTTAATTGTGTGATGACACCAGCAGTTGAATAGTAAAGTGGAGTGGTGTGACAGAAACTATAAATGCGATTTGAAAATTTGAATTTTTTTGCCACTGAAAAACAGGATGTTTATATAAACCGCCACAAACACACACACACACATATATGTATATACACAGATTTTCACTCATAGCTATAGATGTATGTGTTGGCTAAAGTTAGTGATAGAATTTGACATCAATATTCGAGTAGAATTAAAGCGATGATGTGTGATGACTGATTGCAGTTGGTGTGATGATGATGTTGATTCACGAATTTAAAGTGTTTTGATGAGAGCAAATGATGGACATGTTTTGATTGAATTTGCATTTCAATTAGATAATGTAAATGATACAGTTACACCAAAAACACACACACACACACACACACATACACAGAAACATACAACAGTGTCATTAGAGAAAGATGATTATGTTGATGGGTTTGTTAATGATGATTCCGTTTCATTTGTTTAACAATGAAACAATTGCTGGCTGATGTTTATGTGTTGTGTGTTATGCAAAATGGACAAAGTGTGCCACAAAATTGAAAACAGCTAAAAACATCATTACATCATTTAGGGAATCTGGAAAGTGAAGCAAAAGAAGGAGAAAAAAACAACATTTGATTTGAAAACCAGCAACTAATTGCAGCTGTAGCAACAACGACAATAATTTGTGTAAAATTTAAAAAATTTTAAGATATTAAATCAGCAACTAGAAAATTTTTTAGAAATTGTTAGAAAATCTGCGATTTAAGCCGTTAGGCTGGCATTTGTTATTTTAATCTTTCAAATAACTCTCGGCCCTTAAGCTGTGATAATATTTTTCGCTGATTTTCTACTTCATTGTCCGTGTTGTTGATGATGTCTGGTTTGTTGTTTTTTTTTCTTCTTTATTGTTTGACGATTGTTGCTTGTTTTAATGTTGAAAAGGGAGTTATTTTTGGTATTTAATTTTGTTGCTTGTATGTATGTGTGTGTGTGTGTGAGTGTGGATTTGTGTTAAAAACTTAATTGAATTTCGCGTGTGCGCAGCTTTCATTGTCTTGTTGTTTGTTGCAAGTCTCGGAAATGCATTACAATTGGATAATTGCATTTACTTTGTTAATGGAAGTCGTGCAACGAAAAATCATTATCAAAAAAACGCGTGCTGGCATATTGTCATGTCAAAAATTAAATATAAATTAAACCAAAAAAAAAAAAAAACACAACATTAAAAAGCTGTTGACATGAAAATTGTTTAATAAAAAAGGGAATAAGAGAAATGATTTTTTGTTATAGAAAATTAAATCAATTTTTGATTAAATAAATGTAAAACTTTTAATTAAATTATAAAGTTAAAGCCCATTTGCTTGTTATTTTATGAATTATAAGAGCAGGTCGATTAAACAATTTCTGCCACAGCCGCTTTTATTCTTTAACTTTAGATCTAGAGTGGCACTGACTCTTCAAAGTACTTGCCAGACTTTTTTAATAGAAAATTATGTTTAACGATAAGCAAACCCGTTTAAACTCATAAAACTATTCATGCGAATTATTCATGCGAATTTCGTTCTGCTTTAAAACGAAAATAATCAACATAAATGCGCACTTGTCAGTACCAGGCAAAAGCATAACTTAGGAACTTTTGTGGGATAAGCAATAATAGTCCTTTAACGAAGAGGAATATTATGTCAGGTATAAAAAATTCTATAAGAGAAAATTCTGGAACGAACTTAATTTATTATACTCCTATCCATTTAGACGTATCTCGACACTTTTATATTTGTTTTGAACAGCGAACACTTACACGAGATGCAATCTGTCAATTATAAAAGCTGAATCCCATTGAAGTCATTTTTTTTTCGGTAAAATTTCTGTAACTTCATTCGAATTTCTTCCAGTACGAGGTGTATTACTCAGGGGTACTACTTCTTATTAAAAATTTGATCTTGTGACGTTCTGCACTGTATATAAAAAAAAAATATTGCGAAACAACTGTTTTACTGCAGGGTGTCCGCCGGGAAGATACACTACGTTTTTCGTTTAACATTTTTGATTAAATAAAAGAGAATGGCTTTTTATATTAATAAATGTTTTGATAATTGAAGGCAATTCTGTATGGAATACAATATCACATAAATGTTGGCCTCTGTTAGCCTCACAAACGCGAGCCCTTTTAAGCACATTTTTTAACACATTCTCACACCTTTCACGCTGTATTTTCAATAATTTCATCACCAATATTTTCGTTGAGTTGGTAAAGCGTTTCTGGTTTGTTTAAAAAAACCTTGCTATGGGGATATCTAATCCCCACAACAAGAAGTCCGAAACAGTCAAATCAGTCGACCGTGGAGGCCAATCAGCATCACTATTTCGTAAAATGACTTGTTGGGAAAGGCGGTCTCGCAGCAATTCCATTGTAATCCTGGCTACATACGATGTGGCACCGTCTTGTTGATACAACATGTTAATCAAGCCCAAGGCATGCAGTTGTGGCGCTAGAAAGTTTTCAATCATATCACGATATCTTTCCCTATTCATAGTTGCGTTTTGCCGTTTGCATTTTCAAGCCAGTTAAGTCCAATGATTCATCCTGACCAAATTTTACACCAGACTGTTAATTTTTATGAAGGTAAAGGAGACTGATAAATAATTTGAGGTTTTTCTATTGCCTAGAAGCGACAATTCTGTTTATTCACATATCCATACAATTGAAAATGTGCCTGGTCACTCATTATGATTTTTTAATGAAAATCGGCGTTGTCATGGTTAAGCTGTCCCATCCTATTGGCATATGTACGGCAGCGTAAATGGTCTTGCGGAAGAAGCTCTTGTGTCAACTGAATCTTAAATGGAAACAAATACAAATCCTTAAGCAAAATTGTGGCCAGAATTGTTCTTTGAAGACCAAGGTTGCTGGATTGTTTTAAATACTTTCTTGAGCAGCAGTAATGTTTTCAGCCGATCCTGCAGTACATTGTGGTCAATTCTTGCGCCTATTATCTACAGACCCTCTTTTTTACTACTCGACAAATAGTGCGTTTCGTTGGCACGTTGTTTTTCTTAAAAACTTTACTAAACAACTTTTTCATCGTTGTAGCAATCGATGATTGATTTGGATAAAGTGTTTTATCGATTAAATTAAGTTGGCTTAAATATTAATCCATAATAAATTTGAAACGTATCTACTTTACGACCGCCAAATATGAGCTGTCAAAGTAGTTTTCTCTGGCCGAGATCCTGTATCTTCGAGAAAACATGGCCTAAGCAATCAAGTTACAATAACGAGGATGCTTTAAATTTTCCATTTTAAATTTATAATCTGAATTAAATACAAAAGCCCAAATCCTTCTTGTAGGAAGAAATTATAAGTAATTTTTTTTTATTCGCATTCATCATTAGCCAATATTTTTAAAATTAAGTTTTACAATTAATATTATTTTTTTAATAAAAATATTTTTAGAAATGTTGAAGCTCTTTTGTTTCTTTTAATTAAACTATTTGAATAAATATTAAGTATAAAAGCGAAGCCTAGAAAAATATTAATTATTAATTATTTAATAACACAGAGAAAATTGAAATTTTTTCCTTAAGTTTAAAATAGAAAAATTATTAATTTAATTTATTTGCTTTTAATTATTTGTTAGTTGATAACTAAATACAATTTTCTTTGCAATGAAATAAGTCTAAACGCAATAAAAATCAGGGTTATTTATATATTAACGGAAAAAGTATTTTCTTGCCGGCTCTGCCATCTTTACCTTCTTTTTAAGTTTAAAAGTTGTTTGATGTTCGCAGAATTCAAAATTTTATTATAAAAATATGTCCTTCTTAAATCAAAAAAATCAATATGCTCCAAATAATTTTATACAAATTTAAATATAATTTAATATTCATATTTCTATATAATTTATTTTGTTATAAAGATTTTTTCTCATTCCTTCAAACCCATTTTTTAGTTGTAATTAATTCATAAATATTGTATTTTATCGAAAATTAATTCACATACTATTAAGAAATGTCATGACATTGTGACAACAACTACAGCCAATATTAAAAAAAATAAAAATAAAAAAATAAAAAACATTGTATGTCAGGGATGGGTAAATGATGATTTATAAATGTACCATTGGGCTTCTTCAAATGCAAATTTCGATTAAAAATGCACAAAAGTGATTTTATGTGTACATTGTAATTGTTATTCGTAATAAAAAAAACGAATTCGGCTGTATCGATTATTATAATTATTATTGTTTTTATTTTAGGCAAATTTTTTTGTAAATTAATTTTTTTTTATAATTTGGTAAAATTTCATTTGAGAATTTTTTTAGCAACCTTTTTCAGTTTTTTACGAAATTTAATTTTTTTTAGTTGCAAAAATTTTTTTGTGAAATTTTGGTGAAGGTGACATATTTTAGTGAAATTTTGATTTTTAGTTAAAATTCATATATTTATTTATTTTTACCAATTATGAAAAATTTTGGTGAACAGTTGCTGAATTATAATATTTTGGTAAAATTTGTATCGTCCGATTTTTTATATTACAGATGATTTTTTCTGAAATTTTGGTTTTAATCACGACAAAATTAAAAACAAAAGTAACACGAAAAAACGACGAAACGTAAGGAAAACAGAGGCACTCGTCATTTTTTTGGATCTCCTAGGACCTTAGATAAATTGATTTTAACCCGATTACGGAAGAACGGACATCGCTACACCAGTTCTCATATGTATAGGGAGTAGAATTTAGCCACCCTTGAAAGAAATTTAGTCCAATGTGAAATATTTGTCACTCTAAGGAATTTTTAATTTAAGACGCAGTTTTTTATTCCTTTTATGAAGTTTGGCCCAGATGAGTTCTTGATTTACGCTTATGAATTATTTGCTTTTAAGCTGGCAAAGAGAGGCAGAGGCATTTCATATAAAGACATGAACCTAAAAATAATTTTCAACCGTTATGTACAGGAGGAGAAACAAAATGAATGACAAATAGCGCTAATAAAACAATTGCCTTCTCACTCATCTAGTTACTTTTATTAACCACGATTGTACGAATACACTGTCCAATCCGCTAAGAAGTACGTGTTTTTTTTTTTTTGAAATGCTAATGGTTTCTCTACTATCGAACAAGTCAATCAGCAAACGTTTTTGAAAACGTTTTTTCTCAAAGTGTTTGAATTTTGTGCTCACGAAAATATCAATACAAAACTAAACGGCATGATCCTTCTCATTGCTTCTGTTTTGTTTTACTTACAAAAATAAACAAAATAAAGACAAACGTTTCGTTTTGTTCATTTACGTACCCTGGTAAACCAACGAGCCTGTCTGCAGATCACGTGAATGATCTGACCTAGACAAGATAAAACATAAAACTAAGAAATGTATCAAATAAATCATTTGTATGCTTTTTTACTATTTAGCAACAAATTGTACAAAAAAAAATAAATAAATTGAAAAACGTCTGCCATCCCTGCTACATAAAGCACCAAATCATATCCAAAAGTTATTCCATCTAAAAAAAATTCAAATGCACAAATTTCAAACATCAACATCACATCTGCCTGCTCACTTTCATTAGAGTCTGTAAGTTTGTGTTCTGTAATGATGATGATGATGAACCCTTGTAAATAAATATTTGTAAAATTTTCATTTGTAACAAATTAAACAGTTTGTTTTTTCTTTATTCATTTATTTAATGAATTTTTCATTTTTATTACTTCTTCTTACTATTTATGTAAAAATAGAGAGTGAGAGAAAACAGCGAAATAAATTTATAGTTGTGTTGAATGTAAAATATTATGCAAAATTAATACACGACACTTTATCTCTAATGGAATTTTGTTTTATTTTTTTTTATTTTGTATCCTTTTGTAACACTTACAAATAAACAGATACAGATACTAATACATTCATAAATTTGGATAAAAATTTTAGTAAAATATTAAAATAAAATGGGATCCCCAGGTGTCTGGTAATATGAAACCAAAATAAATGTTCTCTCCAATTTACACGCACACCCAGTTGAAACACGCACACTTCTAAAAAAAAACAAATTTTCATTATTTTCATTATGTGTTTTTTTTTTGCCTTTTTGCTTTTGAAAACATGTAACCAACCACAAAACTTGGCATTTTTGGTTTTTCTCTAACCCGAGCCGCCTGTTTTCTAACTGTTGGACTCAGGTGTTTTATTAATATTATTTTGTTTAAATATTGTAAATGACTGTCTGTGTTTGTATGAGTGTGGGTAAGCGTGCTTGCATTTTTTTTTTAATGTAAAAGTTGATTTTATTGCAAATTTTCTCTCTGCCTGATTTATGGGAAACAGAGGTGTTGAGCAATTAGTTTTAGTTGATTTTAAATGAATATTTGAGTTAACAACAACAACAACAAAAATATTAAAATGGATTGCAATTTAGGTATTAGTGTAGATTATATACATAAATACCAAAACAATTGAGCGTAAAAATATGGCTAATTTATTCGTTATTATATTCTAATGAAGTATTTTTGTTGTAAAAAAAAATTTGTTATAAAATTTGAAATTGAAAAATGAGTTAAAAAACAGATGATTTTGGATTTAAACAATCTTTTCGAAATCAAAATTTGGTGCTTTAAAAATAAATGCCAGTGCTTCAATAACTATTTTAAATTTTCAATCGAGAACAGGAGAGAATGAACAAGCTTTTCGCTGAGAGTAGGGTATCCAGCTCTGTTGACACTCTGGAGCATCGACGATATGTGGAATGTGTTTCATTGTTTTATTGTTTGCACAACAAAATGTGCTTTTATAAAATCGCAGAGCTTGTTTAAGAAAACTGTAAAATCGAACGAGCAACACGTTTTTTTAAAGAGCACTACGGATTTGCAGCCAAAATTCATTTTTTAGTCGAAAAGTTCGTATTCGTAATTAACTTCCAGTAGAGGTCTTTCCTGTCACTTTCAATGTGCAAAGAATCATATCGAATGTCCACAAGCTTTACTTCTTCTTTCCTCCTTCGCACAACCTAATTTCCTAGTTCTAACACCATGAGTTGCTGAGTGCTGGTCCTACTAAAAAAAGAAATTGAATTTTTAGTTCAAAGAAGATTGAATCCATGTTTTTACTTTCACTACAACTAAAAAAATATCAAAATAGATTTAGAATAGATTATCCAATAGCTAGAACAGGGGTGAAGTATCAAAGAAAGATCACAAAATAAAAATCAGTGACCTTGAATATCAAAATGTTTGTAGAATCAAAATATACCGGCATGTCACAGAACTCAATTCCGATCGAAAGTGGTTTCCATTCCGTAAATTGCTTCTTCAGAAAACTAAAATTAAAAATTTCTTTGAAATGAAATTACTTTTAAATTTCAAAGTGGAATTTAGTTGCCTTGAAATTTTGTTATTTGCGGTTCATAAATTTACTTTTATGATGTGTCCTACTAGAATTGCCTTGTTGTTTACTTTGGTGAGTAAAATATTGCCACATTTAAATTAAATAGTGGAGATTCAATACTTTTCAGGAATAAACAAAATCGATCGGAATCCGAAGAAGGTAAAACAAAATTGGTCGGAAATGTTAATATGGAATTAAAACCATTCCGATGGGAATGTGTGACATGCCTGATATTATTGTGTAGGAAAATAACATTGTTAAATATAACCATAATTATGCTTAAAGTATGAAAATATTAAGAAAATTGTGATGCCATTTAATAGGGTGTATTCATGTGATAGTAATAATTATAACGCCAGACAATGCTGGTCATATAAAAACCAAGTTCATGACCAACATACAGACAATGTTTTCCTAAATTTGTATTCTTTAAACAGATACCATCTGAAGTAAGAATGAGTTGGCCGCTACGTAGATGGCGCAAGAAGAGACATTTTTATTATAATAATTTCCTTGCACTGCCCAATTAATAATTATACTTATCCAGACCTTATTTCACAACGCTCATTGGCTATTAGATAAGTCTAAGATTGGGTTCTTTCCAAGGGTAGCGCTTTTTTTAGTCAATCGGCTATTAGTCAATTTCATGTTTTTGTAAATCGGAATATTAATCAGACTGACCTATGAAAACTGTATTTATTACTCAGGATATGCGGAAAACGCAGCAGTGTTGGCCTAAAAAACCACAAATTTGTGTCCCTTAGACTTACAAAATGACCTGTTCATTATCCCCAAAATGAGTTCTTCGTTTAGCAATTATGTAAAAAGCTTTCTCACTTCCTCCATTTTTTTTTATATTTCGGTAGTCTTATAATTATGTCTGCAGATAATTTCGTTTCCGTTGAACAGCAAGCGACTCTACTGTCGGTAAAGAAGTAACGTTTGATCTCAACAAAAAATTAAAAAATCCCACACAAATTGGAAGTTATTTCATTTTTATTGGGAGCTATTTCATTTCAGTTCATTCAGATATTATTATAACGGTTGCTATATTTTTTTTTAATTTCTCTCCATGGTCTATTGAGCATCGGTTTCGCTTACAAACTTTTTCTGTATAGCCGGCCGGCCCAAGGCTGTATGTTTTTCTCCTCTATGGTATTTCGAACAACGGCTTCGCTAACAAAATATTTTCCTCCTTCAACCTTCAGGTATGGTATATACGTTATTTGATTTTAGTTAATTAAAGAGCTATTATTCTGGCTGCAGAAAAAACTTTTAGTCAGCGAAGGCCAACTCTGCAGTAAACTTTTGGTGAGCGGAGCCGGGGTTAGTTATACTATAGAGGTTAAACCCTTTCATCTACATAGAAAGGAATGGCTCAATGATCTCTCTATGATATATTGAACAGCCGCTTTGCTAACAAAATATTGTCTGTATAGCCAGCCTTTGGTCATATATCATATATATATCATATATAGTCATATACCTCTTTCATCAAGAGGTACCTGTTGTACCCTAGAGGTTAAAAGAGTTAAACAATGCCCGGCTGCAAATATAGTTTGTATTGGGAGTTATTTCATTTTTGTTGGGACTTATTTCATTGGGAGTTATTGCATTGGGAGTTTTTTCATTTGTGAGGTATTTCAGGGTACTAGCAATTCCCTATTCTTTATTATGTTTATAACTTAAAAAAACTTAAAATGCTTGCATTCCATGCATGCAAGGGCATGTTTTAAGTCCCCATTTGTTCATCGTCTTTACGTTCCGTCAGATAAAAATCACTAGTTTTGAAGTTGCTAAAAGGCTACGATAACAACGAATATTCAGGTTGATAATGGAAGATCTCCTTCAAATGGTGACAATTAAGTTCAGATAATCAAATCTAAGTCGGATCATTGATTGCGTGGCAAGATTTAAAAACGATATACTTTAAGCCTAGAACTTGAAAGCCATATTTTCAGACTCAAATTGATTTTTGTTGTACCTTAAAAATGTTGTAACATTTTGTGCGCAGTGTCTACTTATTTACAGCAAATAAATTGAATGCATGTGCGGTGAAAGAAATAAAAAAAAAAATAATTTATAAAATGAAATTAATTTAAAGCAATTGCTTTGTTTGAGGACAATTTAATCAATTTAAACAAACTGATGAATAAAGAAAATGACAATGCGATGCGATGCGATAAAAAAACACAACACAAAACCAACAAGAACAAGAAACAGCTCGTTTTAAACTCCGCTTGATGCAATACACAGACAGCAAATTAAAAAAAAAAATTATGCATTTTAACATTTTTTTTTACTTTTCACTTAATGAAACATACAAATCATATGGTGGTTGCATTTATGGCAACGATCTTAACAAATGTAATATTTACAGGGGGAAAAGTTGTAAATAAATTTATTTAAAAATAAAAACTTTTATTTATTTATAAAATAAATAAAATCAACTGTAACTAATAAAAAAAAACATTTAAATAAAAAAAAATATTTAAATAAAAAAAAGAAAGAATAACAATAATTGATTCTAATTGAATCGAATTAAAGGTGCAATTGACAATATTAACTCACTGGCAGAGATGAAATAGAAAGACAAGCATTTACCGCCTTTCAAAACTATTAAATGTCATAAATAAAACAACAACAAAAATATTCATATCCAAGTTCCACATCTAAAATCTATCATAAAATTCTTAATGATTTTCTTTGTATTTGTTGTTGTAAATATAAGTTTTTTTATTACAAACATAAAAACAATTTGTCGTTGCTTGTGTAAATTCATGCCAGTGCATGTGTTGTTATGAATATGTTTTGCCCGCATATTATGACCACCCTGTATCTCTTTGTACCCTTTTTGTAAATAATCGCCACCGGGTTTTTTTATTGATGTAATTTCTTCAATTACTTTAATATTATGCCGCATAATAATTGAATATCAATTGAATTTCTAAAACAAATTATTATTGATTCAGCTAAAAGCGTGATTGAAAATTAAAAAAGGAAAAAAAAAACAAAACCTAACAATCAACTTTGTTTAAGAATAGAAATATGTTAAAAAAAAATAAAAATAAAAAATTAAAAAAAATTCTTGACGTTTTTATACTTTTTGATATATTGAAATTGAGTATGTAAAACGTGTATTAATATTTTAATTATTAAAGAAGGAAAATAGCTTCGCAAACAAGGAACCTTTGACAGTTATTGATGGCTGTGTTCATTTATTTTCTTTTAGTTTCCTTTTTCTAAAAGAATTTCCACAAAGTTCTTTGTTTTGATGAGCAGAACCCGAAGAGTGATAACACAAGGAAATAATTTTTTTGTATTAAAAGTGCAATATTTTGAAGAAAAAAAAAACAGGAGGGAAATTTGGTTAGTTTTTTTACGAAAGTCTGGCAATATTGTTAAAATTAATGAACTTCTTAAAAATGCTTAGTTTTGTTTTATCGTGTTTTGATATTTAACATTCCTTTTATTTCACATAATCCGAGAAAAATATTTAAAAAATGTGGCAACACCATTAAATTTTAAACAACAATGCAGCATAATTTTGGAGTGTTTTTTTGCTTTGCCTTGTATTTATTAATTTTTATTTTACGGCTCGCTGTAACTATGAAGGTTTTGATAAAAGTCTGGCAACATTGTTAAAAAATAACGGGTAACCTTAAGTTTGTTTTTTTTGTATTTGTACAAGAGTCAATCAGCCATGTTACAGATTCCATGTCGAATGTGTTAATTTTTTGGTATCTTAGATTTCCTTCGTTTTTAACAATTTGCGAAAAGAAATTAAAAATGTGGCAATATCGTTTTGTTGCAAATCACACTGTCGCATACCCTTCACCACAGGTGGAAAAAGGGTATATCTAATTTTGTTATTCTGTTTGTGATTTCTACAATACCCATTTCCGACCCTATGAAAAATAAAAATTCCGAGTTCTTATGCAAAGCGAAGTGGATTGGTGATGTCCGTCTGTCCGTCCGTGCTAGTGTTAAAATCAAGTTTGGCGAAGCACTAAATCAGCTAGAAAAAATTTAATTATGCCAATCGATCAGACATAGTGCCAAGAGAGGTGCTTTTGGAAATCAGCAAGATCGGTCCATGTCCCTCGACGCAGCAGGCAAAACACCACGCCTACTTCTAATTTTTTATTTTTTTGGAATAATGAAGTATCTTTAATAAGAAAAAAACAAATAGATAGTGAGTTAAAAAATAAGAAAAAAATAACAAGTGAAAATATCGGCGCTCGCCCATATATTCCGAGTAACAGGCCTCTGAAGTTTTCAAAATTTTTAAAATATCAATATGGGTATCATTTAAAAGCTTTTGAAGAGATCTTTAAGAAAATACTAAACTTTTTTAAAAATGCTTAACCCATTAAGAGCCGATGACATTTTTATGTACATTTTTTTCTTATTTTTTAATTCTTCGTTACTTGACTTAACTGGGTGAAGGGTATATAAGATTCGACAAAGCCGAATATAGAACTCTTACTTGATTTTTTTTTTTTTTTTAAAGTTTTCTAATACTTAAGTTGTGGCAATGTCCCATTCTTCTTTTCTTTAACATTGTTTTTACTTTGAGAATTAAAATTTATAAAATCCGTTCATTAAATAAAAATTGGTTTCATTTAAAAAAAAGTTTCTTGTCTTTCGTTATTGAATGCTCTAAAATACGGATTGAATTCCGTTTTACGTAGAATTGCACCCTGTGATATGACAGAATAAAAATTATGAAATGCCTTCTTTTGGATTTTAATGATTTAGTTCATCTTGTTAAGTTTCTTTTTTAGTAATTGGAATAACAATTAAAGAGCGGAAAAGTTTTACTTCTACTTTGTATTTGCAACTTAAATATGAGTTTCTAATTTTACTATTTTTTTGTTATCAATTTAATAAAATAAATCTTTTTTTTTTTTTGTTTTCAGTTGGGTCCTGCTGCTGCGGGAAGAGGCATGTTTTGTTATCAATGTCCACCCGCTTTACATCCCTGTGGACCGCATCCACCTCGTTTGCCTACGCTGGAATATCCATTTGCAGCCACACATCCATGTAAGTAGAAATGAACACTGAATCACATTATTTTTATCTTCAACATCAATGTCATCATCACTTTTATCATTGGAAATGATTGTAACTAATTTTCAGCAACAAATTCTTTGTAAAACGTGATATAAAATACAAAATCCATATGCTCGATGAAAAACAAAGAGCAAACAACAACAACAAAGACATAAAACGGATAAAAGAACAATCCTTAATAATAATAAAATCATTATAAATCTTCTATTTATTCACTTAAAGCAGAGATAAAAAGCTAAAGATAACTTTTACGCCAAAGTGCTCTATTTTATTTGGAACAACCAGCAAACAAACAACAACAACAAGCAAACACATTTATTGATGATGTTGCTTCCTTTGAATGAAATTCAATTGAGTCCTTTCAATGTGTTTCTAACAGATGCATTAAAGTTTTATTGTATTAGCATTATGTTTACTACGCTATTTATAGGGTGATTTTTTTTTGGTTGGTTTTTTTCTATCGGATGACATGTAAAAAAATTTCACGAAACATGATTTTTTTTGTTAGTAAAAGTGCTATGTTCAGCTATGTCCGCCATCATATAACCACTGCAGAT
Organism: Cistogaster globosa; assembly: GCA_937654795.1. Lineage (NCBI taxonomy): Eukaryota > Metazoa > Arthropoda > Insecta > Diptera > Tachinidae > Cistogaster > Cistogaster globosa. The sequence continues at coordinate 134,731,087 of OW569404.1, read as the reverse complement.
TTTCCATTGAATTGTTTGAAAGGAAATCGTCACAAGAAATTTTTTCCTACCGTAAAGTTTTAAAAAAAAGCTTTTTCCGAATGTTGTATGTTTTGCTTAATGTTGTTGTCTCAACTTAATTTTATAATTTTTTTCATCGTAAACAACAACTAGTTGCAAGAGCGGAAAACAGTAAGTGCTACCAAGTTTTCTTACCTTTTATATTAAAAAAGAGCTACCGGCAGATATACAAAAGAAGGTTTGAAAAAATGTGTAGAAAATTTAAAAGGCTGGCTAGGTGTTTTGTCCGCTGCCTCGAAGAACATCGAGAGATCTTCTCGATTATTAATAGCAAAATTTTTTTAAATGTCTGATCGATTGGCGTATTTAAATTTTCTCTTGCTCATTTAGTGCCTTGGGAAAGTTGATTTAAAAACGAACAAGGACGGACAGAACTAAGAAAATGAATAATGGATATTCCACCTGTGGTAAAAGATATAAAAATTATTGCTCGGAAGGAAATGTTCTTTTCGAACTTCTTTCTTTTCATGGTCATACTGATCAATCGAACTTAGAGAGTGGTTCTTCGCTCTAATTATGATTGTGTTACTTCATTATAAGGTGACTTTTTTAATTTAAACGTTGCACTCAGGACATGACCCCTACTTATGCCATGCATTGCATAGGAACTAGGAAAACAGTCAATGTGCCAGAGGATAGAGTGGACGATCAGAGTATGAGAATAATAGATTGATTTGAACATTCTGGCATTACAAGTCGCAGGAAAGATGTCGGCAGTAAGATATTTCAAAAAATAAACTGTTGGGCTGAAAAACAGGTTTTTGCTCTATTGAGTTGCGGGGCTTATTCGACCAAAAAAGGACTCTTGCGAATTAACATATTGCAAGCAAAAAAAATCGATTTTCAAAACCGAGTTCTCTAATTTGTTTAGAGAATATTTTATCCCAGCAACGCTAAAACAGTAAATTATATTTAACACTGGTCAATGCTTTTTTGAGTTAAAAAAGCTGGATTACCTACTGTCACCTATAGGCTTTTTCGATCGCTGCTTCAAACAGTCAAGTAGCGCGAAAATAGTTTTTGAACCAGTTGTATTCTATTTCAACTCTGATAAAGGTGGCATAAATTGTGACGAGATTGGATGGACTGAATTATCTCTTAAACCGTTCAAAAAACTAATTCACTTCAATGCTTCCTTCAGGACTTGAAAACTCTATCTGTTTAACTTCAGGTCATACTGATTTTTCATATCATGTTTATTAAGAGCTTCCGCTTCTTCAGTTATTATATCACACATAATTACAAATTAAATAGAATGTTTGGCGCAACATTTGTGCGAAGGAACCATTTTCCAAGCGATGAACATAAACTTGCTTGCGAAATCCCGTCTAAAGATTTTTAAATTCGAGTGTAGAAAAAGATTCATAATTTAAGGAAAAATTGTGATAAAATTAATTTCATATATTTCTTTTAATAAGAAGCCAGAGACGATGGAGCATCAACTATATTTGTGTAGATGAAAATTTGGTTTGTCGAAAACTTATTCAATGTTTCAAATTATCATCGCCACGAAGCACTTAAAACAGGGACTATTTGGAATATTTTGAAAAATTCATACGGAGAAAAAATTATATCAGAATAAAAAATTTTACACTTTGAAGAACAATGAACTTTATGTCACTAAACATAAAGTATTTTGACACAGCCTCCTCTCTAGCAAGGGGGGCGGTAAGCATATTGTTTTAAAAGCTTTTGTAAGAGCTTTCTTTCTTTAACTTCTTCTAGTAACCACACAATTTACTATTACTGACTTCTTCTTTAAATAATTTCTTAAATGCCTGTCATTATTTTCAATGTTTTCTAATTAAAAATTGAAGCCTTTAAAAAATTACCCTATACTTGTTTCATAGTCCTCCCTGTAGAGCATGAGAACATTGCAATCTCTTGTTTTTTTGTTTTGTTCTTTGTTGTCGTATGCTGTTGTTGGAAATAAATATGTTTGTGCCTAAAATATCCGATTACCATTTTAAGATAATAATTTATGGTGCCAGAATTTAGTCATATTTTGTTGTTGTTGTTGCTACTGTTGTTACAAGTATTTTATGAGTTGGCATTTATTATTTCGAGGGGTTAATTGTTTTAAGGGTTGTTTGATTTTTTCTTTTTTCTCCTTTTTTTTGTTTTTGTTAAACTGATGTTGATGAATAATTTTTTGTTTGTCTTTGATAGATTGTGATCTAATATTTTATTAAGATTTAATAGAATTCAATATTAAATTATGAAGATTTTTTTAACAAAAGAAGCTACAATATGCTAATCTGTAATAAAAAAATAAAATATTTATAAAGTGATATAAATTAAAGCAAAAACATAAAGTTTTTATAAAAATCAGATTTGAAATAGATAACGTTTTTTTAACAAAAAAATCATTTAGTTCAAGTGTGGAAACTTATACTTCTTTCAGTAAAAAAAAGAAAGAAAATTTTATTTTGTTCTCGAAAAATTGTTATTCATCAGGGACTAAGAGTTTTTGTTGATTAAATGCCATTTGTATAAAAATGATTTAATACAAAATTTATTTAAAAAATGTATGTTAACACCTAAAAGTAAATTTTTGCATAATTTTTAATCGTAAACAACAACTACATGCAGCAGCTGAAACCAGTTAGTGCTACCAAGTTTTCTTACATTTTATCATAAGGAATAGCTACCGGCAGATATAAATTTCTAATTCAATTCTATTAAATTTACGATCGTTTTAATAAAATAATTTTAGCTGAAATTATTTGGCAATTTTCCCTAGTAAAATAAAACCCACTGCCAATCAATCAATTTAAGAATATACCGTGTATTTCTATATTTTTTATAATTAAAATTGTAAATTTTTTGTAGGAAAAATTAAATTTTTAAACAAAACAAAAAAATAAATAAATAAATAAAATTAAAAAATTAAAAAAAAAAATTCAATATAAATAAAATTTTATCAAAAACATCTCAAAATAAATTTGATAAGTTTTATCGTATTATAAACTTATTATATAAATTAATATTATTATTAATCGACATGGAATATAAAACACTGTTTTTTAGAATTTCTGTTTGTTTGTGTTCCCATCACGTAAAAACTGCTGAATGGATCTGAATAATATTTTGTGAGGAAGTCCATTAGAGCCTTTGTTTAGATATAGAATACTTTTTGTTTGTTAAACTAACGCATTTTATAGAGAAAATAGAGATACAAATGTTAAGGCACCCACCTAATTTTACCGGTATAATGGTACTTAAAAAGATGGAATATTTTTAATACTGTTTACACAACTCTACAATAAACATTTCAAAATATATTTCTTTATTATTTTCGAAATCAATTAAAATTTACTCTTTTGTGTTGGGTTCATTTTTTAATTTAATTTTTAGAAAAAAAAAAAATTATTTTTAAATGTATGACGTAGTTCAAAAAAAAAAAAACAAAAACAAATTAAACACTGTTTTCTTTAAAAAACCTCCACACTCATTTAAAAATTATTTTTTCTTTCTAAAAATTAAATTAAAAATTAAACCTAAGCCAAAAAAGTAAATTTTAATTGATTTATAATAATCCACGGTTCAATCCCTGATTGGAAAAAATTATTAAAAAATTATGATTTTCTCTAATTAAATATTCTTATTAAATATTTACGAATTTGTGTATTTAATTTTACTAATAGTGTGGTAGGTTCTATTGAGTTGAAGAATTTAGTAATAAAAAATGAATTTTTATAGTTTTCTGTGTTGTTTGATTTGATTTGATTTCATTTATTTCTCATTTGGTTAGAAAATTGTCCTAAATTGATGTGAAGATTTATAATCTTAGAATAAATGAAATGGCCTGAAGTGTTATCCTACATCTTAGCAATAAAATACAGTGAATTTGTATTTAAAATTTAGGAGATTTAGGAGGAGCGTGGTGTTTTGCCCGCTGCGTCGGAGTTAAAGGCAACTTTGGCAAGCCACTAGATGTGTTAAGAAAATTTAAATGCACTAATTGATCAGATATAGCTGCGAAAAAAGATCTATATTGAGTACCGAGATATCTATTTACTAAATTTGGATATGCTACGTATTTCGGAAAATAATATTTCATTTTTCTATGCTGCTGAAATGTAAATGATCAGCTAATTTGTTCTAAGTTTTCTAAATTTAATGTTAAACATACTGCAACTGAAAGATAAATAAAGAAAAATAATTCGTGCTAGACCTCTCAGAGGTATTTTTTTTTTTATTATTATAACTTAATTAATGAATGCTCTGATAGTTCATCTTTTTCTGGCATTGACTTATCTGATTTGTACATAACGTTTTCTCAAATCAAAATCTAATGCCTGCCGGGTTGATGGAATATTACTCAGATTTAATAAAATTGTTTTCCCGTTGTTATCTGATCGAATTCTTATCTTATTATTGGCATTTTGACAACATCAATTTTTCCTTTTCAATGAAAGCATGCAAAAGTAATTCCAATATCAAAGGTAAGAGCTCAAGAAAATGATAAAAAAGATTAGCACTAAGTTCCGGTTTTCAAGACTTGACACCGTCTTTCTTATCTCGCCGTATAAGTTTTGTAAACTCTTCTAAAAATGTACAAGTCTTTAACAACTGCTCGCTATTGGATAAGGTTGCCACGGAAGTTGAGGACATTTAGTTTCTCTTTAGTAGTTTGCCATTAGAAGGTGATAGAATATTTTGTCCGATAAATAAATAACATAAATCAACCTGCATCTTAATATCGCAAAAGTTAAAAAATTTTTCATGTCGGTATTATTTTATTATAAGTCCTTTTTCATCAAGTATTGTTTTAAATTGATGCCGTATACAGAAGTGCCATATGATTTTGATAAGAAATCGGGAAATTTGCACAAAAAAAAACGAAAATCGGCATCGGCTTAAGTAAATCGGCAAATTAAAAATACCTGTTTTAAATACGAGTTCTGCTATATATATTTCTGGCCTGGCAACACTGAGTGCTGCCAAGTGCAATCTGACATTTCCATTGGAAAGTTTGTCATTTTTAAGCATAATTGTACTCAAAACGTTTTGACATACGACCATTATTTGTGTTGTTTACAGTGACTTGAAAAAATTAATATAGAAAAAAATGGAATTAACTCGTGAAAATTTTTGTGCCATCATTTTTCACAACTTTCGACGTGGATTATCACGACAAGAGTGCATTGATGAACTTAAATCTTTGTATGGCGATGAAGCACCATCCTATAGCACTGTGAAAAATTGGTATAATGAATTTAATCGTGGCCGAAGCTCGCTCAAAGACGAATTCCGTGAAGGTCGTCCGAAAACGGCTGTTGTGCCAGAGAACATTGATGCCGTGCGTGAACTCATAATGCAAGATCGACATGCGACATACCGAGAGATAGAGACATCCTTGGACATTTCTTCTACCAGCATACATTCGATACTGCATGAACACCTGGCCGTAAAAAAGGTTTGTTCTCGTTGGATCCCGCATAATTTGGTGCAAAGAAATGTTGCAAAAATACGATTGCGGTGCTTCAAAAGACGTTTATAAGATCGTCACAAGTGGCGAATCATGGATCTGTGCGTATGAGGCCGAAACGAAACAACAATCGACTGTGTGGGTCTTCAAAGAGGAGCAAAATCCAACGAAAGTTGTTCGTGGAAGAAGCACTTCGAAGCAAATGGTCGCATGTTTCTTCGGCAAAACTGTTCATGTGGTGACTGTTCCGCTTAAGCAACGTAGGACGGTCATTTCTGAGTGGTACACTACAATTTGTTTGCCTGAAGTCATCGGAGAAATTCTTAAAACCAACAAGAGAAGACGAATCATTGTTCACCATGACAATGCGAGCTCTCACACATCGGCTCAAACCAGGGCGTTTTTGACCGGCCAAAACGTCGAATTAATAAGTCATCCGCCGTACAGCCCTGACTTGGCACCTAATGACTTCTTCTTGTTTCCGCACATCAAGAAAAAAATGAGTGGTCAACGATTTTCGTCGCCAGAAGAAGCTGTTGAAGTGTTCAAAAACCATGTTTTAGAGGTGTCTCAATCGGAGTGGAAAAAGTGCTTCGACAACTGGTTTGAGCGCATGCAAAAGTATATGAATCATGCTGGAGAATACTTTGAAAAACAATAAAACCATTTTTGATTATAAATATTCGCATTTTCACTATTAGGCCAGAAATATATAGAGCAGCCCTCGTACAATTAAAATTATTATAATTAACAAAAAATAAAAAACAAAACAATTTAGTATTAAATAATTTTATCTACATAAAAAATACAAAATCAATAAAAAGACCGTTTTACAAATAAATTGTTGTCGTTATTGGTCTATTTAATATTTCTATATAAAGGGTGACGCCTAGATGTCAGCACTATATAATTTTTACACGTGACATCTTTTCAAATGACATCAGCCATTTTGTTTTATTAGAAGGTAGTACAGTTTTAACCATGGACAGGTACACATTGCAACAACGCGTTTACATCATTCAAAGTTATTATGAAAATGGGCGTTCTTTGAAAAATACCCATCGCAAAATTCGTGATTTTTTTGGTGTAAATAATCGGCCAAATCAATCTTCAATTCGTAGATTAGTGAAAAAATTCGAAGAAACTGGTTGTGTTACTGATAAACCAAAAAGTGGAAGACCAAAAACTGTACGCACAAATGAAAATATTGCTGCTGTTGGTGAAAGTGTTGAAAATTAACCGACAACATATATTTCGCGTCGTTCGCAAGAATTGGGCATATCTTGTGGCTCCTTATGGAGGATTTTGCATAAAGATTTGCATTTACATGCTTATAAAATTCAATTAACCCTGGAATTGAAAGAAAGAGACCATTTACAACGTCGTAATTTCGCTAGTTGGATTATTAAACAACGAACAACAGATCCATTGTTTTCAAGCAAAATTTTGTTTAGTGACGAAGCTCATTTCAGAATGGATGGATTCGTCAATAACCAAAATTGTCGTATCTGGGGTGATGAAAATCCTCGTGTTATTCATGCAAAATCTCTACACCCACAAAAAGTAACATTTTTCTTTGAAGATGATGCTGGAAATGCTGTTACTGTGAATGCTGAGCGATACCAATCAATGTTGAGAGACTTTTTATGGACACAGCTAAATCATATTGATGTGTCTGACGTCTATTTCCAGCAAGACGGTGCTACATGTCACACAACTCGAGAAAACATTACGCTTTTGCGATCAAAATTTCCTCAACGTGTATTTTCACGAAATGCAGATTTCAATTGGCCTACAAAGTCATGTGATCTAACACCATTAGATTTTTTTTTGTGGGGTTTTTTGAAAAGTCGAGTGTATGCTAACAAGCCACAAACAATTAATGATCTAAAGAACAACATTCAAGTTGCAAGTCGTGAAATAACACCAGCAACATGTCGGAGAGTCATTGAAAATTTCGATATTCGGATTGATGTCTGCAGACGAAATCATGGTGGACATTTGAATGTTATTCTATTCCACTTATAGTTGTAATAGATCATTCTTTTAATAAAAAAAAAACAGCTTGAAAAAATTGCAAATAGTTTGTGTTTTATTTCAAAGAAACATGTAGGCGCGTTTTTTGAATGACCGTTTATTTTGATCAATTGAATTATTTAAGACAGCTTAATAAAACATTACATAAGGTTCATGTTTCGGGATCTCTTCTGTGGGATTTGGAGTCAAAAAACAAATTTACAAATTATACCTTCCACTCTTCTCGTTATTGAATATTTTGTGGGAATAAAACACTGCTAGAACATTCGTTGTTTGAAAAAAAATTTTTTCACTGCATATTAAATCATTTCATTATAATGCTAAGGGTTGCATATGTAATTCTACTTTTTTCATGTTCATTTCTATCAATTCAAAATCACGTTCATTTGGTACAAAGGAATTACTTGAATTAAATTTTAAATCACGGGAATATTTATTAACTTAACCTTAAACTTAAAAACATCGTGCTGATTATCCCGACCGAATTATTAAAATCACCGGTATTGACTATTGAAAGTTAAAGCAAGTTTCGATGGCAATTTCGCTACCGCTCACTTAGCTCTTCAGGAAACTTCTCACTAACATTTTAAATAAATTAAAGATTTTTGTTTAAACAATAAGGTAAAAAAAAATCAAAGTTTAAGCAAAAACACCAATAATCAACATTGATTTTATTTTTCTTTATCCACTGTATACGGCTGACTTTTTTTCGGCTCTTTTATACAGTTAAAAGATGTTAAAAAATAAAATAAAAAAAACAATAAAATATCAGAAAACACTATGATAATTTATTTTTGTTTTTTTGCGCGAGCACTTGCAATTTAATTTTACTTGATATCGAAATTTTTGATACATATTTTATTATTATTTGACGATTTTTAATTATTAAAAATTCGCAACGGTCTGTTTTTAATGTGATTCCCAAAAGTAATGTATTTTACTAAAACAAACAAAATTTAGTGTAACGAAAATATCGTCATTTTTAGAGCAAAAATCGGCAAATCGGCAAATCGGCAAATCGGTGCTTTGATAATTTTGAGGCTAAAAATCGACAAAATGCCAATAAATCGGCAAATATGGTAGGCCTGTCTGTATACAAATTTTAAATTTTGTTCTAAAATTTTTAATTTTTTTTAGAGCTGTTATATTAAATAAATTATACCATTGTTAAGTTTTTTTTCGCTTTTCCTTGCAGCTACATAAAACGTAAGCCGCATTTTTTATTTAATTGAATGATATCAAATTCAGTTTAATATAAAACTAAAATTTTATTTTTTCAAGAAGCCAAATTTATTGATCCCAATTCGCATGTATTTTGTTACAAAGAAAGAATCACAAAAATATAATAATCATAATTATTCCTATAATTAATATCAATTCTTCTCATAAATATTCAATTACTTTTTATACGAATACAAATACAAATTCAAGTGTTATTAAATCACATTAATAGTGAGAATGAATATTTGACTTTTATTTTTCAAATTAATTCATAATTTATTCTTGATGTCTGCCTGTGTGTGTGTATTTCTCTTAACAGAAATATTATCCTCAAATAATTCATTTTAGCACTAAACGTAGGAGTAAGTGTATGTGTGTGTGTATGTGTTTTTGCTTTTCTGCTGATATGATTTACTAAACGTAACTAACTAAAACACCTTAAGTGAAATTTAATCTTAACGAATAGTTTTACGAAAAATACATGCAAACGCATTTAGTTATTAGTAAAATTGCTAGACATGCATGTGTGTATGTATGTGTATATGAGATATTTTCACTAACAGGAATTGAAAAGCACGTATGAAGGTATAAATAGAATTGTAGAAGTTTGAAAATGGTTGGTTGGTTAGAGTCCATTTAGAGAAACTTGAGACAGGGACATAATGTGTTAAAATGCTTATAGATATTACAAATGCATAAATAACATACGAGAATCATGCATTTACAAAATTAACTTACTTACACGCATACCACCGAAATGTAGTTGTTAAGTGTCAGAGATGGAAAATTTCATACGATCGTACAATTTTTTTAAGTTTACGCTCGGAGCACGTAAAATCCATCATACGTTATACTTTACATATTCAACTTAAAACAAAGCATCGTTGGATGAGGGTGACACAATGAGTACTTTGTTGACAAATCAAAAATCAGCTGATTTTTATCCCATACTTTTGCAATGAAATTTTATTAAAACACACATTTGCAATAAAATTTGAGGATATTTTAGATTTTCTCTTAAGGCCAGGATTGACTATCATACTCAGTCGTACGATTTGTCAAAAATTGCATGTGTGCTGAAAAAGTATGATAGTGTGGATTAAAAGTGTTTGTGTGTGACAGACTTTTTGACAGATCTGTACGATTTTATAATCTTTTGAAATAATTCGTAAAATGATTTTTTCTATGCGATCAGAGTTGATTTTTTGAAGATGAGGAAAAAGCAACAACAAAATATTAAAAGCATCTGTTATTTGCATCTTTTTTGTATAAAAGTGTGGCTCGTACGACGCCATTTTGAAACGATTTTAAAATAGGACAGGATTCTGTCAGATTTTTGTGTGATAAAATCGTACAACTGTGTCTTGATGTAATGAGCAGAAGCTTAAATTAATGTGTGTCTCATTTTATTATATTATTTTACGAAGAATGAAAAAATAAGAAGAAGAACCAAATGATAATTGTGAAAGCATTCAACGTACGTCAAAAAGTTAAAAGTTGCCCAACTTTCGTATATCACGTTGACGTAGTCATACTGACTGTGACAACACTCATAAAGAAACCTATATTTACTTACTTGTCAGTTGAAAAAGATAAATTATAATGTATGACGGATTCATAAGCCCCGACTTTACGTCACATAGTACATTATTTCAATATCTCTTCCAATTTGTAATTTTTTTTTCACAATCACTTTTTTAAAGTTTTCGAAAAACTCGATTTGAAGGCTTTAAAATAAATTTTTATAGTCATTTAGTGCTTATTAGGAGTTCTTTTTTAAATAAAGTCTAAATTTAATTAAATCTCAGATTTACTCAAATTAAAATTTTGAGCTGTTTTGCCAGTTTCAAATTTCCAAAGAAACTCTATAATTTTTTTAATAACATTAAAATTTTTTTTCAGTTACATGTTTAAGTTTAGGAGAAGATGACTTCATAGACAAGAAGTCGAAGTATAGTTGCTTTAGACCAATAGGAATCCCTATACATGATTAATACGCCCGATTTGAATTTCTTAAATTAAAATTTTTATGAAAGCAAAAGCTACGAAAATTCATTAATATTCTTTGACGCATTTAAGAAATCATTAATCCGTAACTGGAGGTAAAAAAATAATCTTTATTAATATCGGTACAGTGTCCTTCTGTCTATCCGACATAAAAATAGATGTCTATAGCAGGCCTCTATTTCGAGAATCGTGAAGCTAAACACTTGAAATTTATACAGAAGAAATGCTTTTGTATCCGCCACAACAAATAATCAACAAATAAATGAAGTTAAGAATTAAAGTGCCACCATAGACACATACTTTTTACAAATCGCCTGAAATATTGAGCTGTAACATAGTGTCTACAACCGGGTTTAAGTTTGAGTCAACGCCGGTGGATTTGTTACCATTCATTTGAATCTCAGATACGCGATTTAATTTATCCAAATCTTTTCTGCTTCTCTTGCAGTGAATTTCTAAAAGTATTTTATAAATAAAAGTAATAAAATTTTTCATGATTTTACATGACAATTCATTTTTTGAAACTGATTTGAGGAAATCTCTTGTAATCACGCTTTTCTCATAAATATCATGGCATAAAAGTGACACTAACTTAATGTGTAAACGCAAGAAAATTATCTCTCGGATTGAATTTGATGTTTGTTGAATTATATATCTGATCTGGTCACAAATGCAGCTCGTATGTTATTGGCAGACATTTGAGATGTAAAAGGAGTATGTAGTACAGTGTTCACTATAACTGTAAATTTATTTAAAATTTTAAGGAAGCCTCCATAGAGACGGCCCTATATTTTAAACCGGTACAGAAGGATCTTTATAATTTACTCAGAGTGTGTGTCTGCTATAAAAAATATTCAAAACAAACTTTAAACTTATTTTCTTACCTTTTGAAACGTAAAAGGCAGATACTCTAAATAAAACAGTATTTTTCTCTTGCACAAAATACTGAAATAATTACTTTAGCACTAAATTATCCATCCCTGTCGTGATTGATGTTGTTTTTGTGCATTTAGTTTGAGAGTGAATGTGTATTTGAAATACGAAATAACCAAATAATCGTATTATCTAAGTGTGGAAATATGCAACTACTTCTTCACTTATGAACGTTATATTTCCAAGCAACACAACAACTAAGAAATTATTTATAATTACAACAACAAACTGGTTATAAATTCTTTCAAAGTTTAAGAAGCTTTTACTTGTGCGTATGTTTGTGTGTTTTAGAAAATTTTACAATTTAGTTAAGTGAATATTATGGATAACGTGTTTCTAATTAAGATTTGATGTAGATTAAATCTTTGCAATGAAATATAGACAAGATTTCAAATATTTAAAACTTTAAGTAGTTTTTATTAGTTTATTATCAAATATTTACGTCAACATTTTCGTCTTAAGGAAAGTTGAGCAGATTTGTTTTTCAACTTTAATATTTTTCCAATAATGTTTTGTATACGAATTTCAGGGTTTAAAAACTAAAAGTAATTTTAATATTAATCTGTGTTGCATTTAAAAATTGGGCCTCCATATTAATGTCTTTTTGAAATGAAATTAATTAAATACAAAAATTTTCCATTAAACTTAATTAATAAATTGTTTAAAGAACTTTATTAAACTTTTTGTCTCACAGAATTAATTGCTTTTAATAAATTAAAAAATCCTGAATGCTAAAAATATTAATTTGCTTTTGAATATGGTCAGTACACTGACTTCTAAGCTTTTGACTAGTTTGGTGTCCTGAGTTCAATTCCAATTAACAGCAGATATATTCCTTTCTGACATTTAGTAAGATTTCTTACATAAATATTTTACAATATATTATAATCTGTGTTCGCCTCTATTTTACAGCAATAAATTGCCGCCAAAGTAGAAAATACAATGGCTGAACCAGCTTCTAAAACATATTATGTCTACTTATTACCAGAGGCACTACAACACTCTTTTGATAATAAATGTCCAATTTTGGCATATTAAAAAGGAAGCTTTCTGTTACTATTATTCACTTATTATCTTTTCTTTCCGAAACCTTCTCAAAGAAGGTTGACAATTAATTAGTAGAGATTTTTGTTTGCGTGTTTTTTTTTCTAAAACAAACTTTTTTGTCTAATTTCATAAAATAAAAGATTCAATAAATTAAATCATTTAAATTAAGAAATCATTTTATTAAGAAATTTTTATTTGCCGAAATCAATTATTTTATTTAAAGTGAATTGGTTTTGTTACTTTTATTTATTAACAAAATAAATTAAATTGAGTAAAGAAGCCATGTGGCTTTCAGTAAAATTTGGAATTTATTTAAAATTATAAAATAAATTTTGTGCGTCAAAGAGTAAAGGTTCAATTAGAAGTGCCATACCATAACGTAATAGCCGTAACCATGATTAAATTTACTGCCAGCAAATAGTAGTGCCATAGCCATAAGTAATTCTTATTTGTGTAGCCGTTTGTTAAAACAGAGGTGCAACAAAAATATAATCTAAACTCTAATACAAAGCAGTAGAGATGAAAAATTTAAACAAAATAAAAAACAAACAGTCAATAGCTAAATTTAATAGTATTGTATATGGTTATGGTAAAAACACAAAATTTATTTGCTATCTATTGTTACGGTTATGGCTATGACATGTCACCAATCATCAAATACAGTATTTCGCATAAGGTTGGTTTAAACAGCTGTTTTATGCGGTTATGGTTACGGCACGTCTAATTAAACCTCAAAACCATTTTTTAAAGAATAAAAGTATTATACTTCTTTTAGAAATAAAATTAAATATTTATATTAATTAATCTGTAACAAATTTAAAGTATTTAGAAATATACTACGTATACGTAGCGTAGATTATGTGATGGGTATACTTTTCACTATTTTCAACCGTATTGCTCCAGCGCAGCACAAATAAAATACATGATTGAGGTGACCATAAAATAAGAGCAATTTAGTAAATTAAATTTATATGACTATCAAACTATATTATTGTTATACATAATTATAATATGGTTGTTTTAGGATTTATATTGTTGTCTAATATGCTAAAAATTTTAACTTATTTTAAAATGTCTTTGCTTACAAATGAAATGAAAATTAATTCTGACTTTAGTTTATTTATTTTAATTTCTAAAAACCTTTTTTTTTAGAAAGAAAAATTGTTTTACAAATGTATGTGGACGTTTTTTCAAAGAAACAAGAAAAATTAGACGCTAGCAGAATAAAATGCTGCACTTTTTGGACTGCTACGTCCTTCATCAGCATTCTTTGCAACTATCTACCTTTTAGTTGTGTAATTGTAAACATTATCTATTGAACCAACTAACTGATATTTTTTATTAATTTTAGGTACTTTCTTTCTACTTTTTATTTAATATTTCTCCACTTTTTAATTTTAAATCAATCGATAGGTGACAAGCAAATGACTAAAGAATAAATGAACTGATAAAAAATGTTCAGTCAATTACAAATATTTAATAAAAGAAAGCATTTTTTATTTTAAATTAAACTTTTAGTATATGAAAACAAACATGTTATGTTTATTTTAAATATGTTATGGTTAAATAAACTATTTTTTAATGAAAGTTATAAAAATTTAGTTTTGGTTAGAAGTTTTATAACAATTATTTGGTTTTAGCCAAACATATTTTTTATTGTGACTTAAATATTGTATAAAGCAACTACCACAACCATATATGGTTACAGGGCACATAATATGGTTTTTCTTTTTCCATATCACTATCTATCTGTCTTTCTTTCAAACTTTTGAAGAAGCAAATATATTTGCTATAATTTAAATGACTGTGAACCAGTTTTCAAGTCAACTGAAATCACATAGACCTTACGAGACTTCCTTTCAAGTAGAATACCAGTCACTTTTAAGTTTGTTTAAGTATAAGAGATGTAAATAAATCATTTTTTTTATGGTGATCGTCACGAATTAACTAAATTTTGAATAAATTCTTTTTACAATAAAAAAAATTGAATGAAATTTTAATCAATTCAAATGAATTAGGCAGAAATTAATTTTATTTCGTTTCCAATTCAAGTAAATTTGTAAAATGAGTTGCAATGTGTTTTCAATTCGTTGAAATTAAATAAATTGTGAATACATTTGAACGAGTTAGAAAAAGGATTCCATTTTTCATTACCCCTAGATCTGCTTTTGAATTCAATTAATTGCAATTCATCTTTGATTTAACTCATTTGAATTGCAATTAATTGAATTCAAAAGCAGATCTAGGGGTAATGAAAAATGGAATTTTTCTCACAAAAATGGGAATATTTAACGATCAAAAGTAAAAAAAAAATATGGAGATGCTTACTGTGTATTTAGTTAAAAAATCAATTCAAATTTCAATTAATTAATTGTTAATGAATTGCGAAATGCTTTATATAATTTATTTGAATTAATTCAAAATCAATTCAAATGAATTGAAAATCAATTGCAATACAATTTGACAAATTCATTTGAATTGGAAACAACTTGAAATTAATTACTTTTATTTTCTTTTACTAAATTCATTTAAATTGACTCAAATTTCATTCAATTCAAATTTTTGTGTGTAAAGAAGTAATAAAAAAGTTGCTAAGTCATTGCATGAATGATTCGCAAATGAATTAAAAAATAAATAATTCATTTCCAGCTCTGTTACATATTTATGAAGAATCCTTGACACTGACTAATAATAAAGCGGTTTGGTTATGAGAAACTTGATGCTCAAAAAGCCTCTTCGCACGAAGATGAAGATGGCACTTGGCTGCAATCAAAGTATTTTACACGGATTTACTTCCGTGATGGGATGTCATGGCAACAATGAAGGTCAATAATGTTCATTGTACTTATTGCTTATCACCCAGGAATGTGAAGTGGTTAAATAAGGACCCAAAAATAGCTGTCTACTTTAATATTTTTCTCCCAATTTTGTTCTATATTTAAGTCCCAAAGCCAACTTGATGGTAATATCAGAAAATATATCTGGCTTATTTTAAGAATAAAAAAAAATAACTCCGCAGGCAAAGTTGATGAACATGGGACAAAGAGAAAATCCTTTTGGTATTCCTTTCTTATAATTTGCTAAATTAAATAGAAAATTTGTAATAAAAGCAAACTTGTTTGTATTTAATACGTAGTTTTATGCTCAAGCCGTTACTCATTCGTTATTTTCACTACTTTTAATTTCAGTGGCCGATTTAATAAATAATACGCAACAATTAATAGACAAAAAAAATTTACAAAATTTAAAAATATTTAGAATTATAGTTAAACCTCTTTCTCATAAAAAATTGAAAATATTCTCAACCTTGAAACCTTGACTGTCAACTCGGCTCTTGAAATGTAAGAAAATAATAATTGAAAATTTACGTGTTTCACGGTTTAATAAGTCATTTGTAATGGTCTCGATTTCATCTATAGTGGATATAATATTAATTACTTCTTAAAAAAAATACTAACTTCTACTTTCCATTTTCATATGACCATGTTTGGAAATCGACGTTGTTAAGATTTTCCTTTAAAAAATTTTTTTGCAACAATCTGGAATATTTTTTACTGTTTATGTTGCTTAAATCTTTTGCTAAGTTTTTGATTCTTCGTAAGTTAGAAATTAAATACTTTTTATTCGAAATTTTAATTGTTTGTAAAATATTTTTTAATCGATTAATCGAATAATTTTTATTCGAATGATTTTTATTCGAATAATTTTTATTCGAATAATTTTTATTCGAATAATTTTTATTCGAATAAATTTTATTCGCATAATTTTTATTCGAATAATTTTTATTCGATTATTAAAAATAAAAAATACAAAACTAAAAAAATGTTACTCTTAAAAAATTTTAAATAAAATTTATTTTTAAATTGTTTTAAAGAATTTTTTTTAACAGCACAAAGCAACTTTTTATATATATTTTTATAACAAAAAATTAGATATGAATTACGAGCACAAAATAAAACCCAAAAAATCTTTAGTGAATCAAAAAAAAAACAAATTTTAACATTTTTCTAAAATTCAATTTAATGCTTAAAAAAATGATTGTGACAGTAATGAAATTGTCATTTCAATTTGGTAAATCCCAAACACCAAAAAGTAAAGCAATCTAACATAAACCAAAACCAACAACAACCAAAAAAAGAAAAACTAAAAAAAAAGCTGTTAAATGTAGAAAAGGGAAAGAATTACAACACACAAAGGAAAAAATACGATGAACACTGAAAGTACAGAATGAATGCAATTTGCCAACAATTTGATTGAATGGGATTCGATTTGATTCGATTTACAAACATTTTTTTACTATTTTTTTTTTCTTGTTGGTGAGCAAAAGACATAGTGCGACATCAGCAGTAACAGCAAACAGCACATTATGCCATCAATAATTTACAACAACGGAATACCAAAAAATAAAAAATAAAGTAAAAATAACTCAGGAGTGCCGTCTTTTTTTATTCCATTCTGTTGATGATTTTAAAATTTTTATTTTTTATTTTTTATTTTGTGTTTTTTTTCTTTTTTTTTTTGTTTCTCGATACAATTATTCAGAGAGTGAATATTGACAAAAAGCTATGAAATAAATTAATTTGTTATTTGCAATGGAATGTAAATTACCGGGTAGAGAATTGTAAATTTATTGACGAACATACACACAGCTAAAGCTTTATTGTTGTTGTTTTTTTTTATATATGTAAATTGATGTTGTTTGTAAATTTTTTCGTATTGATTGAATGTGGAGATGATATTCAATGCTGTTGGCGTTGTTAATGCTTGTTGCAATTTTAGTTGCTGCTGCTGTTGCTAAAGCATTTTGATGAAAATGATGACGATGATAATATTCAGGTGTCCCTGTTCTGTTTTTGATAGTGATTATTAAATTTTCCTTAATGTGTTAACTTAGTACATTGTACATACAGTCATACGACATGATTTAAATTATACATTCATCAGATGCATAAAAGCACGAAAACGAATATGTGTTTGTGTTTGTATTAATAGAGAAAACAAAATTCCTATTAGAACGAAAACTGTCATAACTCAAAATAGATTTTTATTTGTCGATTTTTGTTAAAAGTATCAAGGATACGAGGGCTGCTCTATATATTTCTGGCCTTATAGTGAAAATGCGAATATTTATAATCAAAAATGGTTTTATTGTTTTTCAAAGTATTCTCCAGCATGATTTATACACTTTTGCATGCGCTCAAACCAGTTGTCGAAGCACTTTTTCCACTCCGATTGAGACACCTCTAAAACATGGTTTTTGAACACTTCAACAGCTTCTTCTGGCGACGAAAATCGTTGCCACGCATTTTATTCTTGATGTGCGGAAATAAGAAGAAGTCATTAGGTGCCAAGTCAGGGCTGTACGGCGGATGACCCATTAATTCGACGTTTTGGCTGATCAAAAACGCTCTGGTTTGAGCCAATGTGTGAGAGCTCGCATTGTCATGGTGAACAATTATTTGTCTTCTCTTGTTGGTTTTTCGAATTTCGCCGATGACTTCAGGCAAAAAAATTGTAGTGTAGCACTCAGAAGTGACCGTCCTACGTTGCTCAAGCGGAACAATCGCCACATGACCAGTTTTGCCGAAGAAACAGGCATCCATTTGCTTCGAAGTGCTTCTTCCACGAACAACTTTCGTTGGGTTTTGCTCGTCTTTGAAGACCCACACGGTCGATTGTTGTTTCGTTTCGGGCTCATACGCATAGATCCATGATTCGTCACCTGTGACGATCTTATAAGCGTCTTTTGAAGCACCGCAATCGTATTTTTGCAACATTTCTTTGCACCAATCGACACGAGCCTTTTTTCGACTTTCAAATTGTGCGGGATCCAACGAGAACAAACCTTTTTTACGGCCAGATGTTCATGCAGTATCGAATGTATGCCGGTGGAAGAAATGTCCAAGGATGTCTCTATCTCTCGGTATGTCGCATGTCGATCTTGCATTATGAGTTCACGCACGGTATCAATGTTCTCTGGCACAACAGCCGTTTTTGGACGACCTTCACGGAATTCGTCTTTGAGCGAGCTTCAGCCACGATTAAATTCATTATACCAATTTTTCACAGTGCTATAGGATGGTTCTTCATCGCCATATAAAGATTTAAGTTCATCAGTGCACTCTTGTCGTGATAATCCACGTCGAAAGTTGTGAAAAATGATGGCACGAAAATGTTCACGAGTTAATTCCATTTTTTTCTATATTAATTTTTTCAAGTCACTGTAAACAACGCAAGTAATGGTCGTACGTCAAAACGTTTTGCGTACGATTATGCTTAAAAATGACAAACTTTCCACAGAGTGCACTTGGTAGCACTCAGTGTTGCCAGGCCAGAAATATATATAGCAGCCCTCGTAAGAAGAAATATTTAATTTTTTACTTAAATAATTATTTTCTTTCAGCGAGCAAATTTTTTTTGCCATAAAAAATAAATGATTTGTTTTAATCATCATAATCGCTGAAGCCTTGTTTAATGGACTTGTAAATCAGTATTCGTTAGCTGTGGGCTTTTACATTATTGGATTTTATTAAAAAAAAATTCTACAGTCAATTATTGGCAAACTTTAATTTTTGACTTATGACATTTTTAACGTTAACGACTGCAATAGATTCATTTGTACATAAGAGACAATTTATGAATTTGTATTTAAATTTATTTATTTGTTATAATTTCCACACATTATTTTTTTCGTGTGCTTTCAATTCAAATAAATTTTCCGATATAAATTTTTAAAATATGTTAAAAGAAAATATGTAAGAATTCAATAAGACCGCTTCTATTATTTTCTTTGGGAATTATAATTTTCAATATGTGATTTGTGATAATAATAGTGCGGCAAATCGAAGCTTTAATTAAAGTTTAAAATTTAACTGTATTTTTCCTTTTTACACATTTATTTGATGTCTTTTATTGTTTCTTTTTTTGGCAAACAATTTAATAATTATTTGCGGTTTTAGTTCAATAAAACGTTTGTAGATTTATGAAAATCTTTTATATTTTGTCTAGCAAATTTTTTTTTGGAAATTGCATAAATATTTTTACTCAACCAAGTTTAAAATTAAGCAAAAGAAATATATTAGCAATTACTTGCAATATTTGCATACCGATTTTTATAAAAATCTGTGTTTTTTTTTTTTGGTTGAATTGTAAAAATAGGAGGGCCACAGGTGTAAAAAATTTTAAAATTTTTACTATTATAATTTAAAATTTTTTTTTTAATAGCTATTTTAACAGAATTATTTTATAACAAAATATAGATATTGTTTATCATTGACATACGGTCTTGTATTTGGAATCAAACCGGAAAATTTTTGTTATAAAAAATTTTGCAGTTATGAAAAAATATTGATTAAAGTTCAAATAAATTGATAAAACTTAAATTAAAATTATAGTTTAAGCTGTATTATGCATAAAAAAGAAAATATTAAAAATATTCTCTAAATTAATATCTTGACTGTAAATTCGATTCTCACAAAATTTTTAAAAATAGTAAATGAAAAGTAACGTGTTTTACGTTTTACTAAGCCATTTGTACTGGTTTCAAATTCTTCTATAAAATATATAATATCATTTACTTCTTTTTAGAAAAATATTAATTTCTATTTTGAGATTTTTCTATAAAATTTTTTTTCAACAATCTGTAAATTTTCTTTACTTTACTGCTCTGGTTGCTTAAAAATTTATGCTAAGACTTTAGTTATTCATCAGTTATAGATTAAAAACTTTTTATTCGAAATATTATTTGTTTGCAAAATATTTTTCAATCGATTAATTGAATAATTTTTATTCGAATAAAGTTTATTCGATTAATTTTTATTCGATTAATAAAAATAAAAAAATACAAATTAAAAAAATATTACTTCTAAGATAAAAGTTTAATAAAATTAATTTTTAAATCGTTCTGAGATTATGTTTTAACTGCACAAAGCAACATTTTATATATTTTCTATAAAAATATTTATATATTAATTACGAACGCAAAATATTTAATTTAAAAATATGCAGTAAGATAAAAAACAATTTATATTTTTAAAATCGGTTTTTTAATTTTTTTTTCAAATATGCAAAAATATTGATTTTTTTAAAAAATGATTTACATATAGCGATTTCTCGTCAAACGTGGTAATTTATAAGCTTATGAATGTTGATTTTGCGACTTGGCAGCTTGGCAACTTGGCGATTTTTTTTCGATTCATAAAATAATTGGCGATTTTCTTGTATATTTTTTTAACCTTGTTGTCCAATAAATTTGTCATTACAAATTTCGATATAAACAAGTAATAGCGCTACATTCGGCTATGCCCTTCGTGCTTATAAATCAGTTTAGTGAGGTAACTCCAATCAAAAAAAAAAAAAAAAAAATTTAAAAAAAAATATTACATAAAAATATCATCGACTCTTAATGTGTTAAGCATTTTTTTTAATTTTGGTATTTCCTGAAAAATCTCTTCAAAGGCTCTTTAATGAATCCCATATTGATGTCTTAAAAAATATGGTGCAAAATCGCACATTTCTATGAAAAGTTCAGAGGCCCATAAGTCGGAAAATCTGGGTGAGCGCCAATTTTTTCAATTGATGTGTTTTTTCTTATTTTTAAATTCTCTAACGCTCCATATATTTGTTTATTTGATCGGAGTAACTTCGCTATACTAGATTTAGGCGTGTTGTTTTGGCCGCTGCCTCAAATAACATGGACCGATCTTGCTGATTTTAAACAGCGAAAATTTCTGTGAACACAGAAAATTGCGTGATATGTCAAAATTGTCATCGCTCTTTTTGAAAATGTGCAACAGAACGCATAATAGGAAAATTCGTCCGTCAAAAAGATTTTATCATTTAGTTCTTGCAGGATGACGGTTTGTGCGATTTTTATGAAAACATTTTTTTTTACCATTTTATGTTCATTAATAAAAATACTGACTAAAAACGTTTTATTTGGTGATTCAATGTCCTCAAGATATCATTATTTTTTGTATAACAGACGTTTATTTAAAACAGAAAAATATTTTTTACACCTGTCTAAATATTAAATTGATATATTTTTTGTTGGCGCCTTACAGTATGCTTTAAAAATAAAAAAAATATTTAATTCCTTTTGAATTCATGTCATTTTGTTTTAGAGCTGATTTTATTTTGTTCCTGCCCAGGTGCACAGCCATTAAAGTAATAATCCTCTTAACCAATTTCATTTCAGTGATTTAATAAATGTTAAGAAATAAAGCTTTTTATTTGCGAAAGACAAAAAGTTGATATTGATTTTTTTAAAGAATTAATAATGATGGCGAACATAGTTTGAGGTAGGAAGGACAAATTTATAAAAACTCTAACTACGATTTATATCAAGTTCAATTATCGGCTTAAAAAATCTTGTGCTAATAATACAAAAAAGATTTTATAATAAAAAGAAATGCAATGTATTTGTGGTTTGAAAAATGTGGTTTCTACTCTCATTTGACTGAAAGCTTAAGTAAAATCATTAAAAAAAATTTTCACATATTTTTAGAAAAGTCTAAAACGCCAAGTCCCTTGGAATATCTGCATTTATTCGCGCCCATGATGATCTCATTGAATTGCTAGATTTTGCCACTTGATATGCCATTACAGATTCTTCTAAACATTAACAAGGCAGTTAAATCGGTTGCCCGGTGATCAGTTGCTTAATTTAGGTTTAACTCCTAACGATTTTATTATGTTACTAAATATCAGGAGAGATACCCACAGCATGCGTTTTAAATTAAATTTAGAGGAGGCCTCTTTAAAAAACCTTTTAAATACTTTTAAATCATTTTAATGCCTTATAAGGGACATTAAATGCTTTAAGAATTATTAAAATTAAAAATATTAGATATCAATTGTTACCTTCTTTTAATTGCAAAATGAGACCCGTTAAGAATTATTTTCTTTAATGTCATTTCATTAACTCTGTTCTGTACAATTATGTTACAATACTGTTATTCAATACACACTTAACGCAACTTGTCCTGTCAACATTTTACCGTCTTAACATTCACAATTGCTTTTTATAATCTTCACCACAAAAAGTTTGTCACACCTTTTGCAATTTCTACAATCTTCATTTCCAACCTCATAAAGTGTATACATTCTGAGTCCTTTTGCATAGCGATGTCCGTCTGCCTGTCCGTGTTGAAATCATTTTTGGTAAAGCACTAGATGAGCTAGAGAAAATTTAAATAAGCCAATTGATCAGAAACAATTTCGAAAGAGTTGCTATTAAAAATCAGCAAGATTGGTCCATGTCCCTCAACGTATTTGGCTAAACACCACGCCTGCCTCTTATTTTTCCATATAATTTGGAACAATGAAGTTACTCCAATAAAAAAAAAAAAACAATTATATGGAGTGATACAAAATTAAAAAATAAGAAAAAACATCAAGTGACCAAATTGGCGCTCCAAGTTATGGGCCTCTGAAATTTTCATAAAAAAATTCGATTGTCAATAAGGTCAATGTGGATATCATTTAAAAGCTTTTGAAGAGACCTTTTAGGAAATAGTAAAATTTAAAAAAAAATGCTTAACCCATTAAGAGCCGATGAAATTTTTATGTAAAATTTTATTTCGTACTTAAATTTTTTTCTCTTATTTTTTAATTCTCTGTTACCGCAGTATTTGTTTGATTTGATAGGAGTTACTTCACTTAATGAGATTTACATACACGGTGAAAGGTATGTATGATTCTTTCTAGTTCTATTTAGAGATAAGTTGAAACGTCTAGATCATTCTTATATGGCTGCTTGTTTTATTTGGTGGTTTGTTACAGTTACTGATAATATTTGAGGTGATCCAATTTTCTTACTTTGTATAGCATATAGAATTTTAGTATAATTTTCAAATGTTATACAAATTTTCTGTTTCAGTTGGTTAAAATAATAAAATCTTTTTTTATACATAAAATTATAAAATTTTTACAAATCGCATGTAAAAAAATCCTAGTAATAAAAGTATTTGCCCGTTAAAATGAATCAGTACATCGTTTGTATAACTTAGGTAGCGATTTCTTACATCATCTTATTTTATTTAACACGGAAATCAATAGAGTTCCTAAGTAAAACAAGATGACTTTTATATTTGAAGGTGAGAAATTTCTCACTTAAGCTAGAGAAACGAGGTGAAGAACTTCTGCTAACAACACACTAAAAAACTCCCTTTCTCCCCTTCTTTCTCTCTCTTTCCGCAACCAACATAATCAACCTTTACCAGAGATGAATTTAAATAAAAATGATTACAACTCTCTGCTATAAGTTTCTGCTTCTTAAATTAATTCGTTAAAAAAGAATATCAATATTAATTTATGATAATTTATTTATACTCAATTTCTTTGTATGTATGTTTGTATGTATTTCACATTTATCTAAACTTACACACAAACCCTTACATTTGTAGGAATGTGTCTTTGTCATTGTCATCACAAATGAGTCAAGTGTTATTAGTGACGACCGTCAACTGGGTAATTATCACAAATTAAGTTTTCTAACATGCAAATCCCAATGAACACATGTTTCTACAATAATTATAACAATGTAATGAGTAGGATAATGCCACAGGTCATATAGGCCACCCTTTACAAAATATTTACATTTTATACAGCACAAATACAACAAGAGTTTTGTATTGTAAGAAACAAACACCCGCATCATTTATTTGTTCAATAATTTAACAGTGGATTAAATACTATACATGCACACACTCACACACACACGCACAGCTGCGTATAATAAATAAAACTTGCAGCCACTTAAAAATTTGGCAGGCAGAAAGAGAAATCTCACATCAAAACCCAATTCATTCATTTCATGAAATACAAGAACAAGTTCTGGTATCAAACAAACCGCACTTGTCAAGAAGACAAGGATTAACAAATCCATATTTGTAAAAGTGAAAATCAAACAGGCAAGACAGACAGACAGACAGACGAAATTCTTGTGCAACATATACCAGGCCCAAATTTAAAAGTAAAAAAAATAATCAAAAAAAAAGTTTAGTTAGAAATGAAGTAGAAACAAGAAACTTCCGCTTTTACAATAAAAAGGGTGTTTAACACACAACACACACACACACACACATAACCCAACAATTTAAAATCTATCACAATTAGGATAATGATGTGGAAACTGATGATGATGATGATGACGATGAACAACCCTTAACTGAAAAGTCAATAGTCAAGTACTTCTTATGTTTTTACTCCAGATTATTCATTTCGTTTACACGATTTTGTTCAGTAGAACTTTTACACAAAATCATAAGACTTGATATCCCTTTTGTTAACTGATTGTTAGTCTTGTTATAGCTGGAGCATCATAATGAAAGATAATTCAATTTTCAGACAGTTGGCTTAACGGCATAACCAGCATTAAAAGATTTTTTCTTTTAAAAATGAGAAGAAGAGAAGTAGGGAAATGTTTCGTTCTCTATAGTGTTACTCTACCGTTGCCCCTTCTTTTACCTTTTCGTGCACATTGCGTTTTAGCAAAATTATTTGGTTTTTGTTTTCCTTGAAAATTTTTTGATACGATGATGATGCTGTTGATGTTAATTATTATTGGAAATTGGTAAAGTTATCATTGGCATCGAAATATCAAAGACATCTTTATGCAATAATTTCTTTTAAAATGAATTTAAGCCTGCCTAAGAGGAAAAGAGTTTTCTTTTTAAATTCTTTTATACTGCAGATAAAATAAGTTAATTTTAATGATGATAATTAATATTGGAATTGATAAATCTTTTTTATGAACACAAATCCAGATGAAATTTTTTTTAATGAGTTAATTGACTTGGTTATTTTGGATACAATTAAGTCTTGTCATTTTTTCATTTTTATTTACTAAATACAGGGTGGTCTAAATTCCAATTTAATCAACATTTTACCTCCGTGGAATATAATAAGACATCTTACTCTTGAAAAATGTTGCTAAATATTTAAAATTATTTTCAAAGTTAGTGAGTGCTGTGTTGCCCGGACTGTGGTTTGTTAAAAAAGAAGTTTGTTAGAAATAAAGCACCCCTTAAAAGTGCAAAAGGTTTAGGATAGCATGTTGCTAGTAAACAGCATTCGTTGTCTTATTTGTCGAACAGTACGTCTGCTGTGATCGAAAGTGTGCAACTTAATCAAAGAACTTTGACTCTCCATCGATATCAATAATTTCAAACATTTCGCGGACCATTATGAGGTCGGATTTATGCAAGAATGTCAGAGATTGGCAGACAATTAATTTAGCCGAAAAGTCACCTTTTTCTCGACGACATTTATTTTCATGTCGAAGGCCGCATCAACAAACAAAATTACGGAAAACCTGGGAAAACCAGAGCGTCACTGCCGAGAAGCCAAAATATCCACAAAGAGATTGGTGTAAAAATTGGAGTGGAATGGCAATTTCAAATGAAGCACCCCTCATTAATCCATGAGCGTCGACTTGCCATAAGCTCAACAATTCGATATTTCTCAACAACAGGATGGGAATTGTGCGTAAAGATATCGAAGTCCAATAGCCACAGCAATTGAGGGCAACTGACTATCAGCTTTGTAACAGCATTTCGGTTTGGACTTTATAAAAGCTACAATCGCATATGGCTAAAAATTCTTCTTTTCGGTGAATTGAATTTTCATGTCAGTGGTTGCGTCATTCAACAAACAAATTGCCGCATCTGGAGATCAGAAAGCCCGTATGCCATATTAAGAAGCCAATGCATCCACATAAAGAAGTGTGGAATTTTGGCATATTTTTTTCTTAAATGCTGCTGTAGTTTGCAACTCTATTTAAACCAACAGCGAGCACTATAGAACCTGAAATGAAAAATGCGATCTTGGATAATAATTATTTTCTGCAGAATAGCGCGAAACATATCACACGGCCATCAAATAAACAATTTTTGGCACACTTACAGATGTAATCATATTATCAGCCGTCTAAGTGATGTCACTTGGCCACTTGAAAGCTGCGATTTAGAGTATTATTTGTGTGGTGCAGCATAATCAAGAAGTGTTACCACATCCTCAAAGCATATTTCCTTTACATCATTCTAACGATGAAACCAGAAAACACACTTGGGCAGAGAGGATAAATTATTGTGAAGCCAGTCGTGGAAGTCACCTAATTGAAATCATGTTTCTAAAATATTAAGAGGAATATTTCTTTTATTATTAATCGTTCTATTTCAGATTTGCGAATAATATTCAGAAATAAAATAAAATAAAATAATAGTTTCGATCAGGATTTTATTAAAGTTTATTTTTTTTTTAAATTGTAGTATTTTTTCACTTATTTTGATTTTTTAATTAAACGAGAGAGAGTGTTACATTTAGATGTGTTGCATCTTATATATGCTTCACTCGGAAGATTTTATTAAAAACACAAATTTAAGATAAACTTTATTTTTTCGTGTGAAATTTTGGTAAAAATGTGATATTTTGATGAAACTTCGATTAAAAATTTTTTAACAAAATTTTGATGTTTATTGATGTGTTCTTTCATAATTTTCGATTTTTAATAAAATTTCAATTTTCAATTGCAAGACATTTTTTTTACGAAATTTTAAAAATTTGCCTAAATTTTCGGTTTCTAAGAAAATTTTGATCGTTTGTTTTGAATAGTACAATGTATTGGTAATATTTTATTAGTTTTTTTTTTGAGTGGGGGGAAGGGTGGAGAAGGAGGTTAATGAAATATTGTTACAAAAATACGGTTGAGAATTTTTTTAGCACAATTTTAACTATATGCATTTTTTCTGTGTTTTTTTTTTTAAATGAAACTTACGTTTATTGCGAGAAAAATTTTTTGGAAAAAATTTTGTTTTTTAAAATTTTGTTGAAGTGAATTAAAATTTATTTTTGGCTTAAGCCAATTTTTTAATTTCTAAAATCCTTAAAATTATTTTTAGAAATTAAAAAAATAAACTTAAGTCAAAAATAAATTTTAATTCTTTTATGTCCTCAGTTCAATTCTTAATTTAATAAAAAAATTAAATTTTGTTAAAATTTCGACTGAGAATATTGCAATGAAAATTAAGTAAGTTATTGAGATTTTTCAAAATTTTTGTTTTTTAATAAAATTAAAATTTTTTTATTGTAACTTTGGTTTTATTTATTTATTTTTTTTTTTTTTTTTGTAAAATTTTGGCAATAAATATTTTATTATTACATAAAATTTTGGTTAAGTACTTTTTTAACCAAAATGCTGAATTGTTGTCATTTTTACTAAATTTTATTTTTTTTTTATGTATTAGTTTTTTTTTTGGAAGTACATTTTTTCTGCATTTTGGTGAAAATGTACAAATGTTTTAGATGTTTATTAAAATTTCGATCACTTGGTAATCTTACGTATTTTTCTGAAATTCTGGGTTTTAATAAAATGTCCATTTTTCATTATTAAATTTTGTGGAAAAATTTTTTTAAATTATATTTTTGTTAAATTAAATTTATTTTTTATATTTTTTATTTTTTGGTAATTGAAAGTTTTTTTTTAATTATTATTATCTAATCACAAGGTAAATACGGCAGTCGAGATCGAACGAATTTTCCATTTAAATTCTATTGAAATATTGATCGATATCGAATGCCGTAATTTGACCCCTGGATTTGAACAGTGGATATTATAAATAAATTAAAAATTTCTTTTTCAGCTCTAGTTTAATATTTTAGTTTAATTTTTAATTAAGAAATTATTTACAAATGTATGCGGACGTTTTTAAAGAAACTAAGAAATTTTTACTAAATTTCCGCTTTTTTGTTTTTTTTTTAATTAGGACCAGCACTCAGGGGATGACCTCTACTTATGCAATGCATTGTGCCAGAACTAGGAAATTAGGTTGTGGGAAGGGGGTTAGAGGGATGGAGGGAGCACAAAAAATTTTTAGTCAATTTTCATTTTTTTTCGTGTGTAATTTTGATGAAATTTAATTTTTTGGTAATTTACAGTTTTTTTCTGAAAAGGCAGTTTTTAATAGGACAAAGAAAAAAAATAAATAATATACAAAAGAAAAACCCGACAACAAATTAAAAAAGATGCGTTCCCATTTTAGCTGTATGCCCAACATTTATGTACCCATGTTATTAACTTACAACAGGACCTCCTTCGAAACTACATCTGAAAGATAAGTGGTTTTAAATTTTTAGTAGTTTTTTGGGAGCCTTAACAAAACTGCTTTCAACCCGACTCGGAGAAACAGATATCGCTTAATCTACTTCTCTATATACAATGAACCAAATTGCGGAAATTAGAAACGGACTGACAGATTTATATACTTATGTATATTATTTCGATCTATAGTGAAGGGTTTAAAAAATCATATATTTCTTTTAATACACCCACTCACAATATTTTGAATTGTACAAAGTTATTAAAAGTTTTTTGTTTTTTTTCGTTTTTTTTTTTTTTTTTTTTTTTTTGTTTAACATAATTTTACTTATTATTTAACCTTATTTACACTTTATTTATTTTACTTTATTTTATTTGAAGTCGTTACATTTTTATTTGCAAATAATTAAATCATCATATTTTCACCACTCTATACATTTTAACTTTATAAATTTCATGTTGTTGATGCTGCTGTTGTCCAGCAAATAAATGTATGAATAAATAATAAAAGAAACAAACTCTTTTATTTACATTCACACATACATACATAAGTATACGTTAGCATTTACATATTAAAAAAATATAAATTTATATTTATAGATACAAATACATGAATAAATGTTTATATAACAGTGTGACCATGATATCAAATTGACCTTAGGCCTTTCATTTTATCCTTAAACATGATTAAAAATTTATTATGCTGCCAAGAAAAACAAAAAAAAAAACACTTTTAGACTAAAAAGAGTGTTAACATTTGTATTTCATCAGATGAAAATAAAGTTTTTCATAATTTGTTTTTTTTTGTTGTTGTTGCTTTTAACCTCTTTCTTTATGTTTTTGTTGCATTCTGCCACTGGTTTTATAAAATATAATTTTACAAGTTTTTACAACAAATTTCTCTGACTCTAGCGAAATTAATTTTCAATTTGTTTTAAATAAATAATGAGTTACAAATTGCAAAATTTAATTTTAATTTTCTCATATTATTGTGCTGGAAAATTATTCAGCTTGTTGTTGTTGTTGTTGTTGTGGAAATAATATATAAAATAAAAAAAGAACACTAAAAGGAAGTCAACCATAAAGTTTGGTAGTACTTTTTATTACCCAAACAAAAAAAAAAATAAATAAAAATAAAACAACACCAACACCAACAACTGTGGCCTTAAGTGGCAACAATTTTTAATGCTGCCACACAACTGCTTTTGAGCCAGCGAGTAGCAACCAGTATTTAGTCTTGTTGTTTTATTTCTTTTATAATTTTCTGTTAAATATAATCGGATTAAAGCTTTTTATACATTTACAAACACATAAACATAATTTTGTTTAAGTTTTATTTGTGTTAGTATTTGTTGTGTAACCTACATCCAAACCAAACGGCCATTGCTTTTTCAATCTTTTTATATTTTGTGTTATTGTTGTTTTGTTAAGCTTCCATTAACTCGTTTGACTTCAGCTTTTTCTTTTACGCTTCTAATATCTTTTGTTAACAAATTTTATAAAATTCTTCATACTCATACATTTGCGTTCATAAAACAACAGAAGACATTAAAACTAAATACGAGTTATACAGCTCTTGATGTCTCTGGGGATTTCTTAATGCGCAGTAATACTGTTAGTTGCCAACAGCTTTTTTGTATGATGTAGCTGTATGAGTGAGAGTATGAATCAATGAAAACTGTTGCCTCTGCACGTTCAGATGTTTTTGTTAAAGGAATCCTTTTTACACTTTTTACACTTTTCAGATTTTTAATTCAATCTTAAAATGCTTAAAAAAACTTCAAAGTTTTGGGTTATTTTGGAAATAATTAGAAAAAAGCATATTGTGCCTGGGTCCACGTTCATGGTCTTTTTAAGCTCTGGTGAAATGCATACGTCTTTAAAGCAAAAATAATTTTTTAAATTAAAAAAAAAAAAAATATTAAAAAAATAAAACATTTTAGATCACAAAAAATAGCGCCACCTACCGGCATAAATCTATCAAGTATGTGACCAAGTGTTCAAAAAGAAAGAAATTTGCTGGACAGTATAGTAATACGTGATCTTTCTATTTAAATGTCTATTTTTCTCCTACAGGTCCAAGTTTTGAAAAGAGAAAAAAATAAACAAATAAAAAATAAATTTCAGTAAAATTGTTTTAGCCAACATTAATAGATAATGGTCCCCCTTATTTCTTTGTGGATCCATGTCTAAAATTAAAATTTATTAAATTCTATTTATTAGTCCGATAGAACTTACAAACGGGTTAACTGTGAAACAAGCTGTCATACTGCATTCACTTTTTAACATTTCAATACAATCTGGCAACTCATCGTGAATAATTTTGCGCTTAAAATACGCTACTAAGTTATCTAGTAGACTTGTGCCATATAGTTAAATTTAGTGATCGCTCTTTTTAGTTCAAAGTTTGAAAATGAACTATTTCAAAATTTTGTTCAAAGGCTCTCTTTAGTTCAAAATCTCTCTTAGTTCAAATGTTCTGTTGACATATTGTTCGCACTTTCAACTTTTAGTTCAAACGCTTTCTTTAGTTCAAAAGCTCTTTTAGTTCAAGAGTTCTTTTCAGAATTTAATGGCAACAATACCATAGCATTGCCGTAATGAATGTTAAATAAAACGCGTGGTAGCACTAATTTCATGTCGTAAATAGTCAACAAGGAAACACAGTTATGTATTCCAGTTTATCTTGTCTGATAGGTTAATTACTAATTATAGTTCAAAAATGAACTAGGTGTACTTAAAAGTATGAACTAGTTAACTTAGTTCAATCGATGGAATCGGTTAAATAAACTAATTCGTTTATGAAGTACACAAGTCTATCATCTAGATTTACGTACCTTGAATATCTGTCACCAATTAGCGTATGAAATTAACTTTTATTTAAACGGGTTTGTTAATAAACAAAGTTGGCGCACGTGAAGTAAAGCAGACTCTGCAGATTCCAGTTGGTGTTTGGAGCTCACGTACGGTTGAAGCATTTTATATCCGCAATATGAATAGCGGATTTTAATTTGAAAATATGATTGAAGTTGATCCGAATAAGATTGGTTTCATCAAAATGGCGCTACTTTCCATACGTCGATCGTAATCATCTCCTTATTGAAACCAAAATTTGTCATATTTCCTGTGGGGTCACATAAAGCCACTGGCTTCTGTTGATAATTTAGCAGCGCTCGAGAAAGTAGACCATAATTAGACGTTCAGAAAGCGCTTTGTAAAGACCAGACGCAGTTGCCCATTGCCTTCAAATAATAATGCCATCTTTAGTTTAAAAAAATTTTGTTTTTTTTAAATTTAAAGTTCTAAATTTTTATTCTTGTGTATGAAAAAGGCATATTTTCAACTTTTGTTCTTATTTTTTTTCGTGATGCGGGAACAGACAGAAAATACAAAGAAAACTTAATGTTTTGTATATTTGACTGACTGCGCCGCCAAAATTTTGTGGGTTAAACTTGTGAGTAACTTAGTCCCTCTGTCGTCGAGTTTAACTTCGTCCATTTTCAAACCGTCTTTCTTTAAAAAGATATTGAATGTCACTTTTAGAAAAATATTTGTTTGAAGATTTATTTTTAAAAACATTTATACTTTAAGTTATTTAATTTATAACAGAGAGGTCCATTTTAAGGTGCCTTTTGGAAAAAAGTGTTACTGTTTGAGCAAAATGCTTTTTTTAAAAAGTACTTTAAAATTATATTGGTTTTTTAAATGTAGCTTTTTTAAAATGTCATTTTCAAAAGGGGCTCTGCTTAGACTAAAATTAGTTTTAAGAAACTTTTTGTTAAGTAGCGCATTTTCGAGCAATAATTAAAAAAAGTACTTTTACAAATAGTACCCAAAAAAGTACTTTTATAAAAATTACTAAAAAAGAACTCTTACAAAAAGTACCCAAAAAAGCACTTTTATAAAAATTACAAAAAAAGAACTTTTACAAAAAGTACTCAAAAAAGTACTTTTACAAAAAGTTCTAGTTTTACAAATTAATATAAAAAGTTCTTTTATTTAAAATATCCTTTTGCAGAATTTTAATAAAGAGTATTTTTGAAAAGTACTTTTTGTTAAGAGTATCCACACCCTTAAATACCGAAATGCATGAATATTAGCTTACATACTAATTTTCTTTTTTTTCATTTATTTTAGACACCAGCTATTCCTACCATCCTGCCATACACGATGAAACATTTGTAAGACGTAAGCAAAGACGGAATCGTACAACCTTTACTCTGCAACAGGTAAAATTAATAATTTGGTTATTTTTTTAAATATTTTTCTATTTAAATAAATTTTCATATTAATTTTTTTCATATATTTTATTTCTTTTTTTATATTTTAACAGCTGGAAGAACTAGAGACTGCATTTGCCCAAACTCATTATCCGGATGTTTTCACACGTGAAGATTTAGCAATGAAAATAAATCTGACAGAAGCAAGAGTACAGGTGAGTAAGATTAAAATAAAAATAAATTAATTTCCATTTCTTTATCACTATTTGTTTTATGATTATGATTACTTTTTCATTTGTTTTTGAAGTTTCAAATTGTATCAAATTACAATTTTATTTGCAATTTTTGAAATTTGTTTAAACCCAAACGACCCCTTTTCATACAATTTTAGTGATTATCTTTGAATAATAAATTTTTAATATTT
This sequence comes from Cistogaster globosa, assembly GCA_937654795.1. Taxonomy (NCBI): domain Eukaryota; kingdom Metazoa; phylum Arthropoda; class Insecta; order Diptera; family Tachinidae; genus Cistogaster; species Cistogaster globosa. Next base: position 134,697,608 of record OW569404.1, on the reverse strand, counting down.
TTAATACTTAAGAAAAAATATGTCATGCATTGTGATCAAAAGGATTTTTACATAATGCTTCTTCTATTTTGCTCTCCTTTTATTTTTCTTATTTCATTTAAGGAATATTCAATTTTATTAATGTTTTTGCATTAAATTGAGAACAAAAAGTCCAACAAGATTTCTTATGATGAAAATGGAACAGAGCAAAAATACTTTATTTTTTTAATAAATTAAGTTTTATCCAAATGAGAACAGAATTTTAAATTTAATAATTTATTATTTTTTAGACTTAAATTTCTGAGTTGTTTTTAAATGAAAATAGAAAAATAGCAGGAAGTCCTATTGAAGTAAAACATTTTTTAATTTAATACTTTGCATTGGATTATTTAGTTATGACTATAAAATAAAAAATAAATAAAATAAAACAAGTAATAAAGCTATACTCGGCTATGATGAATCCTATATACCCTTCACCATGTATGAAAATTTAGTTAAGAAAAGTGCCACCTATCAAAAAAAAAAAAAAAAAAAAAACATTGCGATGACAGAGAATTAAAAAATAAGAAAAAAAAAAATAAAAACAAAAAATAAGTGCATTATATAACTTTATATAAGAATGTCATCGGCTCCTAAAAGGTTAAGCATATTTAAGAAATTTAGGTATTTCCTGAAAGCCCTCTTCGAAAGCTTTTAAGTGATACCCATATTGACCATTTTGGCAATCGAACTTTTTTATAAAAATTTCAGAGACCCATAACTCGGAAAATATGGGTGAACACCAGTTTTTTCTCTTCCTTTTTTTATATTTTAATTCTCTATCGCTCCATATTTTTCTTTTTTGATTGGTGTTACTTCATTGTTTTCAAATGATATGGAAAAATTAGTGTTTGTTGGTGTTTACCCCACTGCTTCGAGGGACATAGACCGATCTTGCTGATTTTTAACAGCAACTCTTTCAAAACTATGTCTGATCAATTGGAGTATTTAAATTTTCTCTAGTTCATCAAGTGCCTTGGCAAAGTTTATTTCAACACTAAAACATACGGACTGACAGACATCGCCTCTCTTCTACTTTTTATGGTGAAGGGTATTAAAACAAAGTATTTCAAAGATAAATAATTATAATGGCTGTTTTAAAGCCCGATAGAACTTACAAAAGAACTCTCATACTGCGCTCATCATCAAATCATCTTGAATAGATTTGGCTCTACAACATACAGAATAATGCACCGTTTGATGCGATTTACACGCTGGTGGCATCATTGACCTTTTTTTTCAAAAATCAAGTCGGACCAATGATTTTTGTTTTAAATTATGGATTGCATTAATCCAAGCGAAAAGTAGCAACATACAGTGACTGCAAACATCTTCTTGTTGAAATCAAAATTTGGCGTTTAGTTTTTTTCTAGAAACGGACCTGTAGATAGGCCTCCAAGGTCATTCCCTTTAAAACCCGACAATTTTACCTGCAAAGATGAGTGAAGTCACTGATTTATGCTGACGCTTTGAAGGCAAACATTGTTCGTGTGATTTTTTTGTCGCGCGGCAAGCAGTGCTGGCAAGAATTGGGTAAAAATTTTTTACTTTTTATAAGTTAAACTTTTATCGGGCTTAAAAAGCGCCCTTAATAATACAACTTTGAAAAAAAAAAACGTTAAAGCATAAATTTTAAACTTCCAAATAAAACTTTTGTGTTAAATTTAAAACAAATTCGAAAATACTTTATTCAAACGATAAATGGTCTGTTAAGGCCATGATTCTTTATCATACACAATCGTACGATTTAATCACACAAAAATCTGACAGAATTCTGTCCTACTTTAAAAATCGTTTCAAAATGGCGTCGTAGTTGCCACACTATTATACAAAAAAGATGCAAAAAACAGATGCTTTAATTATTTTGTTGTTGCTTTCTCCTCATTTTCAAAAAAAAAAAAAAATCAACTCTGATCGCATAGAACGTATCATTTTATGAATTATTTCAAAAGATTATAAAATCGCACAGATCTGTCAAAAAGTCTGTCTCACAAACATACACTTTTAATCCACACTATCATACTTTTTGAGCACACATGCAATTTTTGACAGATCGTAAGACTGAGTATGATAGTCAATCGTGGCCTTTAGTCATGGCGAAATCATATACCATGTGGTGGCAGTGGCGAGTTAATTAATTTTCGCAGAAAATGTTAGACTCCGTAAGTCAAAAATCTACGTAAATTTTTTATATGAATTTTGAAATTTGTAGTTATGGCGAAATTGAATGAATTCGCCACTTGTATCAGCTGGTACATGATTTCGCCTTGGTATTGGTATAGCAAAAAAGAGTTTCATTTATAAAGCTGTCACTTGTAAGATTTTTGAAGCAAATACTTCTGAGTTGCCACATTGTATAATTTTATGCCAATTAAGAATCCGACATTTCGCATTTTGCGGGATACGTAAAATTTGGAGAAGATGCACCTCACTAATATACCTTTATTCTGAATACCATTGACGGTTAGAAAGTGCTTAAAACATCAATTCCAATGCTATAATTTTAAAAAGGTTTTACGAGGGCTGCTTTATATATTTCTGGCCTAATAGTGAAAATGCGAATATTTATAATCAAAAATGGTTTTATTGTTTTTCAAAGTATTCCCCAGCATGATTTATACACTTTTGCATGCGCTCAAATCAGTTGTCGAAGCATTTTTTCCACTCCGATTGAGACACCTCTAAAACATTGTTTTTGAACACTTCAACAGCTTCTTCTAGCGACGAAAATCGTTAACCACGCGGATTACAAGAAGAAGTCATTAGGTGCCAAGTCAGGGCTGTACGGCGGATGACCCATTAATTCGACGTTTTGGCGGGTCTAAAACGCTCTGGTTTGAGCCGATGTGTGAGAGATCGCATTGTCATGATGAACAATGATTCGTCTTCTCTTGTTGGTTTTTCGAATTTCTCCGATGACTTCAGGCAAACAAATTGTAATGTACCACTCAGAAGTGATCGTCCTACGTTGCTCAAGCGGAACAGTCGCCACATGACCAGTTTTGCCGAAGAAACAGGCCACCATTTGCTTCGAAGTGCTTCTTCCACGAACAAATTTCGTTGGATTTTGCTCGTCCTTGAAGACCCACATGGTCGATTGTTGTTTCGTTTCGGGCTCATACGCATAGATCCATGATTCGTCACCTGTGACGATCTTATAAACGTCTTTTGAAGCACCGCAATCGTATTTTTGCAACATTTCTTTGCACCAATCGACACGAGCCTTTTTTTAAACGACTTTCAAATTGTGCGGGATCCAACGAGAACAAACTTTTTTTACGGCCAGGTGTTCATGCAGTATCGAATGTATGCTGGTGGAAGAAATGTCCAAGGATGTCTCTATCTCTCTCTGGCACAACAGCTGTTTTTGGACGACCTTCACGGAATTCGTCTTTGAGCGAGCTTCGGCCACGATTAGATTCATTCATATGGTGCTTCCTCGCCATATAAAGATTTAAGTTCATCAGTGCACTCTTGTCGTGATAATCCACGTCGAAAGTTGTGAAAAATGATGGCACGAAAATGTGTACGAGTTAATTCCATTTTTTTAATATTAATTTTTTCAAGTCACTGTAAACAACACAAATAATGGTCGTTCGTCAGAACGTTTTGAGTACGATTATGCTTAAAAATGATAAACTTTCCAATGGAAATGTCAGGCCAGAAATATATATAGCAGCCCTCGTACTCCAAAAGATTTCTTTGTTTTACGTTTTCTTTGGAAGCAAAAAAAGGAATTAGTTCCACTTCCGATCGGAATTTAGCCTTGTGATATGGCTAGTAAATAAAATAAGAATTTTTATATTAACGAACATGAAATCTTTTATTGTTAAGTGTTAATTTAACATGAATAATTTTTTTAACTCATTAATAGTTTTTTTTATTTAACAAATCTAAAAATAACTTAAAAAACATATAAATTATAATTTTTATTATTTTCGTTTTCTTAAGATTTTGAATTTATTATATTGATTTTTCTTTTGCAAAATTCTTTAGATTTTGCTCTTAATTAATCTGGCGACAATAGTTGCTTGTGCATGCATGCATGTGCACAAAATTCGTAGCATACTTTTAGGTTTCGTTTTGAAAATATAGAATATTTTTTTTTTTTCATTTCAAAATACTCCTAATTTTTAAAAATGTTTAAATAAATAATTTCATTTAAATGTATTCAGTCTTGTGCATACATTAGCTGAACTATTTACTCTTACCTGATTTTAATATACAATTGTCTTCAATTAAACTTTATTCAAATTTGACGTCAATTGTTTCTAATTTTCTACCACACACATCCTCAATTAAAACACAAATCATGCAGATGCTTTTGTAAATTTGTACGCCAATTTGTATGAGTATCGCAAGTAAAATTAAATGTAAATTTTAATTTTCTACATTTAAATTGGTATCAAGTTACATTTTGCTATTTTTTATTTGTTTTACTTAAACCTTTTCTGTTGCTAATTTGTTTATTAAGCGCGAACACAAAAATTTTGTGTAAAACATGAGGTTGATTATTAAAATAAAAATTTATTGGATGCAAGACACAGCCACAAACAAATAAACCCACAATAAATGAAAAAATAAATCATTTATTCATTTTGCCTACTGGAAATTTTGCAATAAGAAAATTTCAAGGCTTTTAATAGCGTCACATAATTTTATGCTTAAAAAAAGAAACGAATGTTTTATATGCTTAAGAAAATGCAATTAGCACAATAAAATGTTTGAGAAAACAAAAAAAGAATAAAAATGTTTCCTCCTTCACACACAAAGAAAAAAAAGAAGAAAACTTAACGGAAAAAGAAACACTCGTGCACGTTATTTCCTGAGCAAAACGTTCATTAGCGGTTGTTGTTTAGTTTGATGTGTTTATTATAAAACAAATTATCCTTTTTACTTGGCACAAACAACAACTACAACTAAAGAACTACAACAAGAAAAACATGTTTACTTTAAAAATACAACATTTAATTGCAAACATTTGTCGTTTTAACGAGCAAAAATCTCGTAAATCTTTCTCTTTCTATTCTTTCTTATTCCGCTTTTTTACTTATTTTTTTTTTTTTTGCTACCAACTCTTTGTAGTTGATGATTTTTGCCAACTCTTGAGCACTTAAAACATCCGTGTTAAAAGAGATAAAATTATAAATCTGTGTAAGTGCAAGTGTGTATGTGTGAGTGTGTGTGTATTAAGCTATTAGAGTTCTCTAGTGGTGTGTTTTAAGTCTATTTCCGGCACAATTATCCGTGATAAGTGTCGAAAAACGTAAACTTAAGTAGTGTTTTATTTACTCTAATTATAAAGTTATTTTTGTAATTGCGAAAATAGACAATTACGTTTTTACAAACAAAAGAATTATTATGTGAATAAAAGCTTAAAAGTAGATACATAACAAGTGCTACAGCAATCAAGTTATAATAATTAAAGGATTCTAAATATATAAAATCTAATGTTAGATAATTAATAAATTCTAATTTTGTTTTAAAAAAGTTTTTAAAGAAGCGAAACGATGCTGGAACAAAATTCTTCTAGAACTTTATTAAAAAGAATTTCAATAGCATAAAAATAAATGTTTCTTAAGGTGCAGTCAGTTTTGTCAAATATTTAACCAAAAAATCGTAACCATAACAGCAGTTCTATTATTGTCTATAGAATTCAGTACACTTTTATCAAAGTCTTTCCACTATTTTTAAATGCATTTCGTGCTTTTTTTAAGAGATTACGAAATAATAAACATCGGGTGTCATAACAAAAAGTTTAGATTATTGACTTCTAAGCGTGTGGTTGGTTTTGTAGCTTAGGTTCATATCCCAGCTGCTCATTTAAAAGAATACATTTCTCACATTGTCATTCCTTACCTGGTCTTACTGAACATCAGAAGCGCTGCAATACTTTTTTAAAAATAGCAATTGCAGGGTTTTAAAAACTTAAACTGTCTTTCTACAACTTGCCTTTTCTCTGCCTTTACCTAAAGAAAGAAGCATAATTAATTGGTATGAAGAACCTTAAAATATATTGAAAAATATTAATAATTTTAAATAAGAAGAGGTAGGAAAAATAAACGCAAGCCACAAAACCAATCACTTGATAACCATCCACGCTACAGCATCGTAGACCGGCATCTGAAAAATAAATCACTGAACTGATGCAAATGGTTCATCCAAAATATAAATTTAGTTAAAATCAGCCACAAAATAACAATAATTTGGGCGCAATCATTAACTACAACAAAAAATTTCTAAAAATAAGCCAAATCAATTATAGATTTTTCTTTAAATTGCATCTGGGCCAAATTCGCTTCTATGTGGATTTTCCGAATCAAGCATTGATTCTTCTTAGGTATTCGATTTTCAAAATTGAGGTATCATTTATTTATTAACACTTATAGAAAGGCATGACCCTGCGCAATGTGAATTTTAGGCGAATATATAATTTCTCATAAGTCTTCATTTCTAATACCTCCCATCACTGTTCCTAATGATTTGCACATAAATGTAAGATGGCTTCTAAAATAACACCTACGACCAATTAAAAGCTTTTTAAAATCATATAAATTTTATTGTCAGTTTTTGATTTAATTTAAATAATAAGCCATGATGCCATAAACTGTCAAATCCTCTAGAAAAAGATCCACAAGGGGCGTAAAAATCTAATCTTTATTTAATTTTTTCTTTTGAACCGAAATATATAATTCGAAACTCAATTTTTTTGCTCAGAATTTTATTCAGCTCCTTTATCAATTTCTCAAATAGCTGTCTTATGTTTTATACAAAGATTTAGCAATAAATGTTTTTTTTTCATAATTAAATTTTTAATTGATTTAATTATTTTTTTAATTGTTAAATATAATTATTAATTATTTTTTTAATTATTTGATTAAAATATTTTGTATTTAATTTTCAGTTAAACAAATAATTGAGTCAATTAAAAATTTAATTGAGTCAATTAAAAATTTTATTAAGTCAATTAAAAATTTAATTGGTTCAATTAAACATTTAATTGAGTCAAATTACCATTGGGGCGACAGAGCCAAATAAAAAATTAAGTACGGCTCCTAATGGGTTAAGCATTATAAAAAATTTTAGTGTTTTTCGATAGATCTCTTCAAAAGCTTTTAAATGATACCAATATTAATAACCAAAAAAAAAAAAATCGTACTTTTCTATAATAAGTTCAGGGACCCATAACTCAGAAAATATGGGCGAGCGCAATTTTTTCACTTGATATTATTTTCATTTTTTAAATTTCTATCGCTTTATCGCTTGCTGATATTCAAAAGCAAAATTTTTGAAACTATGTCTGATCGATTTGCTTATTTAGTTTTTCTTTAGCTCATCCAGTGCCGTGGCAAAGTCGATTTCAACATGAACACGTTCCGAAAAATGGATAGACGGACAGACGGAAAGACGGTCATCGCTCAATCGTCTTTGCTGTGCAGAAGAACTCAGAATATATATAAATTATGTTATTAAGTTGCACCCTTTTTTTAGCTGTGATGAAGGGTATAATAAGAAATTGAAGAGTGTCTCTTTAGCAGACTTGAATTTTCTATTTTCAGTTCATATTTGATAAGCCTGTCTGTTTTGAATTCGGATATTTTCTTGAAAGAATAATTAAGACCAGTATCTCGTTCTGGGATTTCTTGGTGTTTTTTTACAAAAGAAAATTAATTAAAACTTTTTTAAACAAAAAAAGTTGGCACTCGTATCTCTCCCTCTTCTTTAAATAAACTTTATTATAAAATTAAATAATTTTCTTTTTTCGTAATTGATTTTTTTAATTTAATTTAATAAAAAATAATGCTAACAAATTTAAAAAAACCCACAGCTTAAATCTTTTTTTTAAATTAACTAAATGAAAGAAAATTGGGAAAAGAAAACACATGATACCAGGATGGTATCAAATTTCATGCAGACGTTTTGCCACAAATTTTATTACAAACCTTAAATTTCATTTTTCTATATCCTTCCTAAGCCACTCTCTCTCTCTCTCTTTCTCTGTCTTAAGAACAGCCATTTGTTAATATGACGTTTTTGTTTTTTATTACATTAATGTAAAAGAATAAAAATAAATTTCTATTAAAAGAAAAAGAAATTTATCCACAACTAGAGCCAGTTTATACATTAAGATATTATGAAATTCCCCCTAAAGAGCTTAAGAGCAAGCAACACAGCCAGCTTAAGAAGCAAATAGTCAGTCAATAACTAAAAAACTGGTGTATTAAATTTAACAAACACCCTTGTCAATTTGTGTATAAAAACAGTTTGGCATTTGTGTCATAATTTGGGCCAAGGAAAAAAAATCTCAAAATTTTACATTTTGCAAAATAAAATTGAAAAGACAACAAGAAAGAATAAAATTAACTTGTGGTTTCTTTAACTTTAACACACAAACATTATTTTTTTAAGACAATAATTTTATAAAGTTAAGCCATCAAATTCCATTACAAATCATTTGAATTAAAAAAAAAACAGAAAAGGAGAAATTTATTTTTAGTACATTTACACAATCCAAATGTATAAAATATTTAGTCGCAAGGAAAGAATACCTTTCTCATCTGTTTGACACAAGCACGTGTTTGAGAGTGAACATTAAAATTGACATGTTGTTGTATGTTGGAATGAATGAATGAATGAATGAATAAATGTTGGTAAAATAAAATTAAATTCAAAGTATCAAGTGTCAAAATTATTGTTAACAATTACATTAAAATTTAGTTTTTTCCATCTCTTTTTTAACATCTCTTTTTTATTTTTTATATATTTGAAAATAACATCTTTAGAAAATACATGAACTTGAAGTGTATTTTCAAAAATCTCTAAGGATTTGTAAACAATGAAAATCTTGTAGCTGGGTCGTGTGCAAGTTAAAAGAACTTGACATAAAGTTTAACTGCGTGTACGTATGTAAAATTTGAAAAACAAAAAGTTAAATAAAAGTTCACACGCTTGATAAAAAGTGATACTTGATATTCAGTCACAGTGTCTATTTGTTGTGCGTTTGTTTTTGAAAACTAAATATCAGTGATATAACAGAATGTTGTATATCTCAAAAATTTTTAAGTTATAAGTTTTTTGAAATCCACAGAGGTATATGTTTTTAATTTGTACTTAATTTAATTTGAGCTTACTATGTTATGATGTTCATATTTCTAGTTAAAAATTATGAGGCACCAATCACACTGTGCTTTGATCCATAGACAAAATACAAAAAACAACTATTATTCGTATTGTAAAGACAATTATACTGTTTGTCAGCTAAGACAAATGTGAAAGAATTTTTAAACTTTAGCTTCCATTGACGGCAGCAGAGGGCGCAAAAAGTCAGTGCATTAATTTGTTAAAATAAGACTCAGTTTTGAAACTTTTTTAAAAACAGCTGCACACATTTAAATTTTTGAAACAGAAAATCGATTAAGTTTTTGTGTTAGCTAACATTATTAGCAATTATAAGTTAATAAAAGTTTTTGCAAATACTTCGTTTAAGTGATTTCTTATTACACGCAAAAAGTCGAAAATAAATTTTTAGTTCGATGGAATTATGTATTAAGGCAAAAAAGAGAAATTTTGTTTTTTCTTTTTTTTTGCTAATTTGTTGAGCTTTTCAATAGCATGTTTAAAAAAGTTTTAAATATTTTGGCGGAATTTAAAAAAAAAATAATTTAAAGTCCGTTTTTTTTTTTTAATTTGAGTCGAACTTGTCTTTTTTTTTTAAAGATTTTTGATTTAAATGAATAAAACTGCAAACGTCGCAAAATATGAGTAGAATTTTACTGTTGTCCATAAAATCCACACGCGCAAAATTGCTAAAAAAAAATACTGAAATTTTTTCTTTTCGTGTGCTGCAAGTGGGCACTGAAATCACAAAAATAAACATTAAAAAATTAATTTTTGCAACAAGAAGTAAAAAATGAGTTTGTTTAATATTTATTTCCGATAAAGTAAATATAAATTTCAATATAAAAAATTTACTAAAATAAATTTTTAATTCTAATAAAGATCGCATTTACGAGTATTATAATTGAAGCTTAAAAATTTTTAAATTTTTGATGATTTAAAAAAAAAAAAATAAAAAACATGGTTTTCGAGTTTTTTCCGATTTTTGTAATCCTTTAACGTCTTCTACTAATCTTCATGAAAAATGGTCAAAAATCAAATTCATTTTTTTCTTCCTTCCGTGTTTTAAAAATTTTATTAAGAAAAAAATTTATTAGAAAAATTCTGGCTGACTAAACATAATCGTGTTGCTGTGTATGCACTTGCATTTTTTCAAAGCGTCAAAAGAAAGAATTGCTTAGAGAGCAAAAAACAATATAAATTTATCGGTTTACTTGTATCAGCTTCTTTAAGTCATTATTAGATCATGAAGGATTTTAGGAGAGAATTATTACCACTTTATTGAGAATAAGCAGATAAAAATCCTGGAACTACAAAGGGGACATAACGGAGATTTTACGATAATTTTGAAGAAGTCCTCAAACTTGAAGTGTATTTTTTTTAACAGACTATAAGTTAATCTTTTTTTTGGTCGCTTCAAAACTCTGTCGTTTCACAATCTTTAAATTTTTATTTTTATATAAAATGCTGTGCTTACAGAGGTTGGTCTAAGGTAGAAAACTTTTTTATAAACTTTAACAATTTAAGGGTGTCCACATAAAACAAATGAAATTTTAACGTTTCTTCTGAGAGAACACGACTTTAAAATTTTTACAAGATGAGCAACGCTACTGAACACAAAAAAACAAAAAAAATAATAAATAAATAAGAAGATGATGTATAAATTAATATAAAAGCTAAATATTTGCAAAAAATAATGTTTAACTAAGCCCACTATGACAGCAAAAATTAAAACTAAAATGACTATTAAAGGGTTTCTTCATTATTATCCCAGTAATAAATATACGACTTTATCTCCTGAAACTTAAAAAACAAAAGACTTAAAATTATATAGAATGTCGTCTCCATTATGTCCCTTTAAAAAAGTATTAAAAATTAAGTCAAAAACTTTCAGAGTGTCCCATAAATAATTTTTATTATTTTAAAACTATTTAAGATTTAAGACTTTCGTTTGTTTTTTATTTGAACTAAATTTTATAAATGAGTTTTTTTTATTTTTTTGTTTTAAGTTCGTTATTCACAACGAATTCCTAAGGTTTTGTTTCATTTAAATCTTATTCAAGGATCCTCTATCCGCCTGTCTGTTTTAAAGTCGTTATTTTTTTTTTTTCAAGAATTATATTTCATAACATTCACTCTGTGCATGAACACGTAAAAACTATAGAACTTCTATTATTGCTTGATTTGTTTGTTGGAAATATTTTACAGCGTTTATTTGCCACATGTTTGAATAGTGATAACTTTTAGGATACATTTTAAATATTAGAAAAATATTGTGCAGAACTACTTAAAAATCTGCTAACCAATTGTAGATTTTTTATCGTTTTTTGGGGCAATAATTTTAATTTGAGCAATAGCCACATTCTCCTTCATCGTCATTCATGCTAGAGATGGGCATTCCTTACACAATTTAGCATAAATCACTCCCAATTGTGATTTAACGACTTGATTTAGCGTGCAGTGATTGATTTTTCTTTTATTTTATGTATTTTATTTTTAAGTGGGAGTGGAACTTCCCACATAAAGTAATAATTTTGATATTGAGTTACTTGGGAACTATTGTAGTTAGAACTAGGAATTTTTTTATATGTAAGTAAATCATTTTTTATTGGGCATAGTTTATAAAATAAGTAAGTAACAAACAAAAAAATTAGAATAGTAGGCGTGGTATCTTCTATTCATATATAAAATAGTAACGGGGTCATTTCTGTACATAAAATATTTTTTAAAAAGTTTTAATGTTGGCTTAGACAGTAATCGATATAAAATACAAAACATCTATTTTTTGAATTTTTGTGTGTTTGTTTGTGTTCGCGTCACGTAAAAACTGCTTCATGGATTTGAATAAAATTTTGTGAGGAGATCCATTGTATCCTTGGTTCATATATAGAATACTTTTTATTTCATAAAAATAAGTAATTTAGTAGAGAACATAGAAATACAAATAAGAAAGCAATAAATTTTGCCAGTTTAATGAAGCAAGAACAGTTGTCTGTACATTTTGTTTTTGTAGATAGAAAATTTTTAGCTTTGTTTATAGAAATCTAACACAAATGTTTAAAAACACATGTTTCTAAATTTTAATTCAAAGGAAATTAGAAATGATATGCGGAAGAAGTCGTGGGCACTGCTAGTCCCATAATAAAATAAAAAATTATTATCGTATATCTATAATATTCTAATGCATAGAGCGTTGAACTTTTGTGCAAGTATTTTTCTTATGAATGTGAATAGTAAAGCGAAGTTATAATAAGACTGGGACAGAAAACATGCTGCCTCCCAAACAAAGCGAAACTTTACCGTTTACCCAGGGATCTGTAGATAGGAATAGGTAAAAATTAAAATTTCTTTTACTAGTAACTCGCTAATCAATTGACATAAATAGACTGCATTGAAATAGGGGGCGTGGTACTGCCCATAAAAGAAGGAAATATTGTTATCATGTATCTGGCGTCCTGAAATTTTTACAATTATCTCCCATAATAATTTACATAGTCAAAGAAAACTAGGCGAGTTGGAATGAAAAGAGTGGCAACTCTTATACAAAAAAGCAATTTATAGGACAGCGAAGAACACCGGATATAGCAAATTTCTTATGAAACCAAAATAATTTTAAAGAAATAACTTTAAAATAAATTTTAAATTTAAGAAACAGTTACTAATTGGGCATCTGTTTAAATCTTTAAAATATTTAATTGTTTTAAAATGTTTTAGCTTCAAATACACACTGAGGCAAAAGCAAATTTTCTATCATAAAAAAAGTTTTATAATTATTTTATAAAAACTCTTTAACTACTTGCCAACGCCTGCCACACCCACCTTAACAAATTTAATTAGCCCGTCGTATAACACTGTAATTCGTAATAATTTTTCTATTAAACAGACGCATGATTAAACAATTTGTCAAAATAGAAAAAACTCTTTTTTATTAAATGAAGAATGTTTAACTCCCCTTTTCCCTTCACTTTTATAGCCTGCATTGTTATAACTTTCAGCCATAATTTCAGCTACTGTTCAAATTTGATCTATGGCCAAGAGAATCCTTGAGGCATCATCATTCTTTAAGTAGAAAACTAAAGGCAGTTCGTTTTGTGTTGTTTTTGTAGCCAACCGCAACCATGAAAATGCAACCGGCAGTTATTTTTATTTTTATTATTTTACATTAAATTGTTAAAATAGTTGCTGATGTTATTGTGTTTAGTACTCGTATTTGGAATTTAATATTCATGAAACCAATATTTAAGCCTGAGGCGGCCTGTAATAGAGAAATAGTAAAAGAAAAGGGGTTGGCTGTACTGGTGGGTTTTGCAGTCAGTAATGGGTTGGAAATATGGATAATTGCATTTGGTGAAATAATCCTTTAATGCTACTCTTTGCCGATGATGTTGAAATTTCTTTTTTTTTTTGTTGTTGTTGTTGGAAATGTTCTTTTAATGGAAAAAAAGGGTGTTTCTTGTTGGTAGCAAATATCAAAAAGTGCTTGTGGTTACCCTCACAATTGTACGCTAAACTACACTACACAAAGCAAGAAAGGGGCTTTAAGGAGTTGTTAGACTGAAAATACGCTTAAAATTAACACATCTGTTAGTTCATTCATGCAATTTGTCTGTCCGTGCTTTATCGTTTACTTCATTACACTTGAGCTGTATTTGTTTTTGAAAAAAAAACCATTATAATCGGGATATAACAGGACATTGTTTCTGTTGTTTATTTAAACGAAGTGTTTCTTTTCGTAAGCGTTTTTTAACACAATTCCACCAACAATTGGCAATTGCATGTGTGTATGAGTGTGTTTGTGTTAAACCTCAAATGTTTGTTTAAGTGAAATAATGATGTTTGTTCACTTGTTGTAATTATTTTGAACACATACCGTTTGTAATTGTAACAATTTGTAGTGTTTGTTATTAATAATGTTGACATAAAAGGATGTTTAACAAAATAGTTGAACGCGTTTCTTTGTTTGTTTGTTTCCTTCTTTCAGTTGGTTTAACTCATAAATATCGAAATGATATTTTAAATAGCTGGAGGTGTTATCACAATTGTTATTTCCATATGTCGTTTGTTGTTGTAAAATATCAAATCTGTCATGATATTGAAATGAAATGGTTTTTGGGTTACTAAGATAAATTAGCGCATATTTGCAATTAAAAATTTTAAATTTCTAAACCTTCGAAATTTTCGAAAACCACTTCTTTTACACTCTTTGCAGGAATACCTTTTTAAAATTCTCTATTTAAAGCTTTTAATGTTGAAGCGAAACTCACAAATTTTAATAAATTTTGCTTTTTGTATTTTAAAACATTTTCGTGGAATTTCGAAATTCAAATAAAATTTTCGAAAATACTCAAAACATTATAAATTTCAAATTTCTTTAGAAATACTAATGTTAAGATTCTATATAAAAAAATTGTATCATAAAATTTACCCTCAGTCAAATTTAAGCTCGACCTTTAAAAAAAAATTTTTAATTTTTCCTTTTTTTTTGTGTAGTAAAAATTTTAGTCCGGAAGTCGTCTTTAAAAAAGAAAGAAACAAAACTTAAGTTTTTCCTTAGTTTTATGTTATAAAAATTTTAGTTTGAGTTATACGGCATTTACATTATGCAATTTTTCATGAAATTTGCATGAAATTCTTGTTTGTTGGCGAAGCAGGAGGGGTAAGCAATTTGATATTGATTGAATTTTGAAGGTTTGTCACTGTTGCTTATGTTTAACTTTAAAAAGCACATAACGCTGCAACTTAAATAGAGAATTGAAAAAAAAATTAATTAAATTAAATTAATTAAATTATTAATTAATTGAATTAAATTTACGAAAGTTCGAAAATAAAACAAAAATCAAAATACCAAAAATTTAGTAGTTTTTGATGAACATTGATGAACTTAAATCTTTGTATGGTAATGAAGCACCATCCTATAACACTGTGAAAAATTGGTATAATGAATTTAATCGTGGCCGAAGCTCGCTCAAAGACGAATTCCGTGAAGGTCGTCCAAAAACGGGTGTTGTGCCAGAGAACGTTGATGCCGTGCGTGAACTCATAATGCAAGATCGACATGCGACATACCGAGAGATAGAGATATCCTTGGACATTTCTTTCACCAGCATACATTCGATACTGCATGAACACCTGGCCGTAAAAAAGGTTTGTTCTCGTTGGATCCCGCACAATTTGAAAGTCGCTCAAAAAAAGGCTCGTGTCGATTGGTGCAAAGAAATGTTGCAAAAATACGATTGCGGTGCTTTAAAAGACGTTTATAAGATCGTCAGAGGTGACGAATCATGGATCTATGCGTATGAGCCTGAAACGAAACAACAATCGACCGTGTGGGTCTTCAAAGACGAGCAAAATCCAACGAAAGTTGTTCGTGGAAGAAGCACTTCGAAGTAAATGGTCGCCTGTTTCTTCGGCAAAACTGGTTATGTGGCGACTGTTCCGCTTGAGCAATGTAGGACGGTCACTTCTGAGTGGTACACTACAATTTGTTTGCCTGAAGTCATCGGAGAAATTCAAAAAACCAACAGAGGAAAACGAATCATTGTTCACCATGACAATGCGAGCTCTCACACATCGGCTCAAACCAGAGCGTTTTTGACCGGCCAAAACGTCGAATTAATGGGTCATCTGCCGTACAGCCCTGACTTGGCCCCTAATGACTTCTTCTTGTTTCCGCACATTAAGAAAAAAATGCGTGGTCGACGATTTTCGTCGCCAGAAGAAGCTGTTGAAGTGTTCAAAAACCATGTTTTAGAGGTGTCTCAATCGGAGTGGAAAAAGTGCTTAGACAACTGGTTTGAGCGCATGCAAAAGTGTATAAATCATGCTGGAGAATACTTTGAAAAACAATAAAACCATTTTTGATTATAAATATTCGCATTTTCACTATTAGGCCAGAAATATATAGAGCAGCCCTCGTAATACATCTTGGTTGGCTAACTTACCGAAACTTCCAAAAATAATTTAGTTTTTCTAAAGAATAAAACTTAAACAGATTTTTTATTTAAACATTATGTTGTTCTTGTTGAAATTATAGTTTTTTGATTTTCGAAATAAAGTTCGAATTTTGTACAACAAAAGATTTTTTTCGTTGATACCAGACATCATAAGCTTTATAAAAAAAAAGTAAATTTTAAATATGTGACCAAGTCTATGAAAAGCTGGCTTATGACTTAAAAACCAAATTTCAAGAAATCAGCTGTTAAAGATAAACAATGCATTTTGTCAGTTTCTCGGTGTTTGTTCTCCTTCGTTCTGTTTATGTTGGTCTTTTCCGTTATAATTTAGTGAAGTTTTGAGAGAAAAAAACTGTGTGCGGTTGTTGTTGTTGTTAAAATGTCATTTATTTCCAATTTATCCTTTTCTACTCTAGGAAATTTTGACGTGAATACTTATAATGTCTGTCGGTAAAGAATTTTGCGAGCTTTTCAAAAAATATTTTGGTGAAGGTAAGAATGTGGTGATTCTTTCGATGATGTTGGTTTCAATTACGATGATAAACTACAATCATTATTTCAAGCTGAAGATCAAATGGAAGTGGAACACATTTTTTTTACAATGGACTTGTCTACTATAGAAAACAAACAAAACAAATTGATAAATAAATTTATTTCGCAAGATTGCATGTATTATCATCATTCTCGATTTTCCATAAAATTTTGTTTTTTTTTTATTTGTGCTCTTCTTTCTCTACATTTTTACTACACTTCTAAGCAAGTTAGGACTTTCTGCTTTTCACCATGTTAAAGGGCATCTCAAAAACTATCAGAACCCTAAAAAAATATTATTTTTTTCATAGAAAAAATTCATATTTCCGACAGAAGAACAAGGATTGGCATCAAAAACATAAATTTCTTACACTGCATATCTGATGGCGCTGGGAAAATTTTAATTTGTATAAATTTCTATTCTAAATTAAATAGGTCAGATTATTTAAATATGACTGATAATCAAAAAAAAAAAAAAAAAAAAAAAAACTATCAAGTTTAGTGAACTGGGTTGGGTTAAATAAAAAAATTTTGATTGTCATTATTAAATTGCAAAAAAAGAAAGAATTCTAAGCAAATAAAGTTAATAAATTATTCTTTCCTCTTGTGTGACTTAGAAGTGTTTCTATTAAAAACAGAGAGACGGGCAGAGGTCATCGAATATAAAATAAAAATTTTATTCACACTTTACTTAAATTTTAATTCTCTCTCTTTAACGGTTCAAAAGCTAATTCCGTATGCATCAAATTGTATCACCCATGAAGTCCACCCATAGTTTTTAATCTCATATTTATTTTTCTTATAGCAGGTAAGAAATTACACATTCCTTGTAATTTTCAAGATTTTTTTAACAATTCAATAGATAGGGCCTTACAAGTCAAATTACTTCACCTATGAGAGCAACCAATAATTTTTAAGTTATTTTTTTATTACTTTCTATCATTGCGAGCTACAGTGATACCAACTTTGATAAAATTTTATGTTGGTGTACGTTACTATTCAATAAACATGCAAAAATCATGTGTGTAGTATGGCAGCACCCTTTAATCTTTAATATCATATTTTTTAATTTGCATCAACCTCTAAGCGTTTCCTTTTCATTAAAAAA
This sequence comes from Cistogaster globosa, assembly GCA_937654795.1. Lineage (NCBI taxonomy): Eukaryota > Metazoa > Arthropoda > Insecta > Diptera > Tachinidae > Cistogaster > Cistogaster globosa. Next base: position 134,679,881 of record OW569404.1, on the reverse strand, counting down.
AAATTTTAATTCGGTTTATAGATCTTCGACCACAAACATCAGCAACAGAAAGACAATTGGCAGACATTATTTAGTTAAATGAATAACAATTAATTCGGTTTCAGTTCACTTATATTTTACTTCCTTAATTAAAAAAACTAAATTGTAATTTTTGGAGAAACAGGAAAAAAAAAACAAGAAAAATTAGACGCCACAACAAAGATTCAAGATCGCTACATCCTTCATCAGCACTCTTCTCATGTGTTTACTTTAAGTTGTAAACCAACTCAAACGAGGAATATTTGTAATTAATAAATATTAGTTTGGTCACATGAAGATCGCACACAGCCCAAAGCCTTTTTCGTTATTCCTGTTTAGTACAACTATCATTTGTTCGCCGCAACCATAAGTTGTTACTGAAATCATAATATAACTGTTGTAACCATACGAGAATTATTATGTCTTTCTGCTTGTAGGTAGGTCTACAGTAAAGTGAATAACATGTTTTAAAGTGATGAATAACATGTTTTAAAGAGGTGCTGTAATTTAAAATACTGATATCCAGATAAAAAAAATAGTTCAGTGTAATTGTCCCTCTTGTAAGGAATAAGAAGTAAAATAACTAATTAAAATTCAAAGAAACATTTAACTTAATTATATTGCTTTACAAATTTATGCTATACAATTTATAATTTTGCTTTTTAAAATAAAAAATAAAATTATTAATTTATAGCTAATCCCAATTATCCTTTCATACTTCAAAGTTCAACAGAGAAAAACAAATTAGATTCATTAAACTCTAACAAAATGATTACATTTGAAATATTAATAAAAAGAACAAGAATAAAAAACTTGAAAAACCCAAAACGAAATACAAGAATAAAGAAAATGAAATACCAAGAGAAGAAAAAAAAGTAAATAATTTATAAGATTATTTCATTTTATTGTCTTAATAATAAACTAACTAAATTGAAATCGATGGTTCCCAAAGGCTAATAATAGCAACAACAAAAATGTTATAAAATAAAAAGGAGCAAAGAAAAAAAAAACAATAAAAATAAAAATAAAGAAACATGCGCGCGGCAGAGGGCAACCAACCCCAAAAATTATAAAAAAAAAAATAAAACAAAAAAAAAAGGTGGGCGTTACAAATCAACAAGAAAAAAAAGGAATACACGGGAACAGCAGATAGGAAAAAAGAATAACGGTAAAAACAACAATAATGGGTAAATTGGTGAGTGGTAAAGGAAGTACACATGCTCTTACATTCATTCAATCTCACTCAAACTTAAAAGAGTAAATGGAGAAAATATGAATTTAATAAAAAAATAAAAAAATAAAAATAACAAAAGGATGTTGTACGAGTCAGTAGTAAGAGGAGAGTAAGAAAAAAGACGCAAACGTGTTGAATATATGTATATGTGTGTGTAGTCAAGTGTTTTATAACATCAGTTGTTTAAACGAGTACTAAAAAGCAAGTAGGTGTATGTGTGTGTATAAGGTCTCAAGTTGATTGCATTATTTTATAAAACAAAAGCATTGTGAAGACCTTTTAGGATAGATTTTTTTTATTGTTACATTCATTTTTATTACCAAACGATGATATTAGAATCCTTAAGGCTAACAATTCAATTTCAAAACACACATACAGACTTACAATAATGTAAATGGATGTACAAAAAAATAAAAAAATTTTAATTTAAATATAATATTTACATACACTTTTACATGTTTTTTTTCTATTTTTCTCTGCAACTAAGACTCTGTTTTGGTAGAAAAAGATTGTGAAATGGAAATAATATTTTTTAAGACAAAAAAAATCCGACGAAATAAGTAAATGAACATGGAAAACAAAAAGAAAATTTGAATTTTGATTAGAAATATTTCCCTCTTTTCTTATTTACTAACCCAGCAAACAAAAGAATAATTTTAAAGATACTTAAAAAATATATAAAGACTGTATATACAAACACACATACATACATTCCTATATACGTTTATTTTTACTTCAAATGTCTACAGGAAACGGAAATAAAACACACACAAAAAATATCGACAAGAAGAAAACAGGATGTACTAACACAAACATACATATACATACACACACACACACATTATCATATATTCATTTATTTAAGTTTATTGGATCGCCTAAATTTGTATTGCTTTGTGTCGTCGTTGTGTGGCACAAACATCAATGATAAATTATCTCATTGTCATGCATTAAACAAACACAAATCGTAAAGCTAATTGTCTCATTAGTCGAGGAAAAACTAACACATGCATTAAGAAGTTTTGTAAATTGCCCTTAATCTAACAAATGAAGTTTATAGAGGAGGAAAAAATATATAGAGAAAATTTAATTTCCTTTCTTTTTAAAGGAAAACAATAAAGGGCCGGACGTACAGATGTATTTGTGTGGAAATATGTAAGAAAAGAAATTATTATATTTATATTTTTTAAAAGGACAACTTAAAATGTCTTTGTTAAATCTTTGCAATACATTTAAGCCAACAAATTGTCTTTCGTTACTAAATTGTAAATTTTTTTGATTTTCTTTAAACGCTGCACAGTAGGGCAGAATCAATATTTTGGTAATAACACAGCCATTTGCAAACGGCTAGGCCGATTGAACAAAAATTTCACACAAATATAGCAGAGCATTTGATGTTAAGTTTTAAAGCTGGATATCATTGACTTTCTAGAGATGGCGCAATGTGGTCTCAAAGTTAGGTTCGTACTACAAAATTTTCTAATGCTCAGCATTTCTTAAATTTTTGTCTGATTTTTAAAAGTTATACATGGTCTTAAAGGCCAATAGCCTTTTTGGCCTTATTCTGTATGTAAATGTTTTAAAATAAACGAGTTGTAAGCATTTTAAAATTAAAATTTTTGATTTTTTGATACCCTGGTCTGGTTTTTTCAAAATTTTCAGTAATTTATTTTTTCTTAATTTTTTAACACTTGCAGAATGTAGTGAAATATATCCTAGATCGCTACTTCCGCCATCAGCATTTCTTGCATCTATCTGTATTTGTGTTCGTTTTAAACATCCAACCAACAAATTTAATACGAGGAATAACTCATAATCAATCGCTATTAAGTTGGTTATATATAGTCCAAACACAAACCACCTCATTTTTCGTTGTTCGCTTTATAAATCGTCACATACAAAAATAAACAACAACATCTGAAAAACGTAAGAAAAATACAAGCGCTCAAACTTTGGAAATACATTTTTTCCATTGACGGGCTTATATTGCCTGCAGCTCATTTGGGTCCTTAGAAGAACTGATTTCAATCCGATTACGAACAGACAGACAGTCATCACTAAATCTTCTCCCCTCTGTACAAATTTTTAAAACAAAATTAATTTATCGGGTCTGCAATGAAATTCTAGACACTACAAACGAAATGATAACTTGTGATGAAGGGTACAAAAACTTTAAGTCTTTGTTATGCTGTGGACCAGATGGCTTTCCTAAGTTCATACTTATTAATTGAGCGGTTTATTTTTAAAGTTTAAGCCACTTTTGCTTTTAAGCTGCTTTTAAGCTGATACATATTGTGTTTTTAAGGTTTTAAAAGTATTAAGGCTAATCTCAAGAAGACTTCCTTGCATCTCAGCATAATGATTCGATCATCATAAAATCGTAGCAGATCTTAACATTGAAATTTCTTTTTTATATTTTTTTTGAAAAAGTGACTTATTCCATTTTCAAAATAAACGGCTTATTTGTAGCCATGCTTTAGTAACTTCTTGACCCATAACCCTCATTATGTAAGAGTCTTAGGTCAATCCGCTATTTAAATCAAAAAATAACTCAAGAGTTTTATAATACGATGACCTGCAATGCCCTACACTTTTGAAAAATACATCATTACCATTTTCTGTCATTACTTCTTCTCTCTAAAGATCGTTGCCATCATGGTTGTCACAAATTCCGTACAACTTCAAGCGAATTAATACGAGAATTTACCAGTGGCCAAACGCTCGCCAAAGTAAATTTTGACTTTTTGACTTCACCAATAACTATTTGAGCAAGATAAGTTCATATCAAACTGTCAGATAGCAAAGACTTAATTTTAAGAATTTTCTAAATAAAATACTGTAAAACGAGAGTTAAGATCTCCATCTGGTCCATTAAAGTTTTAAGTGTTTTTATTTGCGTGGATGATTTTAAATTTTTTCACAGTTAGAAAAACTTCAACAGCCACAATTTACAATAAACGTAATGGAGCTGAACTTAAACATAAACCCGCGTGGGCCTGTTTGGCGATCGTTACCGTTCGTATTGATAGTAGAAATACATCCTTACGGTTGCGGTGCCGGATTCTGCATCTCAGAGAAGAAACAAATAAAATGAGGTACGGCGACGGATGCGGATTTTATTGTCATATTAAATTATTTATTTACTAATTTTTTGTTTCTTTTTATTGAAAAAATATGTAAAAAATTTTATTCAATAACAATAATTTTCTTTTCAATATCTTTTTTTATTTATTTTTGAATGACTTTTCACGTTTCTTTTTTCCTAGTCATTCACAAAAAATATTAACACATTGATAGTTTGAGAGAAAATGCATTGAAATTAAAATAGATTCTAATTTCGTGCGGATTCGTTGGGCGTTTTATATTTTCAAAACTTCATATAAAAAAACAACCGCATCCGCAACCGTGAGGGTGTATTTATACTCTGCGTAATAATTTTCAGAATTTCACTTAACACATTATTATGACATCATTTGACATATTATTGTTGGATACTTGCTCTCATCAAAAGATTAGCATAAGATTCTCACACCTCTCCAAACAGCTTTATACGTCGCTAGTAAGAATAATTTTAAAATATGAGTCCAATGTTTTGGATCCAAAATGTAAACTTTATAATAATAAGATTTAATATTTTTATAACCGATTTCTATTATTTTTTGTCTAGAAAAAGTTTTTTGGAAAAATTATGAAAATCTGTCATCTTTTTAAAACAATTTTTAGTCGCATTTGCATAGCGAACGAACAAACGTAACAAACTGTATTTTATAATATCATACAATGCTTATGAATACCATAACATTTTCGAAAAATTTTAAAAATTATATTTGTTTTAATTTACTTTAATCGTGCTTGATTCCTTTAAATATAAATATTTCATGATATTCTCATAAAATATTTATTATTTTAAACTACAAAATGAAATGTATTGCTGCGGGGAAAGCATATTCATATGACTATTTCGCTACTGAGACTCTTATATCAAAAGCCAAATTGATTAAATGAGAACTACATTGAATCAACAAAGCAAAACGACAATAAAAACTCAAAAATGTTTTATACAAAAACACCGCAAACATGTAGTAACTATTATTTAAATAATTATTTTTGTGGTTAAAATTTAAATAAAAATTCTTTTGTTCAAACTATGTGGCAGTTTTTGGACCTTCTTAACATTAACAGAAAACACATTAGCGAAAAACTTATTTATACTGACTAAAGTATTATTTACAAAAACTATAATTTGTTTACAAGAACCATTTATTGTTACAGAGAACATAATATGGTTTTTGTGACCATACCAAAACCATATTTTTTTTCTGCGTGTAGATATCTTATACTTCACTATTCCAATATATTCCACTTCAATCAACTTAAAATTTTCAACTTCAAATATTACCAATATTTATGGGAATGTCCTTTTTATATACATCATTTTAATAAAACATTTTTAATAAGTGAGAGTGCTATATTTGCCTACAATGAATCTTATATACCCTTTACCATGTATGTAAGTCTAGTTTAGTAAAATAAATCCAATAAAAAGAACAGATATTGAGGTGAAAAGAGAGGGAATTAAGAAAATTAAAATAAATTAAAAAAAAAGTTTACATAAAAATTACATCAGCCTTAGGGCCGGGGAACATAGAATCCGTCATACGTTGAACTTTGACGTATTCAACTGAAGTCAAAGTAACGACAAATGAGGTTGGCACAATGAATACTTTGTTTGTACTCTTTTTTATTTATTTTCAGATTTAATTTGTATTTTATTCACATGATAATTTACTTTTATTTGTCTTTTATTTTTTGCCAGCAAAATTATTTTATTAAAATCACAGAATACAATTGAAACACAACAAGAGTTAAAAGAAAACAAAGAAGAAGGAACAATTGATAGTTCTCAAAGTATTCAACGTACATCAAAAGCTAAAAGTTTACCAACTTTCGTACTTTGCGTTGACGGACACGTATTGATTGTGACAACGCTCATAAGAAAACATGCATTTTAACTGACTTGTCAGTTAAATACGTTAAAGTTTAACATCTAACGGATTCCATGTACCCCGGCCTTTAATGGGTTAAGCATTAAAAAAAAAAAATAAAAATTATCTGAAAGATCTCTTTAAAAGCTTTTAAATGATACCCATATTGACGCACAATCGCACTTTCTATGAAAAGTTCGGAGGCCAATAACTCGGAAAATATGGGCGAGCGCAAAATTTTTAACTTGATGTTTTTTCTTCTAATTCTTCAATGCTCTAGCGTCTCATATTTCGTTTTTTTTTTTTCTTTTTTTGTTTTTTTTTTGATTGGAGTAATTAGAGGCAGGCCCGCTGTTTCGAAGGACATGGATCGATCGTGCTGATTTTTATTAGCAAAATTTTAAAAAATATGTCTAATCAATTGGTGTATTTTAATTTTCTCTAGTTCATTATTTCTTTGGCAAAGTTGGTTTCAAAACTTACATGGACAGACAGAGGGGCATCGATATTTTCTAGGGTCAGAAATGGATATTGTAGAAATTAAAAACGGAATGACATATTAGATATGTTTTCACTTTTTGTGATGAAGGGTATAAAAACTATAAAAACAGTGTAGGTACGAGTATAAAAAATTTTTGATGTACTAAGTAATCTGGTCGGATTATTATTCAATATTTGGCGATCCGGATTTTGCAATATCGCCTTGAAAGGAATGGTTAGAGTCTCTTTTTGCTTCATCGATATTTTCACTATTAAAATTGTTGTAGTTGCAGCAGCAAAATTTAAAGCCGTCAATACAACAACTTTTGAATTTGACATAAGGAAAAATGTCATTTAACATAAATTTCCTTTTAATATTTAAAAATTTGATTATTAATTAAAAGCTTGGAGGCAAATTACTGCACTCGATATCGATCGAAATTTACTATTAGAATGCCATAATTTGCCCCCTGATTTTATAAGATTTTAATAAATAATTTTTAACTGACTTGACAACATTCTCTTTAATAAATCCCACCTCTCACATATCAACCTCTTTTCTTCATAATTTAACTCTACCTTCCATTCTTTAATTTAACTTCAAAAACTTGTTTAAGCGTGAAAATATTATTTATTTAAGTTTGAAAAGTTTTTCAATTTATTTCCACAATGTTGGTTTGGTTGCCCACAGCCATTTGAAATATTAAAAATCATCCATCCATCAGTCTCAGCCAACCAAACGTTACTATTAACAATGGTATTCATGTATTGTTACTTGTTATTTATTTAATAATTTTTTTCATCTTCTTTTATTAAACTATTATTCTGTAAATGTTGTTTGTTTTAAATAAGAAGTAAAATTTGTTAAAGCAAACAATAGTTATGTTTTTATTCGTGTTTTCTGTAATTTTTAGGTTTGGTTTCAAAATCGTCGTGCTAAATGGCGTAAAGCAGAACGCCTTAAGGATGAACAACGCAAGCGTGAAAATGGCGATTGCAGTAGTGTTTCATTGGATAAGGTAAATAAGAAGATTTTTTTTATTAAATATGAAATTTTTTATTTTAATTTAAAATAAGAAGAAGGACCCTTAAATATTTACAAATATTAAATAGACCACGGAAGTAAAAAGTTAGTGTGCTGTATTAAAATGTTATATTGAAATAATCAATGATTTTTAAAAAAGGTACTTTTTAAAATAGTACGTAACTAAAATATTATAGTGTTTAAAAAAGTATCATTTTAAGTAAAATTCAGATGAGTGTGTTTCACGTTACTTTTTTTAATTTAAAAAATATTTAAACCATATTTTCCTTTTTGTTTTAAAATAATTTAAAAAAATGTTCTTTCCGAAAAGTGCCGCCTAAAAACTAAAATTTATTGTTTATTTAAAATTTTTTAATTTTACAGAATAAATTATTATTCTATGTAATTAAAACTTAAAAATAATAAAAATAAAATAATAAAAATAATTTTAAAAGATTTGCTTTTTCCAGAATTACTTTTTTCTACAATGGTACTAATTTTTAAATGATCAAAAAACGTACCTGTTACCGCCACTATTAACAACATTGTTTATTTGTTTACATTACGTTTTAGCACAACGTTGGTAGATGTCAAATTTTATCCACACACGTGAATATGTATGTACATAGAAAAATATTTTTTTTTATCGAATAGGGAAATTTTTTCACGCTGTTTCTGGAGTATAAAAACCGCCATCTTCGTTGTCGAAGGGACAGAAAGATAACTTCTCTTGGTAACTGTACCAAAAAGAATTTTAACAAGAGTTAAAATTATATACATACATTTGCCAATTGTAATTATAAAATTCATTTTATGGAAATAAATTATCAACTGAATATATCAAACAAAACTCTTCGTTTATAATCTAAAAATAGCTACCAGGGGACAGCAGCAAAACTTTCGCTAACAGTACCTTTATATAAACTACCATTTTTGGTATTTATCTTAAAAAAAAAATACTTTGATTAAACAGCTGCTTTTGAAAATGTCTGTCTGTAAATTAGACAGCTTTTAAGCAGGTATTGGAAAAAGTACCTTTTTTACGAATAAAAGAAGATATTTTTTGCTTCATTTTTAAAATACTTTAAGAAGAACAATTTTTTAATTAAAATAATAAAAGGAATTGGAATTACTTACTCGGAGCTATTTAAAATAACGGTATGAAAGAATCTTCTTAAATCAAGTTTAAAACTCTTAATTAAAAAACGAACACAACAAAGTCAATTTAAAATTTTTGCTTCCTTTCCGGCCCTAAGGTTTCCGAATTCCAGCATTTTGTTTTCACTTCTAAAACATTTTTGGATTGATTTTAAATAATTCTTGCAAAAAACCGACTTCAAAACAGACAAACTTAAGATCATATTTCTTTAGGACGATAATTATACATTAATTATATTATATTGTATTCGAGAAAGATTGCGTCAGAATTTTTTATGGGACGTAACAGAAAATATGAATGCAGATTAAACAAGAAAATTCTGCAGTTATGTGGTCACCCTTTGTTTTTTACACTTTTTATTGTTGAAACAGTAAAACAAATTTGTTTAAATTCTAAACATTAGTTTATAACTGTTCAAAAGATAGGACATATATATCAAATTACAAACATTGGGGTACCCTTTAATTAATAATTTTAAATATTTTTACTTGTTATAATACTTGATGGACATTTTATCTAATTTTCAAGAGTTTGTCTGTAACAGCTTTAAAGATAGGGCCATATAGGTCCAATTACATTAGTTATAGGGACACCCTTTAATTTCTAATTTCAAGTTTGCAATTTGTTATAGCGCACTAAAGTTTCTGTGCAAATTTCAATCAACTTTCTACAACTGTTTAACAGTTTGGTCATATACATCAAATAACAGCAGCTATTGTAACACCCTACAATTTATAATTTTAACTTTTTTTACTTTTTAATCTACCAGGCAAAGTAGTGGACATTCTGTTTAATTTTCAAGCGTTTGTATGTAACGGTTCAAACAATAGGGCCATAAAGGTCAATTTACTTTAAATATAGGAACACCCTTTCATTTCTAAATTTAAATTTTATACTTGTTTTTAAAACGGACTTAGTAATATAGATTCTTTGTAAATTTCAGCTGTCTGTCTATAATGGTTCGAAATTTTGGCCACATATATCAAACTACATTAACTATTTGGACACCCTTTAATTTATAGTTTGGACTTGTTTGCGTTTGTCTATAACGGTTTAAAAGATAGGCGTATAAAAGTCAATTTACGTTACCTATGGGGACACCCTTTAATTTTTAAATTTATTTTTGCATTTCTTTTTGCTCTTGGCAGCTATAATACGCCTTTTTTTAATTTTCATAATTTCATAATGCACTTAAGAAACATGTTTGTTGTATGGGGCACCCTTTAATTTTTAATATTATAAAATGATTTTAAAACAAACAATTTTCAAAAATTATTTTTACTTGCTTTAAGAACAGAAAAGTTTCAATCGCACTGACAATTTTAAGTACTATTTCGGCTTAAACTGAAAAAAATTAATAAACTTAAGATAAAAATTTTTATTATTATTTTATTTTTGTGATTACAAAGGTCCTTTACAAAATACTGTTTTTTTAAGTATTTAAACAATTACGTTTTTTTTTAAATTTCCTTTTCATCGGGTAAACAGTACTTTTAAAACAGTACTTTTAAAAAGTACCGGAAAAAAGTACCAACATAAAAGTACTGTTTAAAAAATCTTTTAACTTCAAGTGACCACTTAAAACATTTTAAAATTTTAGATATTTTCTTATTATTAAGACATCCTTTTTAAAAATGATACTTTACGGAAAGGTTTCTTTACAGAAAAAAAATTCTTTTGAAAAAAAAAACTAACTTCTTTTCGAAAAGCTTGGTACTTTTTCCATTTTTGTTAATTAAGATATTTTTTAGTCTTTATTTTCTTCTCCTAATATTGTAAAAATACAGCTTGTTCATATAGAGAAATGAAAAAAGCCTCAATAAAATTAAAATTGAATGGAAAAAATGTAAATACTTTAAATTATTATTAAAATAGTACCTTTTAAAATAAAGTATCTAAGAAAAAACTTTTTAAAAAAAATTTGTTAAATCATAAGTACTATTTAGATGCATTTGTTTCTTATGGAGTACAATTTTGCGAAAACCAAAATTTCGATTTTATCAACAAAAAAAAAAAAAAAAAAACAAAAAAAAAAATTATAATAACAATAATAATAATAAAAATTAAAAAAAAAACATTTTAAATACCAAATTTTACTATTTTGAAAAAAAAAAAAGCAACTCAAACCTCTTAACAAATTTATTAATTTAAATTTTTTGTTTAGCTTCATGACAGTCGCGAATCTTCCCCAGATATAACCGGTGAATTGGACGATGATGAGCCACATCATCATCAACGTTCGCACAGTCCCGAGCCGGGTTCATCACACCTTAGCCCTCACGGCATTATGGGAGCAGACTCCGACAACGAAAGACCTTTATCATCGAATCCAATGAATAGTGGTCATTCGGGCTCACAATCTGTGGGCTCAATAAGTGCCGGTTCTCCATCACCAGGTGCCAGAACACCACGTAATCCCACCAACAGCCCTTCAAATTCCCGTAACACTGACTCATCAATAGAAGTAGGTGGACCAATTTCATTATCAACACGTTCAAGCAGCACTTCAACCACACCCACAACCAGTCTTAATACAGCAAACGCCCAACAATTTGGTACCCACATTTTTGGTACATTTGGCAGTTCGAATGTAGGGGGCAGCAATAATAACAACAACAACAACAACAATAACAATGAAACGTAAGTAATAGTTAATTTTTTGTTTGTAGAGTAAAATTGCAGAAAAAAAGGTAAATTCTCAAATGCTTTCAATTGATTGCAAATAAAGGCGATTGTAAGTCTGCTTTAATGTAAGACACGTGTGAGACAATTTAAGCATCATTACACAACTTGAAAAGAAGTAAAAGAAAAATGCTTAATGTTTCCGCAACGCATCATGTTTCCGTTAGAATTCCAGCCGTGTCCGTTTAAGATTAACACTGACTTTGTAAACAGCGGCAGTAATAAAATGTTACTGGAGTTTGTAGTGGTTAAATTGTTTAAAAACATTAAGGCAAATATTTCCTTTTGACCAACAACAATAACAACAAACAAACAAACAAACAAAAGTGTGCCAACAATTCGAATCTCAGTTACTTGATAACATTTTAATACAAAACAAAACTAGAGGGTGTTTACAATTACAATCAAAATAAAACTTGAAAAAAAAAGAAAAACAAACTTTTTGTTTCTCTTTTTTATTGGTTGGGTTTCTTTTTTTTTTGTGTCAAACTGTGCTGCTGTTCGTTTTCCAATCTCTTAATTGCTGGTACTTGTAGTGAGATTCCTTAAAAAAAACAACAACAACATTGGCAATTATTGTCAAATTTAAGTTTTACACCCTCTTTTATACATTTTGGTTTAATAAGGGCGATTGTGTGTTTGTTGTCAATGTTTATTCTTCAGCACTGAAACTAAACTACCAAATAAATGACAAAAGGCAACAATGAACAAACGACAAACTCTAAAGTAAATACACTTTTGAAATTCTATTATTGCAAAAGAAAATCTCTTTTATAAATTTTCTTACCCTTCAATTTTTGTTTTAAATAATTTTGTTGTCGTTGTTGTACTTAAATTGTAAGTGGCTTAATGATACGCCAGCAATTAGCAGATCATAATGACAAAAATGTTACAAAAATAAACAAACAAATTTGTTAATGTTTATATACACTCTGGCACACACTCACACACACATGTAGGCACTCATTCAGTTTTTTGTTTATTATTAAGTCCTTTAAGAGGCCATTATAATAAAATTTATTTATTATTATATGCGACATGTCCAAGATTTGAAGGAGAAAATATAAAAGAAAAATTAAGAAGCAACTCCCTCCTTTTTTCAATTTATTTTTAATGTTGAAAACTCATTACAGGTCTTAGGACAAGGACGTGTTTAAATAGATTTTTTGTTAATTTTTAATGGCGGAAATTAAAAAAAATATTAATTAAAAAGGATGCTTACACACACACGTTTGCTTTTTTTTGTAGAGAATATTAGAAAATAAAACAAAAGGGGTTTTTAAGTTTCATTAAAAGCGAATTGATTTGCAATTAAGAAAAGAAAATAATTTCTGTAAAAAATGCCCCACCTCAAAATGGGTCAACTTTTAATTTAAAATTTTAAATTTTTATTATTTGCCATTAACAAAATTTGCCTTTTTTGAATTCACAGAGAATTATGCTTTATTAAATATTTAATTAATTCAATTATTTATTTAATTGTTTATTTACTTTATAATTAAATATTTATTTGTATCAATAAAAAATTTAATTAAATTTTAATTGGATACCAAATAAAACCATTTATAGGTGCTGAAACTTTTTTATGTGTTTAAAAGACAAGAAAGAATAGATAAAAACCAGGTGTACTTTGGGGACACCCTATGAGTTTAAATTTTATTTTTATACTTTCTGTAATTACGAGTTTACAATTGTGTTATTTTCAAATTTCTGTTTGTTTCTTGAAAAAAAAAAATTGGGTTCACCCTTTACTTTTTTATATTTTTATTTGTTTTTATAGAGGACTTAGTAATACAAAATCTGAGTTCATTTGGAAAATCTGCCATTAACGAATAAAGGATAAGTCCAGCTGATCAAAAATTGATCGACTATGGGGACACCCTTTAGGTTATAATTTGTTTTTTGTTAATTTTTTTTTTCGTTTATGCAAATTTTAAGTGTCTGCCCATAATGTAAAAAATAAGTTCTTTTGCTTTAATATAAAGCTTTTGTGGGGACACCCTTTAATATTATTAAATTACCGGTTTTTGTAGCGCTCATAATAATATAAAAATTAATTATTAAAAATTCTTAGTGCTTTGCTATAGCGTTTCAGAAATAGATAGATTCTTAGGCAAGATGGAAAAAAAGATGGAAAAACTTTGAAGCGAAAATGACAGGGTTACGTTTAAATCCTTCGGCACGAAACCATACAAAATCTAAATATCGTATTTCCTCTTTTTAATATTTACTGGCGAATTTTTCTATTAATAATCACTAATATATTACTCTTCTATGAAGAGTTCGAAAGGACAGTACTGTTTTTTAGCAAATCCCCTTTTACATCATGATTTTATTTTCAGATGACCCATGACACATATGGCCTGGGAATCTGGAAAACCCACACTCTCACGTCAGATACCGAATTGTAATAAATCAATTTATTTCAAAATATATTTGCATAAATAACGTTTAACTTTCAGTTAAAAAACAATACAAGTTCTTCAATTTATCTGAAAATCAGAAGAAACAAAAAATACAAAAACAACAATAATAATAAAACTTCATCTGAATTAAATTGAGTGTATGTAAACATGTCCTTTACAGACCATTAATGATGTCTCGATATGAGGCGTATGGTGTGTGTATTCAAGTAAATTGAGGCAAACAAAACAAAATTATTGCCAACTTAACGCCTTTTGATGCACAGTGGGAGAAAGGAGAGCAGTTTTTTTTTTCTATTGTGCAACTTCACTTAAAAAATTTCTACGCACACAAACACAGCAGGGAATCTTATAAAAAAATGCAGAAATACATACGCTAATGTCTAAATACAAAAAGGACTTTTATATTGCCAAAAGGCATACAAATGGCTGCGTAGACTGGTAAACTAACTGCAAAAAATAAAATGTGAAAAAGAAAAAATGAAAACAGGAAAGTAAAAAACGTGCACATAATTCAACACACAATTATTAAGCAAAAAAGAAAAAAATGCCCAGGATGAACAACATGACAATGTTTTTCAAATAAATGATGAATGTTTAAATAAATGTCTGACTGACTGGTTGGCTGGCTGGTTGGCTGGCTGGTTGGCTGACTCACTGAATGAAAGAATAAATGAATTTATGTATAAATAATGACTTATTAACAAACCACAAAACACTCAATATTAAACGTAAATGATCCCTTATTTAGACCGAGATTTCTTCTTTTTTTTTTTTTGCTGACAGCTTATTATTCTCTGGATTATTATTTCTATTCTTTTTTTTTGTTTGCAGATTCATTTACAAATATGTGTTTGTCAACAAAATAGAACTGTTGGGGGGAACGCAAAGTGAGGGTGGAATGGTTTAATAAACATTCAATAAATCAAATAATTGAAATTAGTTATAAATTTATTCATTTCATAAATTATATTCTCTTTCGCACAGAAAACAAATCAGGATTACAATTTCGAAATCGCCTAAAAATAGATTAAGAACATGTTTGTCGTCAAACCTAAAAGTTTTGTTAAATTTTTCTTTCAATACTTTAGGAGAACGACCGCTATTAATGCTTAGTTTCTATTCTAAAAAAAAATATTCCTTTTGTATTTACCTAAATCTAATTTTAGCAAAGCCTTTTTAGCATTCCTTTTTGGTCTGAAGCCCTACTGGACATGCAGGATTTACACGTGTAAAAAATTTTCTTTAGAGAACAACAACCGACCCTGAAGACATTATTAGCCTGATCGAAGTTTTTTTTTCTAAATCATTTTGAATGATACTGATAAGCTATTGTTCGTTAAGAATGTTGGAGTAGAGTACACAGCAAAAAAGATTTTGGGCCTCTTAAAGATTTTTGTTTGTTTTAGGTCTGTAATTGAAATAAGCTTTTTTTTTTTTTTTTTTTTTTTTTTTATTACCTGAGTCTATGGAAAAAATCCTTACAGACTGGTATACATACATATAGTTTTTTACAATTTAAAACATTACCAAAAATTACATTTAAATTAAGTATTTAAAAACAATATTATGTTGCGTTTAATAGTGTTTACATTTAGAGAAAAATCAATAAAACTATAAAGATTGTTAAAATCGCAGCAAATTCTTCTAAAGGGCTCATCATTGGCATAATTATGGCGAACAAATTGAATGTAAATTGGTTTAAAATTTCTGGTTGGACGTACAGGAATGTTGAAGTATAAGTTTCCCAAAAGGAACTCCGAACAAACATCTCCAGTAATCAAATTAAACAAAAACGTGTATTATATATTTAATCGCTTCTAATAATATATTTAATTGAAAACCATATTTTCTAAATAATAAATAATTGAATTAATTATATTAATTAACTGAATTAATTATTTATTTAATTAAAAAAGAAAAAAATGTAATTAAAACAATAATTGAATCAATTAAAAATTTAATTAAATTTTTTTTTAAATAAAAATCTTTAATAGTCTTAAAGACTTTTTATGAATAAAGAAAGTTAGCTAATAGTCATCAAGCAACTACAGTAGCGGCGGTGGTTGAAACGTCTGCTTGTTTGAAGATCATGAGTTCAAATCCCGGCAAAACCTTGAATAAATAAATAAGTAAGAGTGCTATACGCGGATGTGCCGTTTCTTAAATACCCTTCACCATGTATGTAAATCTAGTTTAGTGAAATAACTCCTCTCAAAAAAAAAACAATTATTGCGAAGACAGAGAATTAAAAAATAAAAGAAAAAAATTTATATTTTTACATAACGGGTTAGGCATTTTTTTTAAATTTTAGCATTTTCTAAAATCCCAAAAGTTCTCTTTAAAAGCTTTTAAATGATACCCATATTGAAATCTAAAAATATATGCTACACAATCGTACTTTTCTATGAAAAGTTCAGAGGCCAATAACTCAGAAAATATAGGCGAGCGCCAAATTTTTCACTAAATGTTTTTTTTACTTATTTTCTAATTTTCTTTAGCTCCATATTTTTGTGTTTTTAATTGGAGTTACTTCATTGTTTCAAATGATATGGAAAAATTAAAGGCAGGCGTAGTGTCAAAACGACTGCCTCGAGGGACATGGCCCGATCTTGCTGATTTCCAATAGCACCTCTTTAAACACCATGTTTGATCGATTGGCGTATTTAAATTTTCTCTAGCTCATCTTGTGACTTGGCAAAGTTGATTTCAATACTAACACGGACGGATAGACGGAGAAAGTTATAAAAAGTGTTAAATAAACTTCTAGAGTCTTGATGCGAAAAGGAAAGACAATTTTTGTATTGACGAGGTAGTTAGTAGGTGGTATATGAGAAGAGTAAATGAAATGGTTAAGGCCTCTGTATAGTAAAACAAGGAAAACAGTGTGTGGCTGTTTTAGTCTCACCAGCGTCGCAGAGCAAAAAACATGAAACAAAAAACTAATTTCAATTAAAAGAACCTGTAATTTTTAAAAGTTAAAGACGTAACAATCTAAAGACATTTTCTTCTATTATCGTTCGAAAATAAATGGAAAAATAGTGATACATTACATTTCATATGTGTGAGTGTTGTAATGCTCAGAATTGTTTGCATTAAATTTCAAAATAAAAAAAGCATTCCCGTTGCTGTGCAATTAAATAAACATAAATCCGTTTCGACATAATCCAATTTCCATACAATTTCACAAACTTCAACACCTGCATGGCTTCTTCCTAAGAGAAAAAACGCAATAAAAAATTCTATAAATTTCAAATTCATAATAAAAAACAAATAACGAGTAAAAATTTATTCATGAAGTTACTCATGATAAAAAACTAAATATATTTTTCAAGAGAACTATGTAGCCTGTACGAACGTCTTATAGAATCGCACAATATTTTACGCCATTTGTAGTGTTTAAAGAGTGTTCAAATGTTTATCCCAGCTATTTGAAGATCCTTAAAAATGTTTTTATTTTTTTACTTCTAAATGTCTGCCTTCTATGATTGAAAACCAATGTCATCTATGTTTTATTTGCACTCCTTAAGGCACACCCTTTACATTTTAGGTTTATTTGTAATTTTTTGTGCCTTTTCTTACAGTTTACTTTTTTCAGATAACTTGTTTAAACAATTTTTTTAATTAAATAAATTTTACTTCAAAAGGTTACCTGACGCTCCTTTTTGCTACTGACTGACATATAAATCTTCTCTTTCTTACAAACAAAAAAAAAACAACAATGAAATTTTAATAAGCAAATTAGAGTCATATTTAATTATTCATTAAGTAATTAATAATAATTTGCAATTAAAAAAAACATTAAAGAAAAGTGAAAGAAATAACTCAACACAAAAAGTTGTTTAAACTTTTTAAGCTCTGAAACACACGAGGCGTAAGAAGAAGAGCGAAAAAAGATTTATAGACAGACGCCCCTTCACGCTTTTTTCGTTCATAAATTTTCCAACGGTTTCATTAAAACGGAAATTAAATTTAACATCCTTTGAAAATCTTCACCAGGATGGCGGGAGGCACCCCCTCATTTTTATATTTTTATATTTTTATAATGAACATTCGTACACCTTCACATTTATATGTAGAGTAGATGTAAATATTTATGTATGTATGTATGTATGTGTATTTTTTTAAATATGCATTTGTTAATTAACCATGTATTTAGCTTTAAGGCTCTGATTTTAGCGTGTGTGTGTGTGTGTGTGTAGGAGTTTGTGTTAAAAAACTTTTTCCCGAAAATAATTTGAAAAAAATCTTTGTAAAAGTTTTATTTTTTTTAACAAATAAAAGTTTATGTGCGAAAATTTTTAATTACATTAATTAATTACGGCAAAACTGCAGAAACTTCATTTTAAATTTATTCAACAGCAAAAAAAAATTTTTTTTCTTTATTTATTTGTCTTTTATTTTTTATCCTCCAGACCAATTAGTCCTGACACAACAACTGTAACAAACACTTGAAAAATCTTAAATCTTGTTTTGCATTGTTTTATTTCGTAATTTATATATCGCTTTTTTTTCTTCTTTAACAAACAGTGGGACTAAAAACACAAAGTAACAAAAATAACGTTGTTTACAGCGTCCCAGGCCTTTATTTTTGAACCTGGGATATCTAGAATATCAAAATGTTTACAAAAGTTGTTTTATAATGACCACTATAACAACAACAAAAACTAATAAAAGGTAGCAGAAAATAAAGGATGTTGCCGTCAAAACCAAACTTTTATGTTGATGAACCTGTCTTCTAAGCCGCTATAGGCAGAATATAGATTCCTGCCACGAGAAGCATAAAAAATATTAAATGTTAAGGAATTTCCGGAGGAAATGTGACTTTACGCTCGTGTACTTCTATTTTAAACCTGTAGACATTTAAAATTAACTCAGACTCAGATAAAAAGTAAAGGGTGTCCCCTGAAATTTTCTGAATTATAATAAGCAGACATTTTATGTTTCAAAAAATAAAAAGAAAATAAAATAAGAAATTAAAGGGTGGTCCATACATGCTACTGAAATCATGTTTTTCGTTTTTATATTAACTTTATCTCTTAAGCTCGAATAGGTTTGATTTCGCACATGTTGCGAATGTTGTTAAACGTTTTGTTATGTTATTTAGTTTCTCGTTATAAAATGAAATCCTGAAGAAACCAAAGCGAATTGCGGGATTTCGAATCAATAGGTGTAATAGCTGGCTTAAGAAGTAAAAAAAAATTGAGTAAAAAACAACCCCTTCACCATCTAGTTTATTGAAGTAATATCAAAAAAATAAATAAACAAATACTAAAGGGACAGAGAAATAAAAAATTAAAAAAAAAAAAATAAAAATTAAAAAAAGAAATTACATAAAAATGTCATCGGCTCTAAATAGGTTAAGCATTTAAAAAAAAAAATTTTATATCATGAAACATCTCTTCAAAAGCTCTTAAATGAATCCCATATTGATATCCTAAAAAATCTGGTGCACAATTGTACTTTTCTTTGAAAAGTTCAGAGGCCCATAACTCGGAAAAAGTAGGCGAGCGCAAATTTTTTCTTTTAATGTTTTTTTCTTATTTTTTAATTCTTTATCGTCCCATATATTTGTTTTTGTTTTTTTTTTTTTATTGGAGTTACTTTAATGTTGCAAATGATATGGGAAAGTTAGAGGCAGGAGTGGTATTTTGTCCGCTGCTTTGAAGGGCTGATTTTCAATAGAAACATTTTCGAATTTTTGTCTGATCAATTAGCGTATTTAAATTTTCTTTAGCTCATTTAGTGCCTTGGAAAAATTGATTTCAACCCTAACACCGACGGACAGACGGACAAAGCTCAACCGACTTCGCTAAGCAAAAGGACTCAGAATATATTTTATGGGGTCGGAAATGAATATTGTAGAAATTACAAATGGAATGAAAAACTTAAATGTACCCTTTTTCTACTTTCTGTGCTGAAGGGCATTAAACCTGTCCAATCTTTTTAGTTGTAATACTTTTAAGAAGATAAATATGTTTCACTTTAAAATCAATTATTAAATTTTCATTTAAATAAAATCAAAATTGTATTAAAGATTTTTTTTAAATCTAAAAATAAAAATTGGAAGGATATGTTTTAAAAAGGATAAAAGAAAATGTCCCTAAAAAAGTGCGTACAGCTTCTGTTTCTACGGACAAGCGAATGCGTTTAACATTTTTAGTTGAGCCACTGTGGCTGTGACTGTGACTGTGACTGAGCCTAAAGCTAATTCTTGTTGCAAATGAAATTTTCTAAAGCTTTTGCATTTTGTTTTAACTTTTGAGTATTAAGCTAAGTTATTGTTGTTGTTGTTGCTGCTGATGGTAACGATGTCTATGTGTTGCTTTCATATTGTACTGAGTCTGTACTGACAATAAGCCTGAATGTGCACATAAGAAAATCTAATTACGAGCAAAGGATGAGTGCTTAATTATAAGCAAACAGTTTTGTTTTTACTCGTTACGACTCTCAAGCACTAAAAATTTATAAAATTTATGTTTTTTTTTTTCTGTAGATTCAGTTTTGTATTTTTCATTGCAATCAAGGTAATTTTGCTGTAGGATCTATTTTGGGGCAAAATTATAGCAGTTTCTAGTTTTATTAAGTGCTTAAACAAAAAAGTAGAGACAATTTAAATATTTAATATTTTTAAAGACTGTAGCACAGTTAAGGTCTGCACTACGTCTTAAAAATTTTAACGATGGCGTGGAAAAATGGTACATCTAAGTTTGTCATTCCGTTTGTAATTTCTATAATATTCATTTTCGACCCAATAAAGTGTATATATTCTAAGTCCTTATGCATAGCGAAGTCGATTGAACGATGACCGCCTGTCCGTCCATGTTGGTGTGGAAATAAACTTTGCAAAGGCACTAGATGAGCTAGAGAAAATTTAAATTTGCCAATCGATCAAACATAGTTTCAAAAATTTTGCTACTGAAAATTAGCAAGTTCGGCTTATGTCGTTCGAGGCAGTGGGCTAAACACCACTCCTGCCTTTCCATATTATTTCGAACAAATCTAGTTTAGTGAAGCAATTCCAATATAAAAAAAAAATATGTGGGGCGGTAGAGAATTAAAAAATAAGAAAAAACATCAAGTGAATAATTTGGCGCTCGCCGAGTTATGGGCCTCTTTAATTTTCATAAAACAAGTTCGATTGCCAATATAGTCAATATGGGTATAATTTAAAAGCTTTTGAAGCGATCTTTTAGGAAATGCTAAAAAATTTTTTTTAAGCTTTACCCATTAAGAGCCCATAACATTTTTATGAATAATTTTTTTTTCTTAAGTTTTTAATTCTCTGTCACTCCAAGATTAATTTTTTTAATTGGAGTTACTTAACTGAACTAGATTTATGTACATGGTGAAGGGTATATAAGATTCGGTACAGGCGACTTTAGCACTCGTACTTGTCTTATACAAAATTAAATAAATATTTATTTCCAGACAAAGAGTGTGATATTCATTGAAAAAAGAGAACTGATATGAAACTAATCAATTAATATGAAAAATGAAACAGCGCAAAAAAAAACATGATTAAGAGCAACATATTGTTTTTGCTTCTTTTGATTGCAAACACCACTGTTGCACATTATAAATTCGCTATTTTCTTAACTTCTTATGGCTCTATCTGGCTACATACTTGATCCTAACCCGTCTTTAGGATCCTATGGTGTCGTATTTACTAAACAGGCGTTGTTACAAACGCAGCCATCCACGCTACACTACTGTGTCATTCCGGCAAAACATGAACTTCTCGATGCCTTGTTGAATAATCTAAACCATACACAGATCTCTCCACTACCTTGGCTTACACCCGAGCGAGTTATCTCTATTAATCCAATAGCCACAACTTAACATCTGCCGTACACTGTAATCATTTTCTCTTCTCTTTATTTAAAGGTCATCTTGACAACTATCTACTACTACTGCTTTTATTAAATAGACGTCTCCATTTATTTATCTGGACATTGCTTCACACAATAGTTGTCTTTCTCATTCCGGGAGTTTTGTTCTGCAGTTTCTTTATTTTAAATTGCCTTATACAATTATTATTCTTCCTCTGTAGTCATGTTTGAAGATAAGCTCGAACTTACGATCTTCTGTTTTACAGTACGCACCTCTACCAACGCAGCCATTGAGGTTGCTCAACTTGTGTCAGATACTTGTCGTATTATTCTATACACACACCCAATGGTGGTGGAAGTGACTTTTTCACCTTTCTGTTTTCTTACCACGCACATACGGACAATAACCACAGGCGTTGCCAATTCTTATGTTCGTAACAATATTATGGTTAAATTATAAATAATATTGTTGTAAAAACTTTCATTTACTGAATTTAGTTTTTTATTTATTTTAAAAAATTTTTATTTTTTTATTTTTGCATAGTAACAATTTGTTTTATTCACATAAGAGACATAAGGTCCTCAAGGACTGTCTTATTCCTGTTTACCTACTGCTACGATCTTCAGTTCATACCACCCTTGTTTTTTCTTTGCTGCTTCGATGTCATGTGGTCTCCATAGATCGTGTCAAATCTAGCGCCAGTTCAGTTTATGCGTTTCAGGTTGTTACTCGCACTCCGCCCATAAACGTTTGTTTCAAATGGTGTTTGGACAAAAAGTTCAAATTAATTAACTGACTAAAAATAATTCTGTCAAAGACAATATGAATTTATTTTTTTAGAAACCAAAAATTAATTGTTTACTTTCAACCATATTTTTATTACAATAAAATGAACTTTTTATAACAGCTTTTATTCGTTACAACTACTTAATGATCCCAAGTTAACAGAAACTTGTTTTTTCTGACTAAAGTATGGTTTAAACCAACGATAATTTGGTCACTGCTATCATATATTGTAAAGTTAATGTCGTGTTCTGGGACCGATATAATTTTATTTCTTTCACGTCTCATGTGACAATAATGGTAAGAATAATAACGCACAAACAAGAAATCAATTGAATTCTTTAAAACGTCATTTCAACGAGTATTAAGGCCGGAGCACATAGAATCCGTCATATATTAAACTTTGACAAATTCAACTGTCACAATCAATACGTGTCCGTCAACGCAAAGTACAGTTGGTCAACTTTTGACGTATGTTAAATACTTTGACAACTATCAACTGCTTCTTTTTCTCTGTTTTCTTTTAACTCTTGCTGTGTTTCAATTGTGTTTTGTGATTTTAATAAAAAAATTTTGGTGGCAAACAATAAAATACAAATTTAATTAAATTAACAATTGAATAAAATAAAAATTAAATTTAAAAGTGAATAAAAATAGAGAAAAAATTTTGGTTTAACATCCGTCAGCAAAGTATTAATTGTGCCAACCTCATCCGTCGCTACTTTGACTTTAATTGAATTAGTCAAAGTACAACGTATGACGGATTCTATGTGCCCCGGCCTTTAAGTTTGGAAACTGTTTAACTATTTTTCTAAACACTCTACAAAGTTTCTTCTTTTTTCAAATTATATTTATGCGTTTGTTCTTGTTAACTTGTTAAACTAATTTTTTCTTAAATGAATTTTCTATTAAGAGCCATTTTCTTTGGCATTTTCTATTGAGTTTTGAATATGATGAAATATTTTAAGGCCAGAAAAACAGAAACAAAATTATAAAATGAAAAACCATCGTTCATTACTCATACTTCTTAAATTATAATATACACACATACATATACATGTTTATATATATACAGGCATGTATGTATGTATATATGTTGGTATGTGTGTATCTTGTCATGACCATCGTTATTTGCATCTGCATCTACATCATACTCATTTTAAATTCTCTTTCTTTCTAAATACTAAAATAAAAGTGAAAAAATAATTCCATTTGAAAAACATCGAAACATGGAAAATATGTAAAATGAGTAAAATGAATGAAAAAAGTTTCTTCTTTTTTTTAATTTAAATTTCTCAACCACTAACAAAGAGAAAAATAAAAAAAAATTAACCCCGAATACGATTAAGGAAAAATGTTTTAAATCGCGAAAATATTTAAATGTTTTTAAAATGAAAATTTCATTTCAATTTGTGGGTTTTTTCAGGTTTTTTTATTTTCAGTTTTTAGTTGTCAACGAAAATAAATCCAGCGAAATAAAATAAATTAAATGATGAGAATTACAACAGTTTCAGATGTAAAATGTGCTAAAAGGTGGGCAGGAATATCGTTTTGACATTTTGTTTGTCACAAGGATTAAGAAGTCTTTTGTGGAAAAATTGGTTGTTAACGTGTAATTTTTAATATCCTTTTGTTGCACAGTGGAATAATACTAAATTAGATGATGCAAGCAAAAAGTTCCATATCAAATTTTGATTTTAAAAAGAGATAAAAACTGAAAAAACCGAGTTCTTATGCACGACAACGCAAGTTCTTCGTATACTTTCAAAAGCAGCCTTTAGAAGAATTTTTCCAAAAAAAATCGACTTTAAAACAGATTTTATGTGTCAACTATAGGGGCACCCTTTAATTTCCAAAATCAAATTTTATACTCGCTGTTGTAGTAGACTTAGCAATCACGTTCTTTGTAAATTTCAATAGCCTGTTTATAACGGTTAAGCAGTGTGGCCATATAAATCAAATTACATCAACTACTGTAACACCCTTTAATTTATGACTAAAATTTTTTGTGTTTCTTCTTGTACTTAGCAAAGAAGTGGACATTCTGTCTATCAAAAGTTACGGCCATATAGTTCAAATTACGTTAATTATAGGAACACCCTTTAATTTCTAAGTTCTAATTGTAAACTTGTTGTTATAGCGGACCTAACAATACATTTTCCTTGTAAATTTAAGCTGTGTGTCTAGAAAGGTTTAACAGTTTGGTCACATACATCAAATTACATTAAATATTGGGACACCATTTAATTTCCAAATCAAAATTTTTATACTTGTTGTTGTAGGGGAGTTGGAAAAACAGATTCTTTGTGAATTTCAATCATCTGTCTACAACTGTTCAAGAGTACGGTTATATACATCAAAATAAACGAACTATTGGAGCACCCTTTAATTTATAATTTTGAATTTTCATTTTTGTTACTATAACGGTCATAGCAACCGATATTCTGTCCAATTGGCAAGCGTTTGTCGCTGTTTAACCTCTTCTTAACATACTCTATGTGGCTCTCTCTCCCTCTCTCTTTCGCAATCATGTCCTGTTTATAGTTTGTTCTGCTTTGTAGCTGCAGAAATATCCGGACAGATTTATTAATTAGACTAAGAATGAGCTTCATTTCTAAGAAAGCTACTTTAAAGATTAAAGGCCGGGGCACATAGAATCCGTCATACGTTGTACTTTGTCGTATTCAACTGAAGTCAAAGTAACGTCGGATGAGGTTGGCACAATGAATACTTTGCTGACGGATGTTAAATCAAAGTTTGCTCTCTATTTTTATTCACTTTTAAATTTAATTTTTATTTTATTCACTTGTTAATTTAATTTAATTTGCATTTTATTTCTTGCCATCAAAATTATTTTGTTAAAATCACGGAATACAATTGAAACACAGCAAGAGTTAAAAGAAAATTAAGAAGAAGGAGAAAAAGCAATTGATAGCTGTTATGTTATATAACGTTCGTCGCTTACCAACTTTTGTACTTTGCGTTGACGGACACATACTAATTGTGACAACGCTCATAAGAAAACATGTATTTTAACCGACTTGTCAGTTGAATATGTCAAAGTTTAACGTATGACGGATTTTATGTACCCCGGTCTTCGCCTCTCGCCGTTTTATTTAGTTTTCTTAAACCCACGTGAATTCTACTATCCTTTGAGAGGTGGGTTAGTTTCCTCAAATATTATTTTAGATCGTTTTATTTGCAGAGTGGCATCAATCTGACAATATTTGTGGTTAACATTCTAGGAACTGACATTTCTGCATCTTTCTAAGCTTTTTTTACTCAAATTTATACAAAGAACAACCTTCTCTTCCTTATAGGCCCTCATTTCTACAGGCGCCTATCTAAAGTAAAAGATATTATAAGTCCACCTGAATAAAAGCTTTTTATTAGGCAGATCGACTAGTAGTCATACTCTAGTGACCAAGCTTCTCCTGATTATACATTCTACCCTTACCTTTCTCTGCCCGAGGCTACCAGCAAAACCTTTTAAAACCCAAAAAGCAATTCGATTAAATTTAAAAAAAATTATAAAATAAAATCAATATTTATATTGAAAAAAAACAACAACAATATTATTACATAATAAACTATTTTCTAACAAAAATATTAAATTAAAATATTCTGAAATTAATGCATACGAACATTTTATTAATTGAAATACTTCTGGCTTTTTTTTAATTGCTGTGTAAACAAAAATTAATTAAATTTCCACAATTAATTAATAAACTAGAAATTACAACAACAACAAATAAAAATAAAATATGTAAAAAATAATCATACTTTAACAAAAAACAACAACAACTACTGTTACTTTGTTATTCAATATAGGAATTGTCTAATAAATGAAACATTTCAATTAATCATAAACCAACATTCAGCCACAATTGCAATTGAAATTTATGAAAACAAGATACAAATGAAATAAAAAAAATTAAAAATATATCTGACTGATCATTGGAGCCAATTCATTCCACCGCCAAAGTGGTTGGTGGCTTGTAGTTGCATGATACACTATAACAATTTTCTAAAATAGCAACAAATTGTGTTTTATGATGACAATTATTTTTCTTCAGAGCATTAGACTGGCACAAGTTTGTTGAATAATGAAAATTGCAGTTAATTATAACAAAATAAGTTATAAAATTTTCTATTCAGATCTAGGAGCAAATTATGGCACTCGATATCGATCAAAATTTACATTTAAATTCTATAGAAATTTCGATCGATATCGAATGCCGTAATTTGCCCCCTGACCGGTTTTCTTATCTAATTTCTATTAAAAAAAAAACACAAGTATCCGGGGTACCCGTTTTATTTATTTCCAGCCACTTAATATTTTACTGTTGTCATACCTTTCGGTGAAGACCGTCGTCATTGACTGTTTATTTGGTAAGTTTAGCGAGCGTTTGAATATCTTCCCAAATTTCTGGGGAACTTTAAAAGTGATCAATTTAATTTGTTTTCAGTTTTCCCTAAAAAAGATGATCAACCAGTCACTCGAAACAAGTCAGTAATTAATATTTAAAAAGCATGAGTGGAGCGTAATTTTTCTAAAGTAGCAGCCTGAAATTTTTTGCAAGTCAGTTGATTACATTTTGCAAAATAAAATTTTAAATTTAAGATAAATTTAAACCTAAATCGAAAACAATTTTCAGCAAGTCAATTTTTAGTTTCATCTTGTCTCTTGCATTACATGCTCTGAGGCTTTGGCACGAATTCATAATTACTCAGCATGCGCTTTAACAAATTTTTGGGAAGCCAACACAATATTTTGTGACTCTATAAAGGCTCGACCTAACGATTTCTTGTATAGCAAACATGTGCCTTAAACATGCGCAATCATACAGACCACAACCCGAACTGCTTAATGTCTCGTTAAGCAACTATGCGTATTTTAACAGCCCAGCCATTTTATTAGCTTCGGCTATATTCGATCCACAGATCTCTTATTTACTAGTCATATGCTTTTACACACTTAAGCTGCCAGGCACGTGATAATATTTCGTGGCTACGGCGAGCATCGAACTCATGATCACTTGTTTACTGAACAGATCACCGAACCAACTCAGCCACAAACTATAATTTTGTATCTTTCCATTTTAACTCCACCAGGGAGCATTTTGTCTTGGAGAGTTTCAGCTCCTTGTTGTTATATCTTCTAGGGTATAAGAGTTGCCCGAACTTTCGAAGTTACTCACCGCTTTAATTAAACTACTGGTTCACAAGATAACGATATTTGAAGCAGGGAGAAACGTGATGGCTCCAACAGCGGTGCAGTGGAGTTTAGATGGTATTAAACTCTCAAGCAAGGAATGATACACAATTGTACTAACTATGTGCTCGAAATTGAAACTTGGTCTTTATATGCCCAGAGGGTGCTGGTAGACACTTCATATGCAGCCAGTAGTAAAATCACCTTCATCTTTTGATACTGACGTTAATCTGTACAATTCTTTCCATAGTTTGGATCACGACTTAATTGTGTTTAGTATGCAGGAGCTTTAACTATCTCATCAACTGTTCTTTACTAATTCATCTACCACAGCTATACAACCCTCGTTTTGCTTTTCTTATCGAGACTCTTAAAAATTTGAATCGGTATTTTAAGCAACTGAACTATTGCAAAAATAATTTTCTTAATTTTTTTAAAGAGAAGTAGCACTTCAGGTAATAAGACCTTTTTAAGTATTTTTTCGTAACCGTGCTACATTCTTTAGGAAATAGATGGATAAGAGACAGGTAGTGAAAGGAGAATTATTGCCGGCGATTATGCTATGAAGAAGTACCGACGAAGGAGGCTGCATGTTTAATGTTGATTTTGAATATGTGTTTATAGCATTAAACAGAAAAAAACATTTGTATTTTTTTATTGCCGCAGGGGTTGAACCCTGGCCAACCAGGTTTGTAGTTAAAGTGCTTACCACCTGGACTACACTCTTTATAATGCAAACTTTAAAAGTTGAATTCATACTTTCTTTATATCCAAGACTTTGTTGGGATTTGAACTTACGATCCTCTATTTAGCAAACAAAAAGACAAATCGACAAACTCAACTGCGTAACCATCGTCAGCTGAACTTCGTTTAATGTACTACATAGACACCACACTTGTTAGTGGTAAAGGGTAACATTTTAACATTTCTAATAGACAGCTTTGGTTTTAAGCCTTGTTGTGGCAATATATAAACAGTTTCTTATTTTGGCTTATAGATTTTTTACTTTGAATGCTTTAAGGCAAGAGAATCAAAGGACCAGCTGTTATTGCTTGAAATAGGCTAGCAGTAGTTACACTGAACACTATCAGCCACAGTGAAGACTTGTTCATAGTTGATTGAAAAGGCTCGTCATGTTACAAGGAAAAAATATTTTACAGCGACACTGAAAATTATTTTCTTTTTTTTTAAAGTTCAAAAATTTGTCCACTCAGCAACAGTTACGCAGCCGCACGCTTTTTACAGACATCAGCAAGTTTTATAACAACAACAATAACAACTAAAAAATAAGAATAGAAAAAATGTCACTGGTCACTGGTCCGACGGTATGAATGCTGGTACTAATTACCGTTCATACTTCTAGATACAACATTCTTGAAGCAAACTCGCAAGAACACCATCATTTGAGCTATCAAGTACAAGCTGAGGGGAGTTCGTAAGATATCCGAATGCGACAGGTTGGGTTTGATACTGTAAATCTGGATACATGCAGCATTATTCGGATGAGAAGAACTTGATCTTAAAAATTTTTGTGTAAATTTCTAAACCTAAAAATCCTCTACAAATTGTGATCACCCTAATAAACTATTTGTATATGTAAATATATTTTTTTAGATATTACTGTATGTATGTGTATGTGTGTGCGTGTGCAGTTGTGTATGTAAAATTATTTAAGTATGAATATATAGTTTATAATTGAATGTTTATGAATAATACGATTAGACAGTAAAAATATTTTAATTTACTTCAATTAAGAATTAATTAAGAGTCATATAAATATGGGAGGCCTTTTAATAATGCAGCGTTCAGCCAAACGTTTCCAATAGCAACAAAATATTTTATTATGCAAACATAGAAACAAAGTCCCGGTTATAATGTGCCTGCCTGCCATGAATGGTAGAGAGATCATTGCCACTATTTGTAATGAAAATTTATAATGAATTTGTTGCATGTATTCGCTTTAACTGAGAAACCCCTTCTTTGTTTTTTTTTTTATTTTTTTATTGCCTCTAAAATAATTATATTTATTTAAGTGTTTTTAATTATTTAATTGGAAAACATAATAATTGACACGATTTTGGATTTTATTGAAATTTACAACACAACTCTCAACACATATTTTTAAGTGAGTGAAAAATAAATTTGTAAAAATTTCTTATGATTTTTAATAGGATTAAATTAATAAATGCGGGTGTGATGTGAGTTCTGTAGTCAAATATTTTATAAGATAAAAATAAAATCAGAGATATGAATTTAATATTTAATAAGAAGTCCTGTATTTATGCTACAAATTCAAATTACTAGAGGGAAATCAAACACAGACTAAAATTTTTAAGCCAAAAGAAGATTTAGGTAACATAAGGTACGAATAGACATAAATTGTTGTTGGTATTTTATCTAAGGCCAGAAGGGCAATAGTCCTATTGTAACACTATTATGATCTTAATTCGTGTCGTAGAGCTAACGGCAGCACATTACTTGAACTTAATATGAGCGATATCAGCTTGATATTTGAAATCAAATGATCTGACTGCGTTACTTCCTTTTCTTATTATTTTAGAACGGTCATGAGGAGGTTACTACACTCTCCTTGTAATAAAAAATCGTTTTATACAACCCCATTCGGTAGTGTGCAACTAGAGCAGACAAAATTGTTCCTTTTGGTCATCAAACCTATAGCGGCAGTACGCACTCACTCATCCGGGGCCATCGTTACCTCTCAACTTGCAGTTAGGCCCTGGGTGCTTTTCTCTAAATTCTGAATTTTGTCTTTAATTAAGACTGGCTGGTTGGTTAATTAACGAGACAAGTTTTCTTCGCGCAAACAAACAAGAAAAGTCGCAGAGAATCTGTTTTGACAAAACCACGCCACTCTTCAAGTCAAATACGCAATAGTAAGCGGGTATTTAGATTGAGATATCTTAGAAGATTACGAAACCTGACTCCAAAAATCTCACCAAGTTCAGCCATTCATTCAGTCGATGGTTAACTTTGGAGATTCTGTACGTTGGGTATTTTGAGTCTCAAAGAAAATAACAAAAACTAGACGACAGGAAAATGTAATGCAGCATTTTCTGGACCGCTACATCCTTCATCAGCACTCTTCGCATTTATCTACTCTAGGTTGTGTACATTGTAAACATCATCTATTTAATAAACTAATTTTGTAAATAAGAATACGAGGAGTATTTCTATCAATAATAATTTGGTTAGACAAAGTCGACAAACAAATTAAAGTATTTCTTTACTGTTCTCTTTCTAACTTGTTTTGTACATTTGCTTTTGCTTTGTACCAACCATCGGTTGATCAGGAATGCAATTTTTTTATTTTTAATCATTTTTACTTGTTTACTCACAACATTAAAGATGGTGTTTTGGTATCATATTGACCATGAATATACATGCGCTGTGCCTTGCGTTTTTAAAATTAATTTTTATGAAATTAGGAGTTGAACTGTGAATATACTGGATGACTGATAAATTTTCCTACACTAAGAATTAAATAACTTTTTGTAAAGTTAATATAATTTATTTTTTTAATTTATTTAAAAAATAAAACATTTTTATTAAAGTAATTCATGAAGGTTTGAAAATTAATGATTTTAAATGACCACTACCCCCGGTGACACATGTGCGATATTTTGTCAAAAAGCTATTCATTACTGCCTGGAGGGTTGAAGCAGGATTTTCCTTAATTACTGTTCGATTTCTTTTGGTTTGGTTTTCTTTTGTAATTTTTCTGTTTGCAATAACCCCACGAACAAAATCAGGTGCAATTGGGTGAGAGGACATTGTTGCCAACGGAATATGGAGTTTCTTGATATCAGCTTATTGGGGATTTTTTGTTGTCCCATCTTGTTGAAACCACATGGATTTTAAAGGTATTCTTTTTTCGGTGAAGTTCTGGAAAAAAAAACTCTTTTAACATTTTAAATAACAGCCTCCATTCACCATAACAGTAAAACCGTTGTTTTCGAAACGTAAGACCCGACAATAAACATTGATGAACACGAAGTGGATGCAATGGAATTACTCCAGCTGCTACAGCAGCGATAGTTCCCTGCGTCTGAACTGAGGAACCCCGATAATAAGGCTTTCTTGCGATTGTGCCTCGCTTACCAAAATTAATCACGAGCCTCATTATAGGCCATTTGCTATTAAGAGTGCCGCCAAACGTGAGCCTATATTCTCTTTGGAAGAGAAATACGGACTCGAAAGCGTTAAAGCGGCACACTATCGAAATTCTTGTTTCATTGTCCCAAGTCTTCATTTTCGGTAAATCTAAAGATCAATAAAAAATAATAAAAATAGAACGGTAACAAATTATTACTATTTTTTTTTTTTGTTTTTTTGCTTGCAGCTTTTATGAGCCACCCTGTAAATGAACTAAAATTAATTTTTGTTGTCGGTAAAAGTTAAAAAGAATTAATTTAATTTAAAACCTAATATATATTGATGTTAAAATGCTCCATGTAGCGAATCGCAGGGTGTCTGCGATTATTTAAATTTTAAAAATTTTTATATTTACAGCTTAAATATTTTCATTTCACAAAATATAAAAAAATAACTAAAAATTATTATATTTTTCCTTTTCATTTTAGTAATTGTGGTTTTCGACCTGTTTTAAACGATACACCAACATCTTTAACTGGAGTGAGTTCTACGGGACGTTCAAATCATGCAACTTCATTATTTTTGCCACCACATTTGGCTTCTTTAAGTTCACAATTTTCACAGCAGCCACTGTTTCCAGGATTGAAAGGTTAGTAATCAACAAATGAAAAATGATATTTTTTAAAGTTGAATTAAAAAAAGAAAAAAACTTTTTAACAATCACTTCCTTTCAAAAATATTAAAGCATAACAATTTTCTAAGTTTTAAAATTGTAAAAAAAAACAGAAATCAAACCTCTTATTATGGCCCAGATTGTCGATATTGTGTCAAAAATACTTTGCATAAAGACAGCTTAACACTCAATCAATATGCCTTCGGAATAGATAACTTAACGCCACGTCAACCAAAATTAATGTTGTTTAGAAAAAAATATCTTATTGATTGATTTTGTTTACATCTTGAGTTTACAAAGATTTTTTTTTTGTTTTTGCTTTTAGTTAAATTAGCGTAACAGCTGCTCCCTAAACTTTTTTAAAAATTCAATTGAATTAAACAGTCATAAATATTTTAATCAAATTTATTTGATTTATTTTTCAATTTGATTTCTTGCAGGTGTTCCCTCATTTCCTGGTCTCTGTTCATGCTGTACTCTTAAGCCACCACATTCTACAGCCAATTCTGTGGCGGTTTCTTGCTCTTCAGCTAATAGTTCTCCTGATTCCCCACCACATTCTACCCACTCCAATTGTGATCCACGTTCATCTTCAGTGGCTGAACTGAGACGCAAAGCTCAAGAACATTCTGCTGCCTTATTACAATCCCTACATGCTGCCGCTGCAGCTGGTTTAGCATTTCCGGGCCTTCACTTGCCACCACTCTCGTTTCATCATCATCACACTTCATTGACAAGTGCCCATCATCATGCTGCTGCTGTCAGTGCTCGTTTGAAAAATGAAGCACAGGATATGACTGCCAGCACCATGAATGGTTTAGTTGCCAATATGATGCCTTCAGTAACCAGTTTAATGGATCAATCATCACCAAATTCAAACCAAACGCCAACCACATACCAGCAACAACAACAGCAACAGCAGCATCAATTACATTCCGTAGCTCAACTTTCGCCACCAACAACACCAACCCAAACTTCAAACTCTTCGAAAGACACTCCATTAAATTGTACCAATGGCACAGTTATAACAAAATCTGAATGAATATAAAAAGAATTTTCTTAATGTTTTTGAAGGGGTTCTTTCCCATTCAATATTTTCTAGAAAACATTTGTAAAAGTTTATAAAATTTTTATTGTAAAAATTTTTCATTTGTCGAGTTAAATTCAGTGATTTTTCAAATATTTTACGCCGCATATAAATTGAAAGTAAAATTAGATTTATAACAAACGCCATAATGCTACTGGAGGCATGGAGCAACTTCAAGCATTAAAATTAAGTAAAACTCGTAATCATTTTAATAAAAGTCGGAGTTAGCCTGTTTTTAGAAGGAGGGATCTTTTCAAAAGATTTGTCATTTAGAAAAATAACAGTTGGATTGTGGAACGCTAAAATCCAGAAATAAGCAATTACATTCACTTACCCAATTGTTCAGCGACAAGCTAAATGAAGTCCCGCAGAATTATAGAGCACTTTAGGCGGGATCTAAAGATGTTCATAAGTTTTCTCTCTTTTATGGGTCAATGAACACAGAAAAAACATTTTGCATCAATTACGTATTTAATTTAAAAAAAAAGCTAACAATTTTCTAATTAAATAAATAATTGATTTAATTAAATATTTAATTAAATTGATATTTGAAAACGAATAAATCTTTAATAGATTCAAAAACTTTTTTCTGTAAAATGGGAAATGTTCAACAGTTTTTAATTTGTTTAATAAGCGCAAATGAAGTAGAAATGAGCACCTTCTGGCGACGAAAATCGTTGACCACGCATTTTTTTCTTGATGTGCGGAAACAAGAAGAAGTCATTAGGTGCCAAGTCAGGGCCGTACGGCGGATGACCCATTAATTCGTCGTTATGGCCGGTCAAAAACGCTCTGGTTTGAGCCGATGTGTGAGAGCTCGCATTGTCATGGTGAACAATGATTCTTCTTCTCTAGTTGGTTTTTCGAATTTCCCCGATGACTTCAGGCAAACAAATTGTAGTGTACCACTCAGAAGTGACCGTCTTACGTTCTCAAGCGGAACAGTCGCCACATGACCAGTTTTGCCGAAGAAACAGGCGACCATTTGCTTCGAAGTGCTTCTTCCACGAACAACTTTCGTTGGATTTTGCTCGTCTTTGAAGACCCATACGGTCGATTGTTGTTTCGTTTCGGGCTCATACGCATAGATCCATGATTCGTCACCTGTTACGATCTTATAAACGTCTTTTGAAGCACCGCAATCGTATTTTTGCAACATTTCTTTGCACCAATCGACACGAGCCTTTTTTTGAGCGACTTTCAAATCGGGCGGGATCCAACGAGAACAATCCTTTTACGGCCAGGTGTTCATGCAGTATCGAATGTATGTCCAAGGATGTCTCTATCTTTCGGTATGTCGCATGTCGATCTTGCATTATGAGTTCACGCACGGCATCAATGTTCTCTGGTACAACAGCCGTTTTTGTACGACTTTCACGGAATTCGTCTTTGAGCGAGCTTCGGCCACGATTAAATTCATTATACCAATTTTTCACAGTGCTATAGGATGATGCTTTATCGTCATACAAAGATTTAAGTTCATCAATGCACTCTTGTCGTGATAATCCACGTCGAAAGTTGTGAAAAATGATGGCACGAAAATGTTCACGAGTTAATTCCAGTTTTTTTTTTCTATATTAATTTTTTCAAGTCACTGTAAACAACACAAATAATGGTCGTACGCCAAAACTTTTTGAGTACGATTATGCTTAAAAATGACAAACTTTCCAATGGAAATGTCGGATTGCACTTGGCAGCACTCAGTGTTGCCAGGCCAGAAATATATATAGCAGCCCTCGTATATAGATTTAAGCCTATAGGTTTCAGAATCACAAAGCTGAGATGAAAAATTGAAACCAAAAACCATTTTCCCATGGCCTAAATGTTTTTATTGGGATTTTTACTATGTGATTTGGGAATTCAGAACTCGGTTTGTCAAAATATAAATTTTTTTACTGCTCATAATTTAATCCAAATGCTTTTGACAAAACAAATTTTATTTCATGCTTAATATTTGTAGTTTCTTCGAAAGTAAAAATTTAAGAAAAATTTTTTGTAAATCCACAAATCCGATTTTATTTTCACTATTTTCTAATCAGAAAGTAAAAGAATAGTTTTTATCGTAATAAATAAACAAAAGCCTTTTTACCTAAGAAACTTTTTAGTCGTCTCCTTTTTATTTATGATATTTAATGTGGCTACAGTTTTGTAAAAAGAATATGTGGCAACTCCCATTACATAATGTTTTTATACTCTTCACCAAAAAAAAAAAAAAAGTGAAAAAAAGGGTATATCTAAGCTTGTCATTCCGTTTATAATTTCTACAATATCCATTTACGACCCCATAAAGTAAATATATATTATAAATCCTTATGCAGAGCGAAATCGATTAAGCGATGTCGATCTGTCCGTCTGTACGTCCGTGTTAGTGTTGAAATCAACTTAGCCAAGGCAGTAGATGATCTAGAGAATATTTTATTACGCCAATCGATCACACATAGTTTTGAAAAAGTTGCTATGGAAAATCAGTAAAATCGGTCCATGTCCTTCAAGGCAGTGGGCTTAACACCTCCCCTGCCTTTAATTTTTCCATATCATTTGGAACAAATCTAGTTTAGTGAAATAACTCTAATCAAAAAATTAAGTTTGGACGCGATATAGAATTAAAAAAAAAGAAAAAAAATATTAAGTAAAAATGGCGCTCGCCTATTGTTACCGAGTCATGAGCCTCCGAAATTTTTATAGAAAAGTACGATTGTGCACCATAATTTTTTAATATATCAAGATGGGTGTCATTTAAAAGCTTTTGAAGAGATATTTAAGGAAATATTAAAATTTAAAAGTAAAATTTAAAAAAAAATGCTTAACCAATTTAGAGCCGATGAAATTTTTATTACAAAAATTTTATTTTTATTTTTTTAATTCTTAATTCTTTGCCACCCTTTCTTTTTATTTGTTTTTTTTTTTTTTTTTTTTTTTTTGAAGTTACTTCACTACACTAGATTTACATACATGATAATTATTTTTATTTTTTATTTATTTTTATTTTTTTTATTTAAAAATTTGATAATCTAACCATTAGATATTTGATCACAGTTACTTCTGTTACTTAAAAAAATGCGTAATAATAATATTGTTGACAGAATCTCGCCAATTTTTAAAATATATTAAAAGATGTTAAATACTCCTCATGACATGATTTACAGAGATAGTAGGAACAGGTTCTGGAAAGCTTTTCTGTTATAATTTATTTCAACAATATTCTAAAATCGGCAGAAAAAATGGAAATAATAATTAAACGCGATTTATGTAAATAAGTAATAAAAGTATTTTAAAAATCTTATATATGCAAAAAATATATATTAAATCGATGGTAAAAAATAATTATAACACAATATAAAAATAATAAAAATAAAATAAATTTTTTAAGATATTTTTAAAATGTATAAATCTTGCCTAAAAATAAATTATGTATTTAATTATAATTATAATAAGAATATATTAAAACACGCATCTATACAACTTTGCTTCCCTCGGTATTTTTCACAAACAAAATCAAGATTTTTTGTAAAGAAACTGTTTAAATGAGTATAAAATTATTGAACAGAGTGTAAAACTAAAGATATGTACTTCCCCTAATTTTTTAGTTACTAAACAATTTTCATGTGGGTGTAAACTTTATTTACTTCTTAATAAAGTTTGTGATTAATGTATGCTATCTATCAAAATATGTGATATCCTATAGGGTTGCCAGATGATATAGGTTTTGCTTGAGTTTTGAGCAAGCAAAAAGCAAGATATGTATTTGTAGAGATTTTTGAAGCCCAATAAAAGAACAAAATAATTTATAATGTTTCTTAAATTTCTTTAAATTTTTTTAAAAAAGATCTTGTAAACAGCGATAAAACGTTTTATAATATTTTTAGTATAATTTTTTTGTAAATCTGTTTAAACACATATACTTTCTTAATAATTTTTTGAAACAAAATTTTTTTTGTTAAATATCAAATATTTTAAAAATTTTTAATCTGGCAACCCTATACCCTCTGGATACAACCTTGCTGTATAGCTTTTCAAAATAAGGACCATTTGTTTTTCAATCTTCCATTTAATTGTAAATGGTGGTCTGCAGAGTTAAAAACATTTGAAAAATAATTTTTCTGTAAGAGATATTTACATAATTCACTATTTGTAGAATTACAACCCTGCAAGCATTTTCTATTCACTACATCATTACTTCATGGCGTTGAAATGCATCGCAAGTAATATCGAATTCTGATCTAATTAGTATCCCCAGTCGGGAAGAAACGTAACACTACAGGTTTACGACTAATGGGAAACTATTTAACATCTCGAAAAAGGATTTAAATTGAGTATTCTGGTGGTCTCGAATATGTGTCTGTTAAAAGGGTTAAAAGGTTCTCTTTAACAGTATTGAGTATACATTTTTTTAAAGTAACAGAGTTCTGCTTTATCAAAACAGAACATGTTAATGTTAACATAATGTAAAGGTTTGAATTAACGGAACACTGCACAAATCAAACTAAATGACATTAGTGTTTTTGTTTATCTGTTACATTAATTAATTTACTCTTAGTAGAGTCGAAGTTGTAAACTATAAAAGATCAATATTCGACGCATAGGAATTCAATTAAATTTTTGTAAATTTTTGAGCAATCAACTTATTATCATCTGGTAGTTAAGAAAAAGTTACTCGCGTCTTCTTATTAAATTAACTTTTGGTAGGGACGAAATATTTATTGTTAGAAGATCTTACTTTGACAATAATATATTTTGTTTTTGTAAAATAAATTTTTTTATTTAAAAATGCAACTTTTTCCCCCGGGTTTTCCACCTAAAGTAAAGCAAGTAATTAAATGTTTCATGACCCTGCCTTTCCCTTCTTTTGAGGCAAAAAGAAATCGCATTTTTTAAACTGTTTTCTTATTATCTGTTGGGCAGCTTCTAAAGCATAATACTTTTTTTTTTGTCCCTCTAACACGATACTTAATTTTTACCTTTAAGAGCACACACACACACATACAAGACACTTTCAGTCAAACACATTTTCTCCTCATTCTTTTTAAATAAAATTAGCAACTCCATGACTAAAGCATTTTTCAAAGAAATGTTTTTTTTTTTATAAAAATCACAGAAGCAAAGTTGTTCACCTAAAATTAGTTATAAAAAAACGTCTTATGCAATATATAATTAATATAATTCTTTACCGTTAAATTTAGGAAACCAAATAAATAATTATGTAGTTAATAAAGATATAAATAAAAAAGTTAAAAAAAAAATAATTTGTTAAGCTTTCTTTTCTTTAGGAGATTAAGCAAAGTACAAGCTTTAGGAGAAGGTATCATCACTTTAATAAGATGTAAAATGTTGAATAAAAACATTGTAAACTGAGGACAGGGTTTGATACAGATTAACATCAGTTCCGAGCCGCAGCCATAAGCCTGACAGTCGTCTTACCAGAAGGTGAACACAATGTGTCTCGCAGCGCTTTCAAGGTTAATAGCAACACCAGCATTTGGAAAAATTAATAATTTTTGTACAATAATTATTTGTTCTGCAACTTGTTCTTAAAACACTTGTTACATTTGTAATTGAAATAATTTTTTAAATTGTATTTTTATTTTTAATCAAATTGAATATAAAAATTTTGTCACTTTTGCGTCTCCACTAGCCTTCAACTTGGTATGAACATCATGTCACACATGAATTCAGTTAATGTAGGCTCTCAATGTTTACGTTTCGTTAATGTATAACCATCGTTGGCCGAAAATTTATCTGATCGACGATGTTCACCATCAAATATGACTTTTAGTGTGATTTCTGAATTTCGAAATTACGCCATTGATTGATGAACAATGCGAACACGAAACATTGAAACAACCCTGACGACAAAGAGAACATTATGCTTAATAGAGCTTTC
Organism: Cistogaster globosa; assembly: GCA_937654795.1. NCBI lineage: Eukaryota > Metazoa > Arthropoda > Insecta > Diptera > Tachinidae > Cistogaster > Cistogaster globosa. The sequence goes on along the minus strand of OW569404.1, from coordinate 134,640,291 downwards.
GCCACTTACAAGAACATGGACAAATAAATACCGTTAATCTGCCGGCGTTAAGTGCCTGTCATGTTTATGGCTAGTGGAGACGTAGGGTAAAACAGAAAACGAACAATTCAAAATTTTTTCACTGTTAAAAGTAATAGCAAATTGAAGTACTCAGCTTGCAGAGCCGTGTCATTACTACTTGCTTGAGAGCTATAGACCAGCTTGATAGTCTTAACCTTCGCAGCATTTATTTCAGGATGCAACAGTGTCCGCGTTTTTGATTTAAACCACAGCCAACACTCTCCGAAGAGCCTCACCGGTGCAGAGATTGTACTATTTGCTGGTAACCAGATCTCTTGGTAGTTCACTCATTGGCCAAACTTTGAAGGTCCTTTTAATTTAATTGAAAGGGTCTGTAAGCTCAGGGAACTAGTGCCGCTTTATACCTTCAAAATCAAAAAGTCAGCGAGTCGAAATTCGCCAGGACAACATGCCCTCTTGGGGTTGAGTATGAGAAAAAAATAATAAGCATTTTTAGGCCTCTGAATCGAAAAGATTAAAAGGTAACTCTGTTGTTTTCGATCAATGTTCGGTCACCTGCATCTGTGGCTTTGATAACTTGGCTAAAAAGTTATTTTATTACAGACGCTAGAACAAATGATGAAATTAAATTGAAAGGATGCCCTCTTTGTTACGTTATTTTTACGTAGATGTTCTTAAATTTTAAACGGAGTTTGTAATACTATGTCTGTTATTAGGACAAGTAATAAAACATGTGGCGCGCCCTAAAATACGTGGCTTTTATGAGTATTTTTAAACCTGCTTTGGGCAGATCCTCGACATTTATACCGTGTGCAAAAGTATGAAAAGAAAATAATACAAGAAATAATTGAAACATAAAAAAAATAAAATAAATAATAAAAATTTAAAATGAAATGGAAGGAACCCCCAGTGTGTGAGTTCACCTTGCACTTTGCGCATTTATTATATTCAACCTTTAAGGAGTTTATTAAAATATGCAACCAATCTCATATTTTTTTTATTTCCTAAATAAAAAAATATATCAAAATTAATAATTTGAACCCATTATAAAATCACTTGTGTAAATGAACAAACATTTTTAATTAATATTCTTTATTTAATATTTAGATTAAATCGACAATTAATTTTTTTTTTTTTTTTTGTGTTTTATTCAACAAACAACAGAGAAGAAAAAGAAAATAATGTGAAAAGACTTTATGAAACTAAATTATCACACTCTACTTAACAATAAAAAATAAAAAAGAGAACAAAAACAATTAATAAATATTTTATGACCCTCAATTTTAAGAAGAGACAACTTGCTCAGTTGTAGTATGAATTTCAGTGGTTTTTAAAGTATCAACATCATTTTCGTCATTCCTCAAACATTTTTCTTCACAATCATTTGGCTTGGCGCCATAACCGCTAAAAACAAATTCCACACATACACCGTTATCCATATAAAAAGCGGAACGATTGAAAAGGCCAAGACAGGGTCCAGTTTCCCTGGTTAGCGCACAGCCTTCAAAATCCAAAGATTTTAAAAAAACAAAAATAATTTTACTTTCATTTGTTGCTATAAATGAGTTAATGTCAGTATTTGATGAGTTATCCTTTTGTAATTCGGCAACAACGGGTTCTATAGCTGCTGCCTTAATGGCCACCATTAAGCAGCTAACGCTCAAAAAGGCCAAAACTAAGGATTTCATTGTTACAGGAGTTTTATTAATTCACTTAACTCGTAGAATGTTTAACTTAAAATGAATTTATTTTTATTGAAACCAAACGTTTTTAAATACAAATCAAATGGGTTGGTTTGTTCTGTCGTTCGTTTTTAACAAATTAAAATCGTTAATGAAAAAGTCAATATTAATTTGTATTTTGTTTATTTTATGCTAAATATTCATTTAGAGTATTTTTTTATTCTAGAAAAAATTTGCATACTTTATTTAAGTACGTAAATAAATAATAAAATTTAAATTTAAAAACAAATTTAATTAAAAAAAAAAAATTTTTTTTTGATAGACAAATTGAACTAATCACGTCTCACGTCTTAATTGTGTGTTTACCCGCATACGAAAAGTAAAGTAAAACAAATTTACACCCACATAAACGCAGGGTCGTATATCATCGTCATTATTTGTTGAACTCTTTTGATGACAGGTGTTAACTAAAATTGATGGTATCAAAATTATAACTTAACAAATGAGTTATAACTCAAATTCAGTCAATCATTGATTTAATCAACTCAAAGAAATAAATGAGGAAATAAAATTATTTTGCTGATATTTTTACACACAGCAGATTAAGCCTTCAAAGAATTTAAAAATAAACAAAATAGAAGTATTGAAAAAATATAGCGCCTATTTAAAAGCCAAGGAAATGCACAGGTCTTGAAATATCGCCCTTCTCCACAACCTAAGAAGGCATCATTGCCTAAGTGTTGCTTAGCTTTTGCCTGTAACCTCGTCTTGTTTTTAAAAGTGAATTTCGCATCGCTTACACTTTCAAAAAGTTCCAAAGCATCAAATTATAAGCCTTGTCTTATATTGATCTTCTATCCGAAAGTACATTATTTTTGGCGCCTGAAAATATGCTTCGATTTAGTTTTTACCCTTTTTGGTGACTTTCCGACAAACAAGAGTTATATGATTGGCTATGCCGAATTTTATATACCCTTCACCAGGTATATAAATCTAGATTTGAAAAGTAACTCAAATCAAAAAAAAAAAAAAAAAAGAAAACAAATATTGCGGTGACAGAATTAAAAAAATGAAAAAATTAAATTAATTACTTTATATTATTTCACATAAAAATATCATCGGCTCTTAATGGCTTGAGCATTTTTTTAAATTTACAATTTTCTGAAGGATCTATTCAAAAGCTTTTAAACGATACCCATATTGGCCATATCGATAATCAAAATTTTTATGAAAATTTCAAAGGCCCATAACTCGGTTAAAATGGGCGAGCGTCAATTTTTTCAATTGATCTTTTTTTTCTTTATTCTCTATCGCCCCAAATATTTGCTTTTTTTTATTGGAATTGTATCATTGTTACAATTAGTATGGAAAAATTAGAGGCAGACGTGGTGTTGTGCCAGCTGCCCCGAAGGACGTGGACCGATCTTACTGATTTTCATTAGCAAAATTTTCGAAACTATGTCTGATCGATTGGCATATTTATTGGCGTATTTAAATTTTCTCTAGCTCATCTAATGCCTTGGCAAAGTAAAGTTCAACCCGAACACGGATGGACAGACGGACATCACTCAATCGACTTCGCTATGCATAAGAACTTAGAATACAGATACTTTATGGGGTCGGAAATGAATATTGTAGAAATTACAAACGGAATGACAAACTTAGATATAACCTTTTTCTACCTGAGGTGAAGGGTATAACAAGGCGAATCAATTACCAGGGGCAGCGCTTGCTAATTCATAAATTTCTGCCGTTAACTACAAACTTCGTGTATAAAAATCTGTATAAATTTTTCTCAATTCGCCTTGATTTTTCTTTTCTATTGAGCTTAACATTGATTCGCCATGTACTAAAACGTATAAATTTGGGTAGCTGCGATCCCAATTTCATCTTAATCGGTTAAGCTGTTTAGGCTTCATTGAGTAACAAACATCGAAGCATGGCGAAATAATACGAGATGGTCGGAATGGCGATACGCTACTACACATATTTTTTTTATATGGAGTTTGAAATTGAAATTTATTTTTGAAGCACTTTAAGTCCATAAAAAATTTTATAGTGTCTGAGGAGTTTTCTGCAAAAGACGATAGAATGCATAGTGTACGTTTTTGAAGAAATGAGTATTGAAAAACATTTAAACAAAATTCTGGCGCAAAACTTCAAGTGACATGACATCCATGAAAACAATAGCAATAAAGTATAGCAAGGGGTCACAATTTATTACAAGTCTACCGATTCTTACTGTAAAGCGGAATGAGAGTCTGTTCCATTTTGACAACCATTCCAACCTCATGCTGAGGTAGTTTCATGCAACTCCATATAGCCAGAGGTTTTTTCTCTAGAGCGTCTTAAAAATATAATGTGGAATATAATCGTACAATAATCTACTCCCAACATGATTAGCACAAAATACGAACTACGTTACTGTATGCTTTAGATCAAATTATAATTTCATTCATTTTGTATATTTTATTTTTCTATAATGGTAATTAACTCCTGAATTAAATGCAAATATTTAATGTCGTCACATACTCGAACTCTCCACACGTTCAATCAACTTTTAACGTAGACAGCCAGATCACTTAATTAGCAACGCCGAAATAGAAGAATAAAAAAGAAAAGTGTTTACTTTAATCAAACATTAAGTCAATTAATACGTTTCAACACAAAAAGCGATTCAATTAACAGGTAGAAGCAATAGTGAATAAATAGTTTTTCGCTGTTACCCTGAATGTTTAATAGTATGTTTCCACGGCACCTGCTTCGCTCTCTATTCTTGCTTAACACTCCAATCATGAGCGAATCTACTTGCTTCGCCATACAAAATTATGAGAGCGAAGCTGGTAGATTCATATTGAATCTACTTGCGAAGCATCAAAAATTTATGTCTTCTCTAATTTTTATCGCAAGTTTATCTGAACTAGCTGTATAAAATGTAAACAAAAAGAGAAAAACAATGTTTAAAGTGGTGTGTGGATATGTGTAATATAAAAAACAATTAATTTCATTAAAATTATAAATTATTTGAAAGTTATTTCAGTTTTTGTGCAGACTTCCAATCGAAGCATGTAGCATGTGTCGTGTAAACAGCGTGCTTCGCAATCATGATTCGAAGAGCGAAGCAAGTGCTTCATTTTGCCGTGGAAACATACTATAACTCAATAGAAAAATCAAGGCAAATTGAAAAAAAAAAATTATATCGATTTTTATAGAGGAGTTATCGATTTTTATATAGTTACGGCTGAAATTGATGAACTTAAAATCGCTACCCCTGGTAATTGATTCGCCTTCTATACCCTTCACCTCAGGTGAAAAAAGGATATATTCGAGTTTGTCATTCCGTTTTTAATTTTTACAATATCCATTTCCAACCCCATAAAGTACATAAATTCTGAATTCTTATGCATTAAGCGATGTCCATCTGTCCGTCCGCGTTAGTGATAAAGTTTTTCTATATCATTTGGAACAACGAAGTAACTCCAATCAAAAAAACAAAAATATGGGGCGATAGAAAATAAGAAATAAAAAAAAAAACATCAAGTGGAAAAATTGGCTCTCGCCTACATTTTTCCGAGTTATGGGTCTCTGAACTTTTCATAGAAAAGTACGGTTGTGCGTCATATTTTTTAAGATATCAACATGAGACCTCCTTAAGTCAAAAATAACTAAAACGGTTGTGATAGATTCCAAACTACAAAAAAAAAGACTGCTTAACACGAGAAGGTTTTGGCGTCCTGCTCAAAAATTAAACATAACCTGCTGCTTTAGTCATGGTAGTAAGCACGTTGACTATTTTTGTAAAATAGAGTTTTTAATTTAAAAATGTAACTTTTTCCTCCGGTTTTTTCCTTCTAAAGTAAAGCAAGTAATTAGATATTTCAGGATCCTGTCTTTCCTTTCTTCTGAGGCAAGAAGAAATCGCGTGTTTTAAACTGTTTTCTTATTGTCTGTTGGAAAGCTTCTAAAACTTGATCCTTTTTTTTGTCTCTTTAACACGATACTTAATTATTACCTTTAAGACCAGCTGTCAAGAGTTACTTGCTCAACCAAAAATTTAATTGCTATTTCTGTATTACAGACAATCAAAGCATCTGGAAAATTTATTTGGAAATAACTCAAGAAACTGAGTGCTTTTTATAAAATTTTTTTAGACGATTTGATGGCCTGTAATAAAGAAACAGCACATTAGTTCATCGATTGATATGTATAGGGGCCTGCTTGAACTTGGTTTTTTTATCATCTTGACTTTATTAGGGAAGACTGTAGTATGTATGTGCTCAGTAACAAAAATATTGCGAAGAAAAAAAGAGGAAAAAATTAAAAAAATAAAAAATTTTTCGTAAATTTTAAAGATAAAAAACTAAGGCTAAGTGTAGCCTTAGTTACGGAAATGAGAAGTTGAATGAAAACTTTGTAACGTGAGGGCAGAGTTTGATACCGATTAACATCAGTTCTAAGCCGTAGCCATAAGCATTTCAATCGTCTTACCAGCAGGTGAACACAATGTGTCTCGCAGCGCTTTCAGGGCTAATAGTAACACCAGCATTTGGCAAAAAAATAATGATGTTTGTGCAATAATTATTTGTTCTGCAACTTGTTCTTAAAACACTTGTTACATTTGTAATTAAAATAATTTTATAAATTGTATTTTTATTTTTAATCAAATTGAATTTTGTCACTTTTGCATAACCCTACGTCTCCACTAGCCATCAGCATGGTATGAACATCATATCGCACATGAATTCGGTTAATGTAGACTCTAAATGTTCATGTTTCGTTCATGTATAACTATCGTTGGCCGAACATTTGTCTGAACGATGGTGTTTACCATCAAATATGACTTTTAGTGTAATTTCTGAATTTCGAATTTACGCCATTGATTGATGAACAATGCGAACACTCTCTTATTAGAAACATTGAAACAACCCTGACGACAAACAGAAAATTATGCTTAAATAAAGCATTAACAACAAGCTTTCGCCACTTACAAGAACATGGACAAATCAACAGCGTTGCCCTGCCAGCATTAGGTGCATGACTTGTTCAGTTTGATGGCTAGTGGAGACGTAGGGTAAAACAGAAAACGAACAATTCAAAATTTTTTCACTGTTAAAAGTAATAGCAAATTGAAGTACTCAGCTTGCAGAGCCGTGTCATTACTACTTGCTTAAGAGCTTAAGACCAGGTTGATAGTCTTAACCTTGGTGGCATTTATTTCAGGATGCAACAGTGTCTGCGTTTTTGATTTAAACCACAGCCAACACTCCCTGAAGGGCCGTACCGGTGCAGAGATTGTACTATTTGCTGGTAACCAGATCTCTTGGTAGTTCACTCATTGGCCAAACTTTGAAGGTCCTTTTAATTTAATTGAAAGGGTCTGTAAGCTCAGGGAACTAGTGCCGCTTTATACCTTCAAAATCAAAAAGTCAGCGAGTCGAAATTCGCCAGGACAACATGCCCTCTTGGGGTTGAGTATGAGAAAAAAATAATAAGCATTTTTAGGCCTCTGAATCGAAAAGATTAAAAGGTAACTCTGTTGTTTTCGATCAATGTTCGATCACCTGCATCTGTGGCTTTGATAACTTGGCTAAAAAGTTATTTTATTACAGACGCTAGAACAAATGATGAAATTAAATTGAAAGGATGCCCCCATTGTTACGTTATTTTTACGTAGATGTTCTTAAATTTTAAACGGAGTTTGTAATACTATGTCCGTTATGAGGACAAGTATTAAAGCATATGGCGCGCCCTAAAAGACGTAGCTTCTATGAGTAAATTTGCTTTGGACAGATCCTCGAAATTTACACCGTGTGCAAAAGTATAAAAAGAAAATAGTACAACAAATAATTGAAACAAAAAAAAATTAAATAAATAATAAAAATTTAAAATTAAATGGAACGAAACCCCCAGTGTGTGAGTCCAACTTGCATTTTGCTATTTATTGTATTTACCCTTTTTATATCTCCTAAATTAAAACAAACATATCAAAATTAATAATTTGAACTTAAACTTCAACTCATTATAAATTCACTTGTGTAAATGAACAAACATTTTTAATTAATATTCTTTATTTAATATTTATAATAAAGAGTTTGATTTTGAAAATTGAACGTAGCAGACGTGTTTGTTAAAAAAACTGTTTTTTACCTGCAAAAAATATAATTTTTTAATTGTTTAAATAAATTTCTCACAGAAGAATTTGAAATTGTGAAAACATATCCACATTACTTATGCAGTCTGGAGGGTGTCCTCCTAGTACCTTAGCTGAGAAATCTCTGAAGGAGAGAGAAATGGATTCGAGTTGTATTAAGGGCCGAAATTTATCAATGAAAAATGAATGGAGCCAAATATCCATTAAAAATAAAGCAAAGGGTGAAGTTAGTCGCCAGAAGTCACAGCTTGGGACCGAGTTATTGAGGGTAGCGTTAGATCAACCATCTGCAAGAAATCAAACGAGTGCTAGAAATGCCTTGAAAGAGATGAATGCTGAATCTTTTAAAATTTCGGAAGGTGGTGAAATTAATGATGCAGAAATGGAAGCAGAAAGCACACATAATATAGAACAAGATGCGTGTTGTTAGTCTAGTTGATAAAATGAACAAACAAGATGATAAAGTTAACCGTAGCAACAGATTTAGTCTATTAGGAAACTTGAATATAGTGGCGGATACACCGATTAACAGGATTTCTTTAAATAATAGGGAAAGTAATGTAACACAAAACGCACATTCACAATTCTTATTGCCCTCCAATATTTATTGAGAATGTTGATGTTAAAGCACTTATTGGCCGACTCAAATCTAAAAACATTGAATTTAAAATCAAAAACATATCTCGAAATAAGAGAAAAATATACTTTAGGGAACTTGTCAGCTCATTTGGAAATGATGGAATTGCTTAAAGGAATCTCAGCACATAGCTTTACTCCCAGGGAGTTGAAACGTCAAAGCGTTATTTGCAGGGGCTTATATTTCAAGACAGATTTGAAAGAAATTAAAATGAAGCTACATAATCTTATTCCGCATACAATTGAGTCGGTATCAAAGTTTTCGACAGACTTCTTGAAGAAAAAACAAATAGATACGGGTTTGTTTCTAGTGGTACTTAAGCCAGGTCGAAAGTGTGAGTGAGTTGTTAGATTTCAAATTTATTTTTAATCAGGTAGTGTCTTGGGAGGGGCCAAAGTCTAGCGCAAAACTTCCGCAATGCTGGAGGTGCCAACAGTGGGGTCACTATTCGCAAAACTGCAGTCGACCACTTGCTTGCCTGAAGTGTGATCAGAAACATGAACCTGGTGAATGCTTCCTGGTTATAGATGGTTCTGTTTTACCTTTTTGTGTGAATTGCTGTGAAAGGGGACATACTTCCAATTACAGGGGCTGTCCAGCGTATAAGAAATATTTAACTTTAAGAAAAAAGGCACAACTTCAGGAGTACTCTCGCTGCTGCCAATGTTGAAATGGCATTGCAGAAGTCCAATGTTGTTGAAAACAAGTCGTTTGCTGATTGTTTCAATAATACTGCAAAACTTAAAAGGATAGAAAAACTTGTATTACGAGGGCTGCTCTTTATATTTCTGGCCTAATAGTGAAAATGCGAATATTTATAATCAAAAATGGTTTTGTTGTTTTTTAAAGTATTCTCCAGCATGATTTATACACTTTTGCATGCGCTCAAACCAGTTGTCGAAGCACTTTTTCCACTCCAATTGAGACACCTCTAAAACATGGTTTTTGAACACTTCAACAGCTTCTTCTGGCGACGAAAATCGTTGACCACGCAGTTTTTTCTTGATGTGCGGAAACAAGAAGAAGTCATTAGGGGCCAAGTCAGGGCTGTACGGCGGATGACCCATTAATTCATAGTTTTGGCCGGTCAAAAACGCTCTGGTTTGAGCCGATGTGTGAGAGCTCGCATTGTCATGGTGAATAATGATTCGTCTTCTCTTGTTGGTTTTTCAAATTTCTCCGATGACTTCAGGCAAACAAATTGTAGTGTTACACTCAGAAGTGACCGTCCTACGTTGCTCAAGCAGAACAGTCGCCACATGACCAGTTTTGCCGAAGAAACAGGCGACCATTTGCTTCGAAGTGCTTCTTCCACGAACAACTTTCGTTGGATTTTGCTCGTCTTTGAAGACCCACACGGTCGATTGTTGTTTCGTTTCGGGCTCATACGCATAGATCCATGATTCGTCACCTGTGACGATCTTATAAACGTCTTTTGAAGCACCGCAATCGTATTTTTGCAACATTTCTTTGCACCAATCGACACGAGCCTTTTTTTGAGCGACTTTCAAATTGTGCAGGATCCAACGAGTACAAACCTTTTTTACGGCCAGGTGTTCATGCAGTATCAAATGTATGCTGGTGGAAGAAATGTCCAAGGATGTGTCTATCTCTCGGTATGTCGTAAGTCGATCTTGCATTATGAGTTCACGCACGGCATCAATGTTCTCTGTCACAACAGCCGTTTTTGGACGACCTTCACGGAATTCGTCTTTGAGCGAGCTTCGGCCACGATAAAATTCATTATAACAATTTTTCACAGAGCTATAGGATGCTGCTTCATCGCCATACAAAGATTTAAGTTCATCAATGCACTCTTGTCGTGATAATCCACGTCGAAAGTTGTGAAAAATGATGGCACGAAAATGTTCACGAGTTAATTCCATTTTTTTCTATATTAATTTTTTCAAGTCACTGTAAGCAACACAAATAATGGTCGTACGTCAAAACGTTTTGAGTACGATTATGCTTAAAAATGACAAACTTTCTAATGGAAAAGTCAGATTGCATTTGGCAGCACTCAGTGTTGCCAGGCAAGAAATATATATAGCAGAACTCGTAGTTCAAGAATTTATGAAATTGTCGAAGATGTTATGTGTTTCCGATTCACCTTCGTTAGAAGATAGGATTCGAAACTTTTTGGAAAACTATCAATCTTTAGCAAAAGATCAGGCAAGGAAAGATTGCTTGAGTTTAATGAAAGATGTTTAAGATGCATATGGAGCGTAATTCTTTAAATTTTGTAACTTTTAATGTTGGTTCTCTTGTCCGATTAGAAAGGAGAACCGAACTTAATATTATTTTAAATCGATTCAAAATTAATATTGCTTTTTTTGCAGGAATTGCATTTGCCCTCGGGTATAAATATACATCTTGATAATTTTGTTGTTGTTAGGGATAAGAGTGCTGTAGGCGTCGGCATTGCCGTAAGGAAATGTGTAGATTATTCACTTGTTACAATTCCTGGTCTTAGTTTCCCGAATTTATTTGTTAAAATTAAATTTTTATTAAATAGCACTGTATGGAAAATTCTTTGTGGTTCTATTTATTTTCGTAGTAACTCTAATCGCCAAGATATTACCAATGGCTTATCTTAAATTTTAAATGTTTCAAGTAACTACAATGGCCTTATATTAGGTGGTGATCTTAATGCAAAAAATACTTCCTGGGGGTATTCAGTTAATAATTTTAATGGTGAGGTACTTTCATCATGGCTGAAAAATTAAGCTTTTTCTGTTACTAGAATTCATGATATATTTCCTTCTTATCCTGGCGGCTCATCACACCTGGAACATTGATATGTTGGATAGTTCTTTGTTCAGCTATGGGACGAAAACTCTGCTAACATTTTCAGATCATAATCCTTAAGCTTTGACCCTATCATTATCGGACTTTAACTTTGTTTTAAGAATTCCAAAACATTACATTTCTTATAAAGATACCGTTTGGAATTCATTTGAAAGTGATCGAGTAAATGCAATTCTGAATCATTATCCATCGAACAATAGGAACTTGTCCAATGATGAGATAGACATGTTTTTAGACAGTTTTAGTTCTTTCGTCAATTTTGTGACATTTTTCTAGCGTTGAATGTAAGAACAGAAAGTATATTGCATCAGATATATTGCAAAAGATGTTGAAAATAAAATATAATTGCCAGAAAGATTTAAAATAAAAAATTCTCTAGAAAATTCATTACGATGTTGCCTCAATATTTCTTAATTTCTAAACAAATTGCTTTATTAAAAATTTTAATAAAGGAGCAAATTGAGCTGGAACAGGCAAAATTATTTAATACTAGATTGAAAAATATACATCCAGGACCTATAGCTTTTAAGGAAATTTTCAAAATTATTGGTAGCAAAAATCGTTCAGGTAGCAAAGATATTTTTGTCAATGACATTGCAATTTCTGATAATGAGGCTAAATTGCGGGTATTGAAAGATTATTTTGCGAGTTTGTTTCCAAATGCACCATCGAGTAGGGATGTTTCCGGCATTAATGAAAGTATCAGGAATGTGGTCCTTCAATCTTCTTCTGTTTCGTTTAATGAAAACAATACATCCTTGAATGAGTTAAACAACTTGAAATTTACAGATTTGAATTATTTTTTTATCTAAATCTTTAAACAGCAAAAAATCTTGGGGTTTGAATGACATATTTAATTTCCTTATAAAAAGGTTTCCTGTTAAGACGTTCGAATACTTGACAATATTGTTTAACAACTGCATTAATAATTGCTACTTTCCATCTGCTTGGAAAATTGCAAAAGTTGTTCCGATTAACAAAGTGAACGGTAACAATGATATTAATAATTTGTGATCAATATCGCTGCTTTCTAGTTTAGGAAAAGTGTTTGAGAAGGTTGTTTGGAACAAAATGAATGTTGATATCTGTAGTTAATATCTACCAGAACGGCAATTCGGGCTTAAAAAAAGGAAACTCTACTGTTCATGCTCTGTTAAAGTTTCACACGGATGTTATTCAAAATTTAAGGGAACGCCATTGCAGTGTAGCGATATCCCTTGACATTGAGAAAGCTTTTGACAAAGCATATCACGATGGGATTTTATTTAAAATGATAAATGTTGGCCTTAGTCCTTCAATTGTGAAACTTTTTCAAAGTTATTTCAATGATAGAAAGTTTTGTGTTCAGAGTGGTAGATTATCAAGTTACGGAAAAGTTTCTTGTGAAGTACCGCAAGGTTTTGTGCTGGCACCCCACCTGAATAATATTTTTGTAAGCGATTTTCCTCATGTTTTTGGTCCCTCCCAAAGTCTACTATATGTTGATGATTCACTTTTGTATGCGCACCACGAGTCTAAAGTGACACTTCAAAGAGTATATTTGTACCTTAAAAAAGTTGACAAGTTTTATTCCCATTGTGGAATAAAAATAAACATTGCAAAGAGCTTTGCTATATGTTTGCGTAATGCCTCCGGTAAGTGTAAATATACGGTTGTGCCGGAAAGTAAGAATCTAAAGTTAACGTTGAAGGGAAATGGGATTCATTCTAAGGATACCATTAAGTACCTTGGAGTCCATTTTAGTAAGCTCCTGAAATTTAATAAACACGTTGATAACAATTTGTAGAACGCGAAGCGGGTTAAAGAAGCCTTAGGTCGTTTATTTAATAGTAAGACTTTGCCAGTTAAAACGAAGCTGCTGTTGTACAAAGTGTGCATTAGGCCTATTCCTCTTTATGCATTTCCAATATGGTTAAGCATTTCGAAAACTGTTATGAATAGAATGGAGATTTTTGAACGACATGTATTACGGAAATGCATAGGGAAAAATTGTGAATCTTTAACTAACAGATTTTCTAATAAATATGTTTATGAAAGTTGCAAACTATCTGCCATATCTCAGTATGCTTTCAAGTTGATAAAGAGGTTTGTGAGAAAATTGCCTTTATTTTTTATTATTATTTTTTTTTTTTTTTTTTATTTGTTTTGTTTAGTTTAAGTAGGTTTTGTAAGGCTTAGATTTATGTTTTTTATATTAATATTAAGTTCATTATGGTAAAAAAAAACTTATGTCATTAAAATAATACTTAATAGTTTTAAGAATTCATTTAATTTATGTTGGGTAATCCTGTATTATGAAAGAAATAGAGTCTCAATAAAAAAAATCAAAATGTTTACAATAAATAGACAATTTTTTACTTTTTAAACGATTAACAGAGAAGAAAAGAAAAATAATGTGAAGAGACCTTATGACACTAAACTATCACACTCAAGTTAACAATAATAAATAAAAGAGAGAAAAAATACCATCAAAATATTTTTAAGCTCTCAATTTAAAGAAGATACAACTTGCTCAGTTGTAGTATCAATTTCAGAATTTGGTGCTACAGTGGTTTTTAAAATATCATCATCATTTTCATCACTCTTGTCTTCATCATCATCTTCTTCAGATGAAGATGAATTTTTCTCCTTTTTTAAACATTTTTCTTCACAATCATTTTTGGTTTCAAAATTATTGGAATTGCCGCCACAACCGCCAAAAACAAATTCCACACATTCACCTTTGTCCATATCAAAAGCGTAACGATTGAAGAGAGCAAAACAGCGTCCCGTTTCCTTGGGTTGTATACAGTCTTTAAAATCCAAAGACAAATTGAAATATTTTAAATTGTGGCTACAAAAACAAAAATTTATTTACCTTCATTTATTGCTATAAACGGGTTAGTGTCAGGATTTGATGAATTATCCTTTTGTAATTCGGCAACAACGGGTTCTACAGCTGCTGCCTTAATGGCCACCATTAAGCAGCTAAAACTCATAAAGAACAAAACTAAAGATTTCATTGTTACAGAAGTTTTCTTAATTCACTTAACTCGTAGAATGTTTAACTTAAAATGAATTTATTTTTATTGAAACCAAACGCTTTTAAATACAAATCAAATTGGTTGGTTTGTTCTGTCGTTCGTTTTTAACAAATTCATGAAAAAGTCAACATTAATTTGTATTTTGTTTATTTAAGATATTTATTTAGAGTATTTTTTTATTCTAGAAAACATTTGCATACTTTACTTGAGTACATAAATAAATAATAAAAAAAATTACAAAAAAAATTAATTAAAAAAAATTTTAAACAGACAAATTTAACTAATCACGTCTCACGTCTTAATTGTGTTTTTACTCGCAGACGGGAAGTAAAGTAAAACAAATTTACACCCACATAAACGCAGGGTCGTATATCATCGTCATTATTTGTTGAACTCTTTTGATGACAGGTGTTAACTAAACATGGTCGTATCAAAATTAACAATTACAACAATTAACATTAACAAATGAGTTATAACTCAAAATCAGTCAATGATTGATTTAATCAACTCAAATAAATGAAGAAATAATTTTATTTTGCCGATATTTTCACACAGCAGATTAAATCTTCAAAGAATTTAAAAATAAACAAAATAAAGGTATTGAAAAAATATAGCGCCTACTTAAAAGCCAAGGAAATGCACAGGTCTTGAAATATCGCCCTTCTCCACAACCTAAGAAGGCATCATTGCCTAAGTGTTGCTTAGCTTTTGCCTGTAACCTCGTCTTGTTTTTAAAAGTGAATTTTGCATCGCTTACACTTTCAAAAAGTTCCAAAGCATCAAATTATAAGCCTTGTCTGATATTGACCTTCTATCGGAAAGTACATTATTTTTTGACGCCTGAAAGTATGCTTCGATTTAGTTTTTACCCTTTTTGGTGATTTTCCGGTTAAAAAAAATATTTTATATATTCAAACGAGAGTGCTATATTTGGCTATGCCGAATTTTATGTACCCTTCACCATGTATTTAAATTTAGTTTGGAGAAGTAACTGAAATCCAAAAAAAAAAAAAAAAAAATAAAAAAAATATCGCGGTGACAAAATTTAAAAAAAAAAAAATGCATTATTTACTTTACATAATTTTACATAAAAATATCGTCGGCTCTTAATGAGTTAAGTATTTTTGATAAATTTTAGTATTTTCTGAAAGATCTTTTAAAAAGCTTTTAAATGATACCTGTATTGGCCATATCGACAATCAAAATTTTTATGAAAATTTCAAAGGCCCGTAACTCGGCTAAGATGGGCGAGCGCTAATTTTTTCACTTGATGCTTTTTTCTTTTTCTTTATTCTCTATCGTTTCATTGTTACAAATGGTATGGAAAAATTAGAGGCAGAAGTGGTGTTGAGCCCGCTGCCTCGAAGATCGGGGACCGATCTTACTGATTTTCATGAGCAAAATTTTCGAAACTATGTCTGATCGATTGGCGCATTAAAATTTTTTCTAACTCATCTAGTGCCTTGGCAAAGTAAAGTTCAACCCGAACATGGATGGACAGACGGACATCACTCAATCGACTTCGCTATGCATAAGAACTTAGAATACAGATACTTTATGGGGTCGGAAATGAATTTTGTAGAAATTACAAACGGAATGACAAACTTAGATATAACCTTTTTCCACCTGAGGTGAAGGGTATAACAAGGCGAATCAATTACCAGGGGCAGCGATTGCTAATTCATAAATTTCTGCCGTTAACTACAAACTTCATTTTTCATTTTTTCTCAATTTGCCTTGATTTTTCTTTTCTATTGAGCTTAACATTTAGGGTAACGGTAATTGATTTGCTTTGTATTAAAACGTATAAATTTGGGTACCTGCGATCCAAATGTCATCATAATCGGTTGAGCTGTTTAGGCGTCATTGAGTAACAAACATCCAAGCATGGCGAAATAATACGAGATGGTCGGAATGGCGAAACGCTATTACACATATTTTTTTATATGGAGTTTAAAATTTTTGAAATTGAATTTTTTTTGAAGCACTAAAAGTCCATAAAAAATTTTATAGTGTCTGAGGAGTTAGCTGCAAAAGACGATAGAATTCATAGTATACGTTTTTGAAGGCATGAGTAATGAAAAACATTTAAACAAAATTCTGGCGCAAAACTTCCAGTGACATGACATCCATGAAAAAAATAGCAATAAAGTATAGCAAGGGGTCACAATTTATTACAAGTTTACCGAATCTTACTGTAAAGCGGAATGAGAGTCTGTTCCATTTTAAAACCCATGTCAACCTCATGCTGAAGTGGTTTTATGATTACGACTTTAGTGAGTAATCAATCTGCCGCCGCGATGCTAAGTTTAAGCACGAGTACATTTTTTTAAACTTTAAAAGGCACCTGCAACTACATATAACCAGAGGTTTTTTCTCTACAGCGTCTTAAAAATATAATGTGGAATATAATCGTGTAATAATCTACTCCCAACATGATTAGCACAAAATACGAACTACGTTACTGTATGCTTTAGATCAAATTATAATTTTATTCATTTTATATATTTTATTTTTCTAAAATGGGAATTACCTCCTTAATTAAATGCAAATATTTAATGTCGTCACATACTTGAACTCTCCACACGTTCAATCAACTTTTAACGTAGACAGCCAGATCACTAAATTAGCAACGCCGAAATAGAAGAATAAAAAAGGAAAGTAAATAATTAATCAAACATTGAGTCAATTGAGTCATCACTCTAGTTCTTATGAAAATATTTAATTAAATACGAGGGCATGTAAAAAATTCAAAGAAAAAAATTTATATTATTTTGAGCAAATTCAAACGTTTACAAAGATTTAGATGCGCCACTGGTTAAAGCAAAAATCTAAACACTTGCATAAATACATTAAGAAAAGTTTGGAATACATCCAAACCTGCTAGCAAGCAACATTTTAAACTACCGTAGTTAGACCTTACTAAGATAATAAAATAAAATTCTCATGTGTGGGCCCATGCTTTTAATTTGGAGTAGCTCGACCTCTTTCAGCGAAAAGCGAAGAGGCTCAGCGATGACTGCATGGTATCCAGCTTTATTGACTCACTGGAGCATCGATGCAATGTGGGATGAGTTTCACCTCACGCACAAGGAAATGTGCTGTGATGAAACCAGGGTATTTGTTCCTGAAAACCGTAATTTCGTAAGCGCAACACGTTCTTCATCAAGAGCGCTTCTCTTTCTGATCGATTGCCCAGTGAACCGGACTATGCAATACAGTTCGTATTTGAAAAACTATACATGCAGAACTCTTTCTTGTAATTCTCAGTGTACAAAGATTTCGAATGTCAACATGCACTACTCCCCAATAAGCCTGTGATTGAGTTGGTGGCCTGAGTTCGTTTCCCAGCCGCATCCACTTTATAACATTAATATTTTCTAATAAACATTTAATAAGGTAGTTAAAAAACCCTTTAAGAAGATTTAATTCAGTCTCCTAAACAAACTAATTTTGAAGCAGTTGATGAAAGTTAAACACTCTTTCGATCATATTTTGCATACGATTGCCAAACTCCAGTTATGGCAAAAATGGCGATAAACTTAAATTATGTGTCAAATAGTTTGAATAGACTCTACGAGGCCTTGCATAGTTTTATCTCTCCTGTCAACTTTCTGCTCAGTTTTTTCATGGATACGACCAATGATGTCACTGTTGTTTGTTTGTTACTCAATGACGCCTAAACAGCTCAACAGATTTTGATAAAATTCGAATCGCAGCTATTTAAGTTAATGCGTTTCAACACAAGGCGATTCAATTAACAGCTGGAAGCAATGGTGAATAAATAGTTTTTCATTGTTACCCTGAATGTTTAACTCAATAAAAAAAATCAAGGCGAATTAAAAAAAATTATACCGATTTTTATACATGGAGTTTGTAGTTAACGGCTAAAATTGATGAATTTGAAATCGCTACCCTCGGTAATTGATTCGCCTTCTTACACCCTTCACCTCAGGTGAAAAAAGGATATATTCGAGTTTGTCGTTCCGTTTTTAATTTCTACAATATCCATTTCCGACCCCATAAAGTACATAAATTCTGAGTTCTTATGCATTAAGTGATGTCCATCTGTCCGTCCGCGTTAGTGCTAAAGTTTTTCTATATCATTTGGAACAATGAAGTAACTCCAATCAAAAAAACAAAAATATAGGCCGATAGAGAATAAGAAATAAAAAAAAACATCAAGTGGAAAAATTGGCTCTCGCCTACATTTTTCCGAGTTATGGGTCTCTGAACTTTTCATAGAAAAGTACGGTTGTGCGTCATATTTTTTAAGATATCAACATGAGACCTCCTTAAGTCAAAAATAACTAAAACGGTTGTGATAGATTTCAAACTTCAAAAAAAAAGACTGCTTAACACGAGAAGGTTTTGGCGTCCTGCTCAAAAATTAAACATAACCTGCTGCTTTAGTCATGGTAGTAAGCACGTTGACTATTTTTGTAGAGTTTTTAATTTGAAAATGTAACTTTCTCCTCCGGTTTTTTCCTTCTAAAGTGAAGCAAGTAATTAGATATTTCAGGATCCTGCCTTTCCTTTCTTCTGGGCCAAGAAGAAATCACATTTTTTAAACTGTTTTCTTATTATCTGTTAGAAAGCTTCTAAAAAGTATCAATTTTTTCGTATCCTTAACACGACACTTAATTTTCACCTTTAAGAGCACACACACGTACAAGACACTTTCAATCAAAAACATTTTTCCTCATTCTTTTTAAATAAAATTAGCATTTCCATAACTAAAGCATTTTTTAAAGAAATGTTTTTTATAAAAATCGCGGAAGCAAAGTTGTTCACCTAAAATTAGTTATAAAAAAACGTCTTATGCAATATATAATTAATATAATTCTTTACCGTTAAATTTAGGAAACAAAATAAATAATTATGTAGTTAATAAAGATATAAATTTAAAAGTTTAAAAAATAAAAAAAAAACTTTGTGTTAAAATTTTTTTTCTTTAGGTTATTAAGCAAAGTATAAGCTTTAGGAGGAAATAACATCACATGTAAGTGGGAAAAAAATATTTAATCACGTTGCACAACCAATTGTTACGTTTAACCCAAGATTTAGTTCACCGATTGATATGTAAGGGGGTGTGTGTGAAAAGTTACTTAATCATTTTGACTTTGTCGAGCAAGACTGTTCTGTGTATTTGCTGTAAAAAAAAAATTAAAATGAGTCAGCAAACATTTTCATTTACTAAGGATAACAAAAATATGGCAAAGAAAAAACGTAAATCTTAAATAGAAAAAATCAAATCTAAGTCCAGCCAAACTCATTTTAAATGAACCAAAATTGTTGGTAGGGAAATGAGAAGTTGAATAAAAACATTGTAAATTGAGGACAGAGTTTGATACAGATTAAGATTAAGTACCGAATCGTAGCCGTAAGCCTGACAATCGTCTTGCCGGTGCAAGACACATATTTTGAGAAGGCGGGCAAAAATAATTTTTTTTTGTTTTCTTAATCATTTGAAAGTAAACACTAGTAAACCTTGAGAGGCAAAAATTTAGAACTCTGTTCCAACTATAGCGAACTGAACAGGGTGATCCAAAATAGACTTTCCAAATATTTTGTCAAAATGAAATTTTTTTTTGAAAATTCTAATTTTCAAATTACTATAACTTTTTTGTTTTAAAAGATATCAAATCAAAATAAATTTTCTTTAGTTATGCAGTTTGTTAGTTATCAGTGCTAGCAAAATAAAGTCGTTACGTTTTTAGAGGTTCTTAAATTTTTTGTTTTAAAAAAGGTCAAGATTCTTCAAAAATCTCGTGCTTAATAGAGCATAACTCCCTCCCGTAAAACCACGTCAAAAAGATATTTCTCTGTGCTATAGCCCAAAACTTTCCTAATACACCTACACCCCATTATATGTGCGCCAGGTTGCGACATAATTTGCTACCAATAGCAGACTACAGATTCTTTCACAAACATATCACAAGAAAAATGTCTAGATGTTGTACTAACGAAGACCTTATCACCACTTTGTTGTGTACTTCAGAGCCAGATTCGACTCCAGTCGAATTAGTAGAAGAGGCCAAACAACTATAAGAAGATGAAAATCAATGCTATTTTAAATTTTAAATTTTTTCTAAAATTGTTTAATTTATTGTGGGCTCTTTGATTTGAAAGTATACGTATTTCTGTAAATTAATAAATATTTATTTTATAAATTGTTATAGAAATATTTAAAAATAAAATAAAACTTAAACTAAAATAGGATTTTTTCATTAAAACTTTTCGTTATTAAGAAAGTTTTAACTTTTTAAAAATTTGAAATATTTCATTTCAAAAGAATGTTTAAAAAAACAACCATTGGCCCTGGTTGCTTTCAAGCCTAAAAATATTACGGGGGCCAAAATGTGGCGTTTCCTGACAAGATTTAGTTAACAAAACTATAAATAATTCTAATTTGTTACAATAAGAATAGGACATACAAATTAAAAAAAAATTTTTGACTCTAATTAATAATGGTAACGAATATTAAACCTTTCGCAACTTTTTTTTTTTGTCGGTCGACTTTCGTGATTTTTATCAAAAACTAAAGTTTAAAATCCCACCTACCAAACAGAAAAACCGCATATCAAAATTCCGATCCAACCAAAAGTGGCGGATTTTTTACCGCCTTCTTGCCAAATGTGCCCATTTGCGGTGGGTGAACACAATGTTTCTCGCAGAGCTGTCCAATGGCAACACCTGCAATTGTTAAAAAAAACTGATGTTTGTACAATAATTATTTGTTCTGCAACTTGTTCTTAAAACACTTGTTACATTTGTAATTAAAATAATTTTATAAATTGTATTTTTATTTTTAATCAAATTGAATTTTGTCACTTTTGCATAACCCTACGTTTCTACCAGTCATCAGCATGGTATGAACATCATGTCGCACATGAATTCGGTTAATGTAGGCTCTCAATGTTTACGTTTCGTTAATGTATAACCATCGTTGGCCGAACATTTGTCTGAACGATGGTGTTCACCATCAAATATGAATTTTAGTGTCATTTCTGAATTTCGAATTGACGCCACTGATTGATGAACAATGCGAACACTCTCTTCCTTGTTAAAGACATTGAAACAACCCTGATGGCAAACAGAAAATTATGCTTAAATAAAGCATTAACAACAACAAGCTTTCGCCACTTACAAGAACATGGACAAATCAACAGCGTTGCCCTGCCAGCATTAGTGCATGACTTGTTCAGTTTGATGGCTAGTGGAGTCGTAGGGTAAAACAGAAAACGAACAATTCAAAATTTTTCTCTGCTAAAAGTAATAGAAAATTGAAGTACTCAGCTTGCAGAGCCGTGTCATTACTACTTGTTTGAGAGCTATAGACCAGCTTGATAGTCATAACCTTGGCGGCATTTATTTGAGGATGCAACAGTGTCCGCGTTTTTGATTTAAACCACAGCCAACACTCCCTGAAGGGCCGCACCGGTGCAGAGATTCTACTATTTGCTGGTAACCAGATCTCTTGGTAGTTCACTCATTGGCTAAACTTTGAAGGTCCTTTTAATTTAATTGAAAGGGTCTGTAAGCTCAGGGGACTAGTGCCGCTTTATACCTTCAAAATCAAAAATTCAGCGTGTCGAAATTCACCAGGACAACATGCCCTCCTGGGGTTGAGTATGAGAAAAAAATAATAAGCATTTTTAGGCCTCTGAATCGAAAAGATTAAAAGGTAACTCTGTTGTTTTCGATCAATGTTCGATCACCTGCATCTGTGGCTTTGATAACTTGGCTAAAAAGTTATTTTATTACAGACGCTAGAACAAATGATGAAATTAAATTGAAAGGATGCCCCCATTGTGACGTTATTTTTACGCAGATGTTCTTAAGTTTTAAACAGAGTTTGTAATACTATGTCCGTTATGAGGACAAGTATTAAAGCATATGGCGCGCCCTAAAAGACGTAGCTTCTATGAGTAAATTTGCTTTGGACAGATCCTCGAAATTTACACCGTGTGCAAAAGTATAAAAAGAAAATAGTACAACAAATAATTGAAACAAAAAAAATTAAATAAATAATAAAAATTTAAAATTAAATGGAACAAAACCCCCAGTGTGTGAGTCCAACTTGCATTTTGCTCATTTATTGCATTCACCCTTTCTATATCTTCTAAATTAAAACAAACATATCAAAATTAATAATTTGAACTTAAACTTCAACTCATTATAAAATCACTTGTGTAAATGAACAAACATTTTTAATTAATATTCTTTATTTAATATTTAAAATAAAGAGTTTGATTTTGAAAATTGAACGTAGCAGACGTGTTTGTTAAAAAACTGTTTTTTACCTGCAAAAAATATAATTTTTTAATTGTTTAATTAACTTTTTTACAAAAGAATTTGAAATTGTGAAAACATATCCGCAAGAAATGGACATAAATCCATATTACTTATGCAGTCTGGAGGGCGTCCTCCTAGTACCTTAGCTGAGAAATCTCTGAAGGAGAGAGAAATGGATTCGAGTTGTATTAAAGGCCGAAATTTATCAATGAAAAATAGATGGAGCCAAATATCCATTGAAAATAAAGCAAAGGGTGAAGTTAGTCGCCAGAAGTCATAGCTTGGAACAGAGTTATTGAGGGTAGTGTTGGATTAACCATCTGCAAGAAATCAAACGAGTGCTAGAAATGCCTTGAAAGAGTTAAGTGCTGAAACTTTTAAATTTTCGGAAGGTGGTGAAATTAATGATGCAGAAATGGAAGCAGAAAGCACACATAGTATAGAGCAAGATGCGTGATCCCTTTCCTCGGTGAACAGGCAGTTCAAGACGGTTAAGAACAAGAAAAGAAGGTTCCGAGGTGATGTAGTTGTTAGTCTAGTTGAAAAAAAGATCAAACAAGATGATAAAGTTAACCGTAGCAACAAATTTAGTCTATTAGGAGACTTGAATAAAGTGGCGGATACACCGATTAACAGGACTTCTTTAAATAATAGGGAAAGTAATGTAACACAAAACGCACATTCACAGTTCTTATTGCCCTCCAATATTTATTGAGAATGTTGATGTTAAAGCACTTATTGGCTGACTCAAATCTAAAAACGTTGAATTAAAAATCAAAAACATATCTCGAAATAAGAGAAAAATATACTTTAGGGAACTTGTCAGCTCATTTGGAAATGATGGAGTTTCTTAAAGAAAAAGGAATCTCAGCACATAGCTTTACTCCCAGGGAGTTGAAACGTCAAAGCGTTATTTGCAGGGGCTTATATTTCAAGTCAGATTTGATCGAATTTAAAATGGGACTACATAATCTTATTCCGCATACAATTGAGTCGGTTTCAAAGTTTTCGACAGAATTCTCGAAGAAAAAACAAATAGATACGGGTTTGTTTCTAGGGGTACTTAAGCCAGGTCGAAAGGTGAGTGAGTTGTTAGATTTCAAATTTATTTTTAATCAGATAGTGTCATGGGAGAGGCCAAAGTCTAGCGCAAAACTTCCGCAATGCTGGAGGTGCCAACAGTGGGGTCACTATTCGCAAAACTGCAGTCAACCACCTGCTTGCCTGAAGTGTGATCAGAAACATGAACCTGGTGAATGCTTCCTGGTTATAGATGGTTCTGTTTTACCTTTTTGTGTGAATTGCTGTGAAAGGGGACATACTTCCAATTACAGGGGCTGTCCAGCGTATAAGAAATATTTAACTTTAAGAAAAAAGGCACAACTTCAGGAGTACTCTCGCTGCTGCCAATGTTGAAATGGCATTGCAGAAGTCCAATGTTGTTGAAAACAAGTCGTTTGCTGATTGTTTCAATAATACTGCAAAACTTAAAAGGATAGAAAAACTTGTATTACGAGGGCTGCTCTTTATATTTCTGGCCTAATAGTGAAAATGCGAATATTTATAATCAAAAATGGTTTTGTTGTTTTTTAAAGTATTCTCCAGCATGATTTATACACTTTTGCATGCGCTCAAACCAGTTGTCGAAGCACTTTTTCCACTCCAATTGAGACACCTCTAAAACATGGTTTTTGAACACTTCAACAGCTTCTTCTGGAGACGAAAATCGTTGACCACGCATTTTTTTCTTGATGTGCGGAAACAAGAAGAAGTCATTAGGGGCCAAGTCAGGGCTGTACGGCGGATGACCCATTAATTCGACGTTTTGGCCGGCCAAAAACGCTCTGGTTTGAGCCGATGTGTGAGAGCTCGCATTGTCATGGTGAATAATGATTCGTTTTCTCTTGTTGGTTTTTCGAATTTCTCCGATGACTTCAGGCAAACAAATTGTAGTGTACCACTCAGAAGTGACCGTCCTACGTTGCTCAAGCGGAACAGTCGCCACATGACCAGTTTTGCCGAAGAAACAGGCGACCATTTGCTTCGAAGTGCTTCTTCCACGAACAACTCTCGTAGGATTTTGCTCGTCTTTGAAGACCCACACGGTCGATTGTTGTTTTGTTTCGGGCTCATACGCATAGATCCATGATTCGTCACCTGTGACGATCTTATAAACGTCTTTTGAAGCACCGCAATCGTATTTTTGCAACATTTCTTTGCACCAATCGACACGAGCCTTTTTTCGACTTTCAAATTGTGCTGGATCCAACGAGAACAAACCTTTTTTACAGCCAGGTGCTTATGCAGTATCGAATGTATGCTGGTGGAAGAAATGTCCAAGGATGTCTCTATCTCTCGGTATGTCGCATGTCGATCTTGCATTATAAGTTCACGCACGGCATCAATGTTCTCTTTTTTGGACGACCTTCACGGAATTCGTCTTTGAGCGAGCTTCGGCCACGATTAAATTCATTATACCAATTTTTCACAGTGCTATAGGATGGTGCTTCATCGCCATACAAAGATTTAAGTTCATCAATGCACTCTTGTCGTGATAATCCACGTCGAAAGTTGTGAAAAATGATGGCACGAAAATGTTCACGAGTTAATTCCATTTTTTTCTATATTAATTTTTTCAAGTCACTGTAAACAACACAAATAATGGTCGTACGTCAAAACGTTTTGAGTACAATTATGCTTAAAAATGACAAACTTTCCAATCGAAAAGTCAGATTGCACTTGGCAGCACTCAGTGTTGCCAGGCCAGAAATATATATAGCAGAACTCGTAGTTCAGGAATTTATGAAATTGGCGAAGATGTTATGTGTTTCCGATTCACCTTCGTTAGAAGATAGAGTTCGAAACTTTCTGGAAAACTATCAATCTTTAGCAAAAGATCAGGCAAGGAAAGATTGCTTGAGTTTAATGAAAGATGTTTAAGATGCATATGGAGCGTAATTCTTTAAATTTTGTAACTTTTAATGTTGGTTCTCTTGTCCGATTAGAGAGGAGAACCGAACTTAATATTATTTTAGATCGATTCAAAATTGATATTGCTTTTTTGCAGGAATTGCATTTGCCCCCGGGTATAAATATATATCTTGATAATTTTGTTGTTGTTAGGGATAAGAGTGCTGCAGGCGTCGGTATTGCCGTAAGGAATTCGATAGTTTATTCACTTGTTACAATTCCTGGTCTTAGTTTCCCGAATTTATTTGTTGAAATTAAAATTTTATTAAATACGAGGGCTGCTATATATATTTCTGGCCTGGCAACACTGAGCGCTGCCAAGTGCAATCTGACTTTTCGATTGGAAAGTTTGTCATTTTTAAGCATAATTGTACTCAAAACGTTTTGACGTACGACCATTATTTGTGTTGTTTACAGTGACTTGAAAAAATTAATATAGAAAATAATGGAATTAACTCGTGAGCATTTTCGTGCCATCATTTTTCACAACTTTCGACGTGGATTATCACGACGAGAGTGCATTGATTAACTTAAATCTTTATATGGCGATGAAGCACCATCCTATAGCACTGTGAAAAATTGGTATAATGAATTTAATCGTGGCCGAAGCTCGCTCAAAGACGAATTCCGTGAAGGTCGTCCAAAAACGGCGAGAGAAAGAGAACATTTATGCCGTGCGTGAACTCATAATGCAAGATCGACATGCGACATACCGAGAGATAGAGACATCCTTGGAAATTTCTTCCACCAGCATACATTCGATACTGCATAAACACCTGGCCGTAAAAAAGGTTTGTTCTCGTTGGATCCCGCACAATTTGAAAATCGCTCAAAAAAAGGCTCGTGTCGATTGGTGCAAAGAAATGTTGCAAAAATACGATTGCGGTGCTTCAAGAGATGTTTATAAGATCGTCACAGGTGACGAATCATGGATCTATGCGTATGAGTCCGAAACGAAACAACAATCGACCGTGTGGGTCTTCAAAGACGAGCAAAATCCAACGAAAGATTCGTGGGAGAAGCACTTCGAAGCAAATGGTCGCCTGTTTCTTCTGCAAAACTGGTCATGTGGCAACTGTTCCGCTTGAGCAACGTAGGACGGTCACTTTTGAGTGGTACACTACAATTTGTTTGCCTGAAGTCATCGGAGAAATTCGAAAAACCAACAAGAGAAGACGAATCATTGTTCACCATGACAATGCGAGCTCTCACACATCAACTCAAACCTGAGCGTTTTTGACCGGCGAAAACGTCGAATTAATGCGTCACCCGCCGTACAGCGCCTACTTGGCACCTAGTGACTTCTTCTTGTTTCCGCACATCAAGAAAAAAATGCGTGGTTAACGATTTTCGTCGCCAGAAGAAGCTGTTGAAGTGTTTAAAAACCATGTTTTAGAGGTGTCACAATCGGAGTGGGAAAAGTGCTTCGACAACTGGTTTGAGCGCATGCAAAAGTGTATAAATCATGCTGGAGAATACTTTGAAAAATAATAAAACTATTTTTGATTATAAATATTTGCATTTTCACTATTGGGCCAGAAATATATAGAGCAGCCCTCGTATTATTTTTGTTTTTTTTTTTTTTTTTTTGTTTTGTTTTGTTTAGTTTAAGTAGGTTTTGTAAGGCTTAGATTTAGGTTTTTTATATTAATAGTAAGTTCATTATGGTAAACACAGCGTTACTAGTATTGTCTAATGCCAGGATCAAGCATTGTAATTTAAAAAAAAAATAATGTTATAATTTCTATAATTTTTTTAACTCTTAACATAATAAGCGTGTTGCAGTTAAAAAAAAAGAACTTATTTTATTAAAATAACACTTAATAGTTTTAAGTTTTCATTCAATTTATGTTGGGTAATCCTGTATTATAAATGAAATAGAGTTTTAATAAAAATAATCAAAATATTTATAATAAATAGACAATTTAATATTTTTTGTTTTGTTAAACGAGTAAAAGAGAAGAAAAGGAAAATAATGTGAAGAGACCTTATGACACTAAACTATCACACTCAAGTTAACAATAATAAATAAAAGGGAGAACAAAATACAATTAAAATATTTTTAAGCTCTCAATTTTAAGAAGAGACAACTTGCTCAGTTGTAGTATCAATTTCAGATTTTGGTGCTACAGTGGTTTTTAAAACATCATCATCATTTTCATCACTCTTGTCTTCATCATCATCTTCTTCAGATGAAGATGAATTTTTCTCCTTTTTTAAACATTTTTTTTCACAATCATTTTTGGTTTCAAAATTATTCGAATTGCCGCCACAACCGCCAAAAACAAATTCCACACATTCACCTTTGTCCATATCAAAAGCGTAACGATTGAAGAGAGCAAAACAGCGTCCCGTTTCCTTGGGTTGTATACAGTCTTTTAAAATCCAAAGACAAATTGAAATATTTTAAATTGTGGCTACAAAAACAAAAATTAATTTACCTTCATTTATTGCTATAAACGAGTTAGTGTCAGGATTTGATGAGTTATCCTTTTGTAATTCGGCAACAACGGGTTCTACAGCTGCTGCTTTAATGGCCACCATTAAGCAGCTAAAACTCACAAAGGCCAAAACTAAAGATTTCATTGTTACAGGAGTTTTATTAATTCACTTAACTCGTAGAATGTTTAACTTAAAATGAATTTATTTTTTTGAAACCAAACGCTTTTAAATACAAATCAAATTGGTTGGTTTGTTCTGTCGTTCGTTTTTAACAAATTAAAATCGTTAATGAAAAAGTCAACATTAATTTGTATTTTGTTTATTTTATGATAAATATTCATTTAGAGTATTTTTTTTAGTGTGGAAAACATTTGCATACTTTACTTGAGTGGATAAACAAATAATAAAAAATAAATTACAAAAAAAAATTAATTAAAAAAAATTCAAACAGACAAATTTAACTAATCACGTCTCAATTGTGTTTTTACCCGCATACGGGAAGTAAAGTAAAACAAATTTACACCCACATAAACGCATGGTCGTATATCATCATCGTTATTTGTTGAACTCATTTAATGACAGGTGTTAACTAAACATGGTCGTATCGAAATTATACATTAATGAATGAGTTGTTACTCAAAATCAGTCAATGATTGATTTAATCAACTCAAAAAAAAAAAAATGAGGAAATAAAATTATTTTGCCGATTTTTTACACACAGCAGATTTAATCTTCAAAGAATTTAAAAATAAACAAAATAAAGGTATTGAAAAAATATAGCGCCTACTTAAAAGCCAAGGAAATGCACAGGTCTTAAAATATCGCCCTTCTCCACAACCTAAGAAGGCATCATTGCCTAAGTGTTGCTTAGCTTTTGCCTGTAACCTGGTCTTGTTTTTAAAAGTGAATTTCGTACCGCTTAAACTTTCAAAAAGTTCCAAAGCATCAAATTATAAGCCTTGTCTGATATTGACCTCAAGAAAAACATTATTTTTTGCGCCTGAAAGTATGCTTCGATTTAGTTTTTACCCTTTTTGGTGATTTTCCGGTTAAAAAAAATATTTTATATATTCAAACAAGAGTGCTATATTTGGCTATGCCGAATTTTATGTACCCTTCACCATGTATTTAAATTTAGTTTAGAGAAGTAACTCAAATCCAAAAAAAAAGAAAACAAATATTGCGGTGACAGAATTAAAAAAATGAAAAAATTAAATTAATTACTTTATATTATTTTACATAAAAATATCATCGGCTCTTAATGGCTTGAGCATTTTTTTTTAAATTTACAATTTTCTGAAGGATCTATTCAAAAGCTTTTAAATGATACCCATATTGGCCATATCGATAATCAAAATTTTTATGAAAATTTCAAAGGCCCATAACTCGGTTAAGATGGGCGAGCGTCAAGTTTTTCAATTGATACTTTTTTTCTTTTTCTTTATTCTCCATCGCCCCATATATTTGTTTTTTTTTTTTTATTGGAATTGTTTCATTGTTACAAATGGTATGAAAAAATTAGAGGCAGACGTGGTGTTGTGCCCGCTGCCTCGAGGGACGTGGACCGATCTTGCATATTTTCGTTAGCAATATTTTCAGAACTATGTCTGATCGATTGGCGTATTTAAATTTTCTCTAGCTCATCTAGTGCCTTGGCAAAGTAAATTTCAACCCGACCACGGATGGACAGACGGACATCACTCAATCGACTTCGCTATGCATAAGAACTTAAAATATATACGCTAGTCAAACAACGCACAGTGTACGTTTTTGAAGGCATGAGCGATGAAAAACTTTTAAATGAAATTTTGGCCCAGTACTTCAAGCGGCATCATTAATCTATCCATGAAAAAACTCATTATAAAGTTGACAGGAGAGATAAAACCGAGCAGGGTCTTGAAGGGTCCATTTGACACTTAAAATGGCAATAGAGTATAGCAAGGGGTCACAATTTATTACAAGTCTATCGAATCTTACTGTAAAGCGAAATGAGAGTTTGTCCCATTTTGAAACCCATGCCAACCTCATGCTGAGGTTTTCTTGTGCTTAAAACTTTAGTGAACAATCAATCGTATGCCGCAATGCAAAGCACGAGGTGAGATTGCGAGAGGTGAGAGTTTTTTTAAGATATTCTTTATGATTACATTGCAATTAAAAAAATGCAGCTTTAAGGTCTACTTAAAATGTCTGTAAATGTAAAAATAAAAAGGCGCTAAAGAAAAAAGGCAGTGAGAGACAGTTAAAGTCGAAGTACCATTTTTCTTTGATATTAAACGATAAACTAACTAAAAATATTTACAAAGAATTGTGTGATAAAAAATAAAGATTTCATAAATAGAATTATAAATAAAATAAACAGGTTTGGCAATCTGACTTTTTTGATGCAGGAATTATGCATCGAAAACTTTATACCACATCTCACACATTTGTAAGAAAAGTTTTTAAGCCGACAATCCATTTGGCGAGAAAGCTCGAAAAAAAACTGGCAACACTGACTCCAGTAGTTAACAACTTCATACAATCAAGTGCTTTTGTCTTTAAAGAACTTTTTTTTTAAGTGTTATAAATGTTGTATAGAATAGAATCTACTCCCAACATGAGTAGTAAATAATATAAAAACTACGTTACTGTTTGCTTTGGAATAAATTATAATTTTATTCATTTTATATATTTTATTTTTCTAAAATGGGAATTACCTCCTTAATTAAATGCAAAAACTTCAATGTCGTCACATACTCGAACTCTCCACACGTTCAATCAACTTTTAGCGTAGACAGCCAGATCACTTAATTAGCAACGAGGAAAAAGAAGAATAAAAAAGCAGAGTAAACAAGTAATCAAACTTTAAGTCAATTGAGTCATCACTCTAGTTCCTATGAAAATATTTTAATTAAATACGAGGGCATGTCAAAAATTCAAAGAAAAAAATTTATCTTGTTTTGAACAAATGCAAACGTTTACAAAGATTTAAACGCGCCACTGGTTAAAGCAAAAACCTAAGCACTTGCGTAAATACATTAAGAAAAGTTTGAAATACATCCAAACCTGCTAGCAAGCAAAATTTTAAACTACCGTGGTAAGACCTGACTAAGATAATGGGCCCATGCTTTTAATTTGGAGTAGCTCGACCTCTTTCAGCGAAAAGCGAAGTGGCTCATCGATGACTGCATGGTATACAGCTTTATTGATTCACTGGAGCATCAATGCAATATGGGATGAGTTTCACCTCACACACAAGCAAATGTTCTGTGATGAAACCAGAGTACTTTTTCCTGAAAACCGTAATTTCATAAGCGCAACACGTTCTTCATCAAGAGCGCTTCTCTTTCTGCCCATTGAACCGGACTGTGCAATACAGTTCGTATTTGAAATAAAATACCTGCAGAGCTCTTTCTTGTCATTCTCAGTGTGCAAAGATTTTGAATGTCAACATGCACTACTCCCTAATAAGCCTGTGATTGATTTGGTGGCCTGAGTTCGTATCCCAGCCGCGTCCACTTTACAACATTAATATTTTATAATCAACATTTAATAAGGTTGCTTAAGAAAACCTTTAAGAAGAAATCTGATGGTTTTAATTAAAAGACACCGAATTGAAGTTTACCAACACCTTCACGCCCTGCTTCGATATTGACATTTAAACAGCTTGTTTCTGGACGACGAGTGTAATTTTAGTCCTCAACTGATTTAATTCAGACTCATGAATTTTTTAACTAATTTTGGAGCAGTTGGCGAGGTTTAAACACTCTTTCGATCATATTTTGCATAAAATTCTCGAACTGCAGTTTTTGTATCATAAAACGCTTTATATTATATTTACAAGCCCTAAGGTCTTAGTTGTCAAAGTATTCTTTTTTAGGGTTTTCTACTTTTAAATTCAAATCTTGGGTCTAATATGGTACATCCATTGCTATTATAAGTCATAGCGACCTCATTAAGTCTAAACTAATTAAAATGGTTGTGACAGCTTTTAAACTACAAAAACAAGACTACTTAACACCAGAAGGTTGCGGCATCCTGCTGCTATAGTCATGGTAGCAAGCACGTTGACTACTTATCAGCTTGGCCAGGGTTCAATCCCTGCGGCAATCAAATAAGAAAAATATTTTTGTTCTTCTGTTTAGTTGTATAAATACATAAGTGCTACTTTCTTTATGAAACAAACAAAAAAAATTTAAAAAAAATAATCTTCATTTGTAGTGTTGAAAAAATTAAGCCTTATGACAATCACTCTGCATCATATATTCCCTCTAGTCCCAAACCCTGGCCAAAAAACTTTATACATTTAATTAGCAGAAATTAATACCTGAGTGTTATTTACCTTTAAAGCATAGTACTCTGTTCATCATTTGGTGCGAAATGTTGTCAAAAGTCCATATAAAAAAATTACTGCAAAATAAACTAAAATAATGTTGCTAAAGAAGTACTCTGTTTATTTGTGAAAAATTTAGAAAATGTTTCACGCAACATTTTTTTCAAACTAAGAAATGTTTCTGGCAACATTTTTTTTTCAACTACGAAATAACATAAGCAGCACTTTTTCCGTACGGATTTTTTGACAACCAGACCGTTTGTTTTGATTTAAGGGCTAACTATAATATGCTTAAACTAACTTAAGCTTCGTGTCAAATACGTAAAGCCCGGGGCACATAGAATCCGTCATACGTTGTACTTTGACAAATTTAACTAAAGTCAAAGTAACAATGGATGAGGTTGGCAAATGAATACTTTGCTGACGAATGTTAAATCAAAGTTAAATCTCTATTTTTGTTCACTTTTAAATTTAATTTTTATTTTATTCACTTGTTAATTTAATTTGTATTTTTTTTTTTTTTTTTTTGCCACCAAAATTATTTTATTAAAGTCACAGAATACAATTGAAACACAGCAGGAGTTAAAAGAAAACAAGAAGAAGAAGAAAAAGAAGAAGCAATTAATAGCTGTCAAAGTATTCAGAGTACGTCAAAAGTTAAAAGTTGACCAGCTTTTGTATTTTGCGTTGACGGACACGTATTGATTGTGGCATCGCTTATAAGAAAACATGTATTTTAACTGACTTCTCAGTTGAATTTGTCAAAGTTTAACGTATGACAGATTCTATGTGCCCCGGCCTATACTCAGTCGTACGATCTGTCAAAGAGTGCATTGTCCTCAAACAGTATTATAGTGTGGATTTCGCAAAATCGAACAGAGTACTGGGCTTAAAAGATTGTTTTAATTCTTAAAATAAAATTTTAAAATACACAGACTGCTAAACTAAAATACAAAAAAAAAATAAATAAACAAAATTATGTATGTGGGTCTAATCAATTTGACATGACTGTATTTACATATTAAAATTTCATGCAGGTATTTTTGTTTACATCCACGTTTTGCTCATATAATTCACTTATCACTTTTTATTTTAATATTAATTAAATCTTAAAATAGAAATATTAATGATATTTGAAAAAGTTATTGAACGTTTTAAAATTGTTTTAATTTTTGTGCTGTTGTTGTTCCGGCTTTTGCTGTAGACGTAAACGTTTTCATAGTTGTACGTGCTGTTGCAGGTTTGGAAGTAGTTGTGGACGTTTTAGCTTTATTAGTGTTGAGCGTATTTATAGTATCAGTTTTTAATTGTTTTGTTGTTGTTTGCGTTGCTTCTGTGGTGGATGATGATGATGTAGTAGCTGTTGCAGTTTTTAAGGCTGTTCCAGCTGTTGACTTTTTACATGCCGCCTCACATGTTTGTTTAAAACCAAATTTATTATCATTTCCCTTACAACCACCGAATTTAAATTCTTCACACGTATCAGTATTCGCGTTGTAATAAAATCGATTTAAACTCATGCGACAGGGCCCAGGTTCCATGGGTAATAGACATTTTGGATCTACAATAATAAAATGAAGTCATAAGCTCACTTTGCTATGATTAATAAAGATTGTAATATTTACCCTGTTTTTTATCACTGTTTGCAGCACAATTTAGTTTAATGAATGTTAATGTCATTAAAACTACAACAAAATAGAGTTTTTTAAAGAAAAACATGTTTGTTTTTATTTAATTTTTTAATTCTTATTTTTTTTAGGTTTCAATTTTTCCGCTTTATAATCTTGAGTTGAACAACTGCTGATAGTTCTATTAGCAATTATGTCATTCAAGTGTATTAAATCACTCAGTGCAGGCATGGAATTACGTACTTAAGTAGCTTTTCGTAATTAAATGAGAACATGATCTACATCTCTCTCTATCTCTCTTATCTTTAGAGAAATAGTTTCGGCCTTAAAAATAAACAATAAATTAATTGGTATTTTAGATCATGTTCTATTTAGTTTATTGCATCTGTATTAGTAAAACTAGCGTTGATAACTAAATACATTTTAATCGATCTTTTGCTCCAAAATCATGTGTCGGAAAATTCTGGACTAAAAAAATGCTTTTAAACTTTGATTTATTTTATAAAGGGTCATCCAAAAAACGCGCCTACATGTTTCTTTGAAATAAAACACAAACTATTTGCAATTTTTTCAAGCTGTTTTTTTTTATTAAAAGTATGATCCATTACAACTATAAGTGGAATAGAATATCATTCAAATGTCCACCATGACTGCGTCTGTAGACATCATTCCGAATATCGAAATTTCCAATGACTCTCCGACATGTTGCTGGTGTTATTTCACAATTTGCAACTTGAACGTTGTTCTTTAGATCATTAATTGTTTGTGGCTTGTTAGCATACACTCGACTTTTCAAAAAACCCCACAAAAAAAATCTAATTGTGTTAGATCACATGACTTTGGAGGCCAATTGAAATCTGCATTTCGTGAAATTAAACGTTGAAGAAATTTTGATCGCAAAAGCGTAATGTTTTCTCGAGTTGTGTGACATGTAGCACCGTCTTGCTGGAAATAGACGTCAGACACATCAATATGATTCAACTGTGTCCATAAAAAGTCTCTCAACATTGAATGGTATCGCTCAGCATTCACAGTAACAGCATTTCCAGCATCATCTTCGAAGAAAAATGGCCCAATGATTCTATTTGCCCAAAATGCACACCAAACAGTAACTTTTTATGGGTTTAGAGATTTTGCATGAATAACACGAGAATTTTCATCACCCCAGATACGAAAATTTTGCTTATTGACGAATCCATCCATTCTGAAATAAGCTTCGTCACTAAACAAAATTTTGCTTGAAAACAATGAATCTGTTGTTCGTTGTTCAATAATCCAACTAACGAAATTACGACGTTGTAAATGGTCTCTTTCTTTCAATTCCAGGGTAAATTGAATTTTATAAGCATGTAAATGCAAATCTTTATGCAAAATCCTCCATAAGGAGCCATAAAATATGCCCAATTCTTGCGAACGACGCGAAATTGATGTTGTCGGTTCATTTTCAACACTTTCACCAACAGCAGCAATATTTTCATTTGTGCGTACAGTTTTTGGTCTTCCACTTTTTGGTTTATCAGTAACACAACCAGTTTCTTCGAATTTTTTCACTAATTGAATTTTTTCACTTTGAATTGAAGATTGATTTGGCCGATTATTTACACCAAAAAAATCACGAATTTTGCGATGGGTATTTTTCAAAGAACACCCATTTTCATAATAACTTTGAATGATGTAAACGCGTTGTTGCAATGTGTACCTGTCCATGGTTAAAACTGTACTACCTTCTAATAAAACAAAATGGATTATGTCATTTGAAAAGATGTTACTTGTAAAAAATTTATAGTGCTGACATCTAGGCGTCACATTTGGATGACCCTTTACATATAGTTTTATCATTGAAAAACATTTCTGAATGCTTTGCTCAGAAATTGAAAATTTTAAGTTATCATTCTCTTAAAGAGCTTTAATTACAACAGCTTATTGACAAATGCCCCTCATTGGGGTTGAAGGTGGCAGTAAAGTAGTAAAAATCGACAAAAAGCCTTACAACTGACCGAAGTCGCCTGTAGAATTGTTAAACATACATGGATTTAATACCCCCACCCCTAATAGTGTGTTCATACATGCACTTTTATTGATTCAATATTCTGCGTATTGACAAAATTAGTTTGGTTTAGACCAGGGGTTCTCATCAAATTCCTGCTCACGGACCCCTAGTAAACTAATTTTTTTTTCGCGGACCCCTTTAAAGCCAAATTCATAATAAAACTTTTATTATTTTTGAAAACACTGTTTTTTCGGTTCTTAATGCGGACCCCTTGGATGGTTGCTACGGACCCCCATTTGAGAACCGTTGGTTTAGACGCAATTGGGGTTTGTGTCTGAGATTTAAATTTCAAACTTTTGTTTATTTTGGCCATAATTGGTTTGTGTCTGAGGTATAAATATCGAAATTTTGCTTCACACACATCTTCTGAACAGTGTTGCATTTCAATTCCGTACTTATTGCTCAATAAATTATTTAGATTTTGTACGGAATATTAAGCTCAATAATGGCTTTTATTGAGAAAAGCTAAACATTTATTAATGTATAAACAGGCTATAATTTTTTTTTTTCGAAAATTCTTAATTCGCAGTGGGTGCCCATACAAATAAATTTTTTTTTTATAAATTTGCTGCACCGGTGAAACTGTCCCAAGGCTACCTACCATTACCACCACGCAATCAGCCAAATTATTTCTTACAAAGATTTTTATTTCTTATTTAAAAAAATAAGGAGTTCTAGCGTAACGATATCGAAAAATCGTTAATCGTGCTTCCCTAAGGCACATTGACTTTTTATACCCTTCACCACAAACGGAAAAAGGGTAAAATTAAGTTTGTTATTTGTTTTTACTTTCTGCAACATCCATTTCTGATCCTACAAAAAATTAATATTCTGACTTCTTATGCATAGCGAAGTCGGCTAAACGATGTCCGTCCGTCCGTTCTTGATAGTGTTGAGATATACTTTGTCAAGGCACTAGATGAGCTAGAGGAAATTTAAAAATGCCAATCGATCAGAAATAGTTTAAAAAATTTTTCTTTTAAAAATCAGCACGATCGTTCAATGTTCCTCCAGGTAGCGGGCAAAACACCACTTCAACTCCTAATTTTCCACATCATTTGGAAAAAATCTACTTAAATGAAATAACTCCAATCAAAAAAATAAACATACAAAGCGATAGAGAATTAAAAATAAGAAGAAAAAATATCAATTCAAAGAATTAGCGCTCGCCCATGTTTTCCGTGTTATGGGCTTTTGAACTTTTCATAGAAAAGTACGATTGTCCACCACATTTTTTAAGACATGAATGTGGGTATCATTTAAAAGATTTTGAAGAGATATTAAGGAAATACTAAAATTATTTGAAACTGCTTAATCCATTAAGAGCCTGTGACATTTTTATGTAAAATTTTACTTTGTACTTAATTTTTTTTTTTTATTTTTTAATTCTCTGTCGCCCGAATATTTGTTTTTTTTTTATTTTTTATTGGAGTAGCTTCACTAAAGTTGATTGTCTAGTGAAGGGTATATAAGATTGGACAACGCCGAATATAGCAATCTTACTTGTTTTTATTAATTTTTGATATAAAATTTTCTGGCTGTCAGTTTCAATCGAAAACAACAAATAAAAAAACTAGGAATGATGTTCTGATAATAATTTAAAAAAGACAAAAAAAAAATGCCTGAAACATCTGAAACTTCAATTTTGTTAAAAAATTGCCCTAAATATGAAATTAAAAAATTAACACAAATCGTGTTCTGTAAATAAAAGTTAGGGTTTATTTTCATTTTTGTGTTAAGTCCGTTTCTCGTTAGATTTCTTCATTTTCTCTTTTGAAAATAAGCTGATATTGGTTCCTTAACACAGACAAACTCTTGATAAATAAAGCTTCAAAGTAATAAAAATAGCAGTTGTCAAAAACCGTTTCGTTTAGAAACCGTTCTTCTTACTGTACTGAGTTGTTCTGCACAGGACAGTCTTGGTTCCTAGCAAAACAACACGTCGTTACTGCTGGATAAAGCGCTAAACAATATCACTATTACTAAATGACTAATTACGTAAATTTGCTATTGCCTCACTTTTACCTTTCATTTAGTTTTCTGTAGTTGCCTTCAATACGCTTTCACCCAGTTCTGTTCTAGCGACCTCACAAGTTATTGAGAAAAATAAAAATCAATTCTTTTACAGTCTGAACTAAAAGTATTACATAATTTAAGAGAATTTGACAACCAACTTTTAAAAAAAGATACACAAAATAGTCAGAATTAAAGATTAAGTGATCATGAGAGAAAAAAATATTTTAACTCTCGTGAGCGTAAGTTTTTGTGATTGTGTCTACTTGTTTAAAATTAACGTGAACAAAAACAATAATAAAGTCGTTCATAAGCGAACATAAGAAATTTTTTCCTCATGATCATATAGAACGTAAAAAGTAGCGTTATAATTTGGAACTTACAACAGAGTTGTCTTTCCTAAACGAGATTTGCATTTATGTGGCCTCGGCAAAATTCGGTTATGCCATGAACTTCATAAATTTTTTTTTTATTAGATAAAAGACATCTGTGTTTTAGGTGTTCTATTATTTTCAGAATTCATAAAATCATACTTTGAAATTTTTACAAAAACATTTTTAAAAATGCGGTCAGATAAGTCGAATATTTGACCAAAAAAAAACGTAAACACTATTTTTACAATTGTTTATTCCATCTTTCCTAACACATATGATTACGAATGACGATTTATAATATAAGAAATGTGGCCTTTTATATAGAGTAGGATCTTATATTTCTTACAAAGTTTTTAAGAAGGACAAAATCTTTTTTCCAATAATTTAGTGTTTACATCTTTTCGGTCAAATATTTGACTAATCTAACCGTACCCTAAGCACTCTGTACAAACTTAAGAAAACAATTGAACAATTTTTTTATCTCCCTTGAAAAAATTTATTATTACGTCAATACCACAATTTACAGGGAAATTGTCGGGTGCCTAAAAGTATGCAACAGAGATCGTTGTTGTTTACAATTAAGCAGGAAATAAGTTCAGCTCATATTAATTGGGAAAAAAAAAACTTGTTGCCAGAAACATTAAGAAACAAGAAACATGATGACAGAAACATGATGACAGAAACATGATGCCAGAAACATATTGCAATTAATTAAACATGATGCCAGCAACAATTCGTAATTGTTCAGGAAATATACAGAGTACAGCTGCAGCAACATTATTTTTTTACTATTTGACATTCGATTTTTATCGATTTTTTAACAACAAAAAAAACCGTAATTAGGCTATTGACCGCCCTTTCATGCAACGTGAAAAAATGATAGAAAATAATAATATTCCAAACAAGGCAATTTTAAATTGATTAATAAACTCATTTGTAATTCTTTTAAGTTCAATGATCTGTAATTCACTCATTTTATTTCTGAAAAAATATCAAGCTTAAATTCAAAAATACGTTTTATTCATATTAAATAAATCAGTAAGTAGACTTTAGAAATTAAAATAAAATTTGTCATTTTAAATTTCATCATAAAGAAATAAATAAAATATTTAAAATTCAAAATATGAAGCCAACGAGCTTTTATTTTTAAATTATTTCAATAAACTTCATCAGTACAAAGTCATTTCATAGCTACTTCTTAGAATAAAGTATGTCACATATTAAATTTAAAAAAACAAGCCGAATTATTCATTTTTAAAGATAATTTCAAATTTGGTTTAATGCCTTTTATTTCAAATTTTTCTGGGAGCTGAGGAATATTTCTTAAAAGAGTACAATCTCTACGAAATAAAAAGTAATTATTTTATTTTTGCAGTCCGGTCGATGCTCTGTAAACCAGCTTGAACTATGGCAAATATTCAATCGGAGACCAGCAGACATTTTTTATTTAATTTTAAAAATTTAAAACAAAAATTTCAAGATTTTGTTTTTGTTTTTTAAACAAATAATTTTTAATTGTTTTTTTTAAGTTTTTGTTAGCAGACACTGTGGGGCAGAAAAATACAAAAAACGGAAATGATTTATTTTTTAAATACTCAATCGATAGCGACCAAATAATATATTCGCATAGAATTGTATGAAGAACTACCAGCGCCTCTCAGGAATGCGAAAGCAATTTTTTTTATAATAAAAAATCGTAAAATAAGAGTCTGAAAAGGACTCCTCTCGTGTATTAAAAACTCAAACATTCACAGAATTAAATCTGTTATCGGTTGAAGTATCCGCTTGCATTCTTAACGATTTAATTAAGAAGGAGAGATATTTTCTTGAACATAATTTTAAAGATTTTAAATAGGAATGACAATCTCCGTCAGCATGTTTGTTTATATTCAGGTTGCTCTTCTGTCCCTTAAATCACACACTAATAAACAGCCAGTGACGACGGTCTTCACCGAAAGGTATGACAATCTTCAGAGAGCTTTGGTAATATTAAGGTTCTTAATAAATGAGCCGTTTATTTCAAAAGTGGCATATGTCCCTTTTTTTTAACTGCTATATGTATTTAAAGGTTTGTGTTCCAAAAGCCTTGAAAGTATTGGGGCTAAATCTCGAGAAGACATACTTGCACGCATTAATCATGACATTAAATTAAATTTTTTTTTTTTTTTAAAGTGACTTATGCCACTTTCAAAACAAACGGCTTTTATATTATTAATATTTTAAATATTTAAATTTTGAAATATATTGCAGGAATATTACACTGGACAATCTTGAAGACCATCGATTAAAAAAGCCGATGTGTAAAGTTTTCATCGAAAAGCCGTGTTGCCTTTAGTTCCAAAACGATGAAATAGTTTTTATCTTGTCAACTTTATTATTTTTATTGTAAAATGTCAAGACAACAAAATTTAAAATGAAATTAAAACTTAAGTTATTTTTTTCCCAGCCAGGGGTTGAACCGGTGATTTTCATAAATTAATTAAAATTTACTTTTGAAACCTTTAAATTCTCTACCTCTAAAAAAAGAACCCTTTTTAAACATTTATTTTTACATATTTATCTATTTAATTATTTACATTATAATTTGATGAGTTTGAGCGTGTTACAAAGACGACACATTTAATTAAGAAATTAGAAAATTTATGTTTTAAAATTAAATTTTAACAGCTTTTGTGTGGCAAGTTACAAATTGTTAATTTAGTCATAATAAAGTCCTACATGATCTTAAATTAAATATGCAAATTATTTTACATTGTAGTCGTACAAACATACATACATACATTTATTTCCGTACAAAAGCCATGCTAATGCGTGTCCATCACAATGTTTCTATCTACATCTTCTGTTTAAAATTGTCTTAAAAATAGTCTTTCTTCATCTTATAAAATTAATAAGTTTCATTAAATGTTGCAGGGATAATGTTGCATTTGTCTACAGTCGAATGGTGTTTAAGAATGCACACACTTCTTAATTATGCTAATGCAAAATAAATTAATGTATTTTGTCACAAGGAAACAGAAAATATTTAAGAACTTTACAATAAATATTAAGTTTCTTTGAAATTTTGTGTGCAAAATATTGCCACATTTAAATTAAAAAGTGGATTTTCAATACTTTTCAGGAATAAACAAAATCGATCGAAATCTGAA
Organism: Cistogaster globosa; assembly: GCA_937654795.1. Lineage (NCBI taxonomy): Eukaryota > Metazoa > Arthropoda > Insecta > Diptera > Tachinidae > Cistogaster > Cistogaster globosa. Next base: position 134,598,733 of record OW569404.1, on the reverse strand, counting down.
GAAGGTAAAACAAAATCGATCGGAAATGTTAATACGAAATTAAAGCCACTCCGGTCGAAATGTGCGACATGCCTGTATGACATATTTGTTTAATAAAAATTTGAATCTTAATCACAACTCTAAAAATTGTTTTAAATATAGTTTTTGGTCCATTGCAAGTTCTAACTTTTTAGAAAAGCTGACATGATAATAAAAAAAGGATTACACTCTTGAGATCGGCAATCAAAGTACAAACAATTTTAAAACATGTTTAAATTATTTATTAATTTTTTTTCCCCAGTCAGGGGTTGAACCAGTGATCTTCATAAATCAATTTTTTAAAAAATTAAAAAATGAACCAAAGCCGAAAAAGTAAATTTTAATTGATTTACGAAAACGTTTATTTCGCAGGGGTGTGTTACTATCCATGAAAGCGTATACGAATAGATTATTTCGTTCTTTTGTCATAGGGGTTACGTCGAATGCATTAAGGCAGTTCACTAAAGTGTTGAACTGTGCAAAAAGCAAGAATTACATACGATACCTACGAATGTTGTGTGCAGAAGTAAAGTGACAATTCCTGGACCTTGCAGTAAGAAAGAAGGCAAAGAATTCGTCTATAAAATTCAATTCCAGTTAGAAATTACAGAAGGTAGGTGGAGAATCTACTGTGGAGCACTGAAAATTTGCGTTTTTATCAAACTTAATTATTCACATTTCATTTGAGTGTTTTCTTTTCAAATATTAAAATGAAACTAACCCTCAACAGTTCTGAAAATATTTAAAATTTATTTTCCACCAGGCCAAGATTAAAAATGTCTGTGTTTAGGGGCTGCCAGTATCGCAATCAAACCTTAAAATATTTTTATTATTTTTTTTTTTAATAAATTTTGTAGTAGTTTTATGACAAATTTTTCGTACAAATTTGTGCTAAAATATATTTCAAATCTATTTTAATATTTTATGAATACGGCAGTTAATATATTAAAGCTTTAAATTGGCCTTAAAATAGCTTACACCCCGGATACGGATGAAAATTCAGAAATAACTAGTTTTTTTTTACAATAAAATTAAATTAATTATGCGTAAATATGTATGTAACTTTGTTTGTATGTATGTATATTTAAATTTGAAACAAGGGTAAACATTTCATTAGCTCAAAAATATTGTAGAAGAAAACCTTATCTTTAAATTTCAAGTAATAATTAACAAAACAATTGCGTTTTATTTAAGCAAAAAAATAAAGTAAAATAAAAAATAAAAAAACTTTAAAAATAAGAGAATGGAATTTAAAATTTTTTAATAACAATTTCTCTTTTTTCACTAAAAAAAAAAGTCATTCGTTTACATATAAATTATGTTTTCGAATAACGCACACGTCTATGACGGCGGCGATTTTTTCTATTACAAATCTTTTCACAGTCTTCCAGAGAGGAGAAAAGTTTCTTATCAGGACTACAGCCCAAATATTTGCAACGCTGTGTTTCAGCATCATAATAAATGCCTAAAGTTGAGGAGCCGCATAAACCATTTATAGTGGGCTGACGATCACAGATATCAACAACGGAACCTTAAGAAAAAATAAATAAAAATCGTAATTAATCTTTTTTACTTTTTAAAAATAATATTTTTTTAACTAACGTGTGCGATTTGCAGTGCCTTGTGCAGAGGTTACAACGTTAAATAGTATGCAGTAGACCATTATGAGATGCTTAGCGTTTAAAGAAATCATTTTGCTTTTCCAAATACTGTTTTGTCTTATTTTGAATAATAAATTCAGGTTGTAATTAAAGTTGCTCTTTTTATTTTTGTTATTATTTGTTTGTAATAAAAACAAATTTCCATTTGATTTTAAATAATAAAATGTATTTTAACTGTAGCAACTATTTACTATTTTTTTTTATTTTTTTTTTTTTTGCGCTCAATAGTTTATAATTTTTTTTTTTAATTTCGTTTCACTTTCATTAAAAAAAATAACAGACACAAAAAATTTCACTTTTCAAATAAAGAATTGTCTGTATTCTGGTCAATTTTCTACGATCACAACGAATGTTCGCGTGTAATTAAATGTCTGGCACCAAGATTTTGTATTTTTATTAATGAGTTTTTACTGCGATAAGAGATCGTTGCTTTTTTTTTTACAACAAAAAGATTTTCTTTGCAAGAATCTGAAACTGTTAATAAAAAAAATGTTTTGCAAAAGCTTTTAAAAACAAATCAAAAAACGAGTTTAAGAAGATGTAACGAATTTTTTACTTAAAAACACACGAGCGATAATAAAGTACTCGTACAAATTTCATTTATCACAAGAGCTTAAAGTATTTTATTAGGAGGATGTAGATTTATTAAATGTTATTTCTGTTATCTTTTAAAACCTAAAATGACTTCTTAAATTCAAGAAGGTTCATTGTCCAATGCAAGAAAAGAAAAAATAGATTAAAGCTACATGCAGCAAACCAATTATTTGATTATCTGAAAGCAACTAAGTTAAAACAAGTCGATTTTTTTTTAATTTAAAAAAAGTGCATAGAAACAGCTTTACTAAAACCGCTTTCTATTGCAAAATGTTAATAAGAATAACTACAGAGAATAGAGCTAAAAAAATATAAAAATGGCTAAACTTATTTGAAAATATACATTTGCTAGTCCATGAATTTTGCTGATAGGAAAATCAAAAGGTATATCACCGTTTATCACACTTATAAAACCGTTTTATAGTGAACATTGTTCAGAAACTTTTTAAAAAAAATATAGTTAACCATCCTTAAAGACTTAAAGCAGATTTCCTGAAATTCTGTTAAAACAGATCTAAAGCGAACGCGTAGAACAATAAAAGAACACAAAAATTTTAATAAACTCTTTTTTCCCGTCACACACACTCAGTCTAAAAAATAAATCAGCTATAAGATGTTTGATGCACCGAGATGGCCAGTACTTCCAACCACGAACTCCTTTATATATCGGGGAATGTGAGGGACCGTATTGCAAATTAATTTAGCAGACATGAAATCATGCTACTCCAACAGAAAAATTATTAAATCGTATGGACCAGATAGTTTAACGAGATGATTCCTACATCCTCGAGCTTTCTTTGACAATCGTAGAAATAGTACAACTTTTTTACAAGTACAGAAGTTTAAATCCTTCTTGCAAAAATTCTCAGAATGAATGGAACATCTCTTCTGCACAGCCCTCTCTTGATAGTCTGGGCTTTAAAATAAAGCAGATCTATCGATAATTTTCCGGACTTCGCGGTAGTTAAACATTAAATAAAGAAACGATCTGTAGGACTCTTGGAAATTTCCTACGAACACATACCCCTCCCCTCCCTCCACTTTATCACATCATTAGGCTTTTCACTCAGCACGTAGCTGTTTCAACCGAAAGTTTATTTCCTCAGAGCAAAACTCTCAGTAATAACTCTCCCTTTCAGAGAAGAAAAAAGGATACAACGCATTAAGACCGAAGTAGTCCAGTTTTATTCTAAAAAGCTAATGGATCTAGTCTATCGCTTTATAAAAGAAAAGAATCAAATAATTATAATCCTAATTTCAAGAATTTTTTTTTATGTTAAGCCAAGCGGAATGACCGCAAATTTTCTAAACAGAAGATCGTAAGCCGCCTGAATATTTTTTTTACCAAGCGAATTCAAAGCCAGCCTTCCTACGCACTTCAATAAATAGATGAAGACTCTGTGTCTCCTAGCTTTAATACAGGCGTTTGTGGTTATAGATTTCTAACAATAAAAAAGTCACATCTATGGGTAGTGACCTTAAAGTTTTAGTGTCTAAACGAAAATAAAAAATCCTTAACTCCAATTTTAAGCACCTGCAAACAGGGTTATCGCTAGGAATTTCTAAAAGCGCCATAAAAGAATGTTTTTATAAAAAAAAATTGCCGCTTTGTCGCTTCATCTTGCTGCAGCCATTTATACATGACTTCTCCCTTTCTGGAATAATACCTCGAAGTATTACTTTCCTGGGAAGAATATATAGCGTTGTAGCAATTTTCCGGCTGAGCCTTTTTTTAATGTGACTAAACATCAATATTTTGTAATTAATTTTTTGCTTTGCTTTTTGTTGATGAATCTATAGGAATAAAAAGCCAAATTCAACGATTAATTGCTTTAAATTTTGAAACATTTAAATCACATTCCGCAAAAAAATTTCTTATATTTCTGCAAGTTAATATGTTGCACAAAAAGTTTAAAGAAGTTGTAAAATAAAAAATCTTAATTGCTTTTTATATTGTGACAACCACGCCAGACTACTTGACCGTTTTTCAAGTTCTCGACGATTTTTTGTAAAACTCGAAATCTCTTCCTTACGAGGGCTGCTATATATATTTCTGGCCTGGCAACACTGAGTGCTGCCAAGTGCAATCTGACATTTCCATTGGAAAGTTTGTCATTTTTAAGCATAATCGTACTCAAAACGTTTTGACGTACGACCATTATTTGTGTTGTTTACAGTGACTTGAAAAAATTAATATAGAAAAAAATGGAATTAATTCGTGAACATTTTCGTGCCATCATTTTTCACAACTTTCGACTTGGCTTATCACGACAAGAGTGCATTGATGAACTTAAATCTTTGTATGGCGGTGAAGCACCATCCTATAGCACTGTGAAAAATTGGTATAATTAATTTAATCGTGGCCGAAGCTCGCTCAAAGACGAATTCCGTGAAGGTCGTACAAAAACGGCTGTTGTACCAGAGAACATTGATGCCGTGCGTGAACTTAAAATGCAAGATCGACATGCGACATACCGAGAGATAGAGAGATATCCTTGGACATTTCTTCCACCAGCATACATTCGATACTGCATGTCTCAATCGGAGTGGAAAAAGTGCTTCGACAACTGGTTTGAGCGCATGCAAAAGTGTATAAATCATGCTGGAGAATACTTTGAAAAACAATAAAACCATTTTTGATTATAAACATTCGCATTTTCACTATTAGGCCAAAAATATATAGAGCAGCCCTCGTAGTCTCCTAATATTCGAAATAGATGTTTTTAATACCAATGTCTTCAGCCGTACCCCTAACATAATTTTTATTACACCAAAAGTAAATGATAAGAAATAAAGAGCACGAGTTTGAAAATAATTAAAATAAGCAGATCAAAGTTGAAAGAAATCTTGTTTTTACAAAAATGTTCACGAGTTATAAATTACATTTATACTTTCATTTATTAATTTTCTAAAACTATTCTTGTCTTATGTCTTGTATACGACGTGTGGCATGAACACAAGTAGCTAAACAATCTTGAAGTGAACCAAAACTTTGGCCACCCGATAAACGACAGCCACCAACAGTATATTTCTCACAGTTATTCTTTTGAGCATCAAAATAAAATCCTTCAATTTCAATTGTACAAATACCCTCGGATCTTGGAGGCGGCTGTAAGCAAATATCTAGAGAAAAAATTAGTTTATTTAATAAATCTCATGTACACAGTAACGCAGTTGAAAGGTTTTATGTTTTGAAACTTACTTGGAATGCCCCAACTGCGTGATTCGGTGAGAATGAAACAATTCAATGTTATCGAAATTATTAGCAAAGTAATAACATAATTTGACATCATGATTAATCTGGATAATACCAATTTAAAACTCGATTTATTTTATTTGTATTTTTAAAAATAATTTTTTTTTTTTTTTGTATAGCGAATGTACGCTCTCGGAGAAATGCTAACGAACTGAGACTTACTCTAACTAACATCCAAAATAATCAGAGACTTATAAGCAAGCTCCACACAAAACATACATACATACATACATACATGCATACATACATACATACAAGCATACATAACGTAATTAAGAACTTATCATCTTATCAAGCAAAACCAAAGAGAAAAGCAATAAAAATTTAAAAGAAAATGAAATAAAAATGAAATAATTATTAATGAAAACTATTCATTTAAAGACCAGTGAGTTGTTGTATAAAGTAAAATCTGTGTCATAATTATGACGCATTATTTAGTTAATCTAGTCAATTGACGCCTACAACCTTACAAGCTGTATGTGCAACAGAGCTTTTCTTCAAAAATATTAACTCACTTTCAAACTTTAAGTTTTCTAGATAACACACAGATTTTAAAATACATATCAAATAGTCTACATAAACGACAGCAAAATTAATGACTTCATAATGAGTTGGATAATTTTTTACACAAATCTTTAAAAATTACTAAAATTTTATAACAAAAATTTCTAGTTAAAATATAATTATTTTTCATTAAATTATTTAAAATTATAATTATGCATATTTTAAATTAAAAAGCTATAAAGAAATAACACTTAACTACTTAAAAATATATGATTACTTTTTGTTACAGTAATTCCTTCATATGAATATCTTTGCGTACAGCATTATTGAAGCCTTCCTTGTAACGATACCAAATGGGACTTTTAACAATTGGATCAGATTTGGCTGAAAAACAAAATATTCAAGCGTAAAATTAGTATTTAATAAACATAACAAGTTGTATTCACACACACACACACACCTTACACTTTATTTCATGAGATAGAATAATAACAGTCATTTTATAAAAAACCAGAAATGTAAATTAATGAATTGATTAAAAAATAAATATCATCTTAATAATTTTTTATTTGTCTTAACAATTTATTTGAATATTTTTGTTTACTCTTTAGTCGTATAATTTTTTTTTATTAAAACTTATGTAACTTCAATTCAGTTTTTCGAACGAAAATTTCAAAGCAATAATATTTCTCCTTGGAAATATATTTTTAATCGAACCATGGCGAAATCATGTTCCAGGTGTTAACAATGGCAAATTTATTCATTTGCTTTGTTACTAGAAATGTCATTCTCCATATAAAAAAATTTGACGCAGATTTTTTATAAATAAAATTTTACACATAGCGAAATCATGTAACAGGTTAATGGCAGTGACGAATTCATTTACTTTCGCCGTTGCTGGAAGTGTCAAACGTCATTTATAAAAAAATCGGCGTAAATTTTTTTTATGTGAAGTTTGACATTTTCTGCCACGGCGAAAATAAATGAATTTGTCACTGGCACCACCTGAAACATGATTTCGCCATGATTTCACATTTTGAGCAAAGGCTAAAATGAAAGAATTCAACACTGCCACTACATTGTGCATGATTTCGCCATGATTCGATTTAAATTCTGCTACATAATTATTTTTATAAAAATAAATTTTTATCAAATATTTTTACCGAAACTCTCATATTGAAAATATTTTCGTCTGAACAAATTTTTTATAGAAATTGTTTTTTATGAGAATATAATTTTTTTAATAATTATATTAAACATCAAACTTTTTATCTGGTTAAATTTTTCCGAAATATTTTAATTTAAAATAATTTTTTTAGAAGTATTTTATTCGACATAAAAATTTTTATACAAACTTATTTTTATATAAAAAAATATTATACGAGGACTGCTCTATATATTTCTGGCCTAATAGTGAAAATGCGAATATTTATAATCAAAAATGGTTTTTTTGTTTTTCAAAGTATTCTCCAGCATGATTTATACACTTTTGCATGCGCTCAAACCAGTTGTCGAAGCACTTTTTCCACTCCGATTAAGACACCTCTAAAACATGGTTTTTGAACACTTCAACAGCTTCTTCTGGCGACGAAAATCGTTGAACACGCATTTTTTTCTTGATTTGCGGAAACAAGAAGAAGTCATTAGGTGCCAAGTCAGGGCTGTACGGCAGATGACCCATTAATTCGACGTTTTGGCCGGTCAAAAACGCTCTGGTTTGAGCTGATGTGGGAGAGCTCGCATTGTCATGGTGAACAATGATTCGTCTTCTCTTGTTGGTTTTTAGGATTTCTCCGATGACTTCAGGCAAACAAATTGTAGTGTACCATTCAGAAGTGACCGTCCTACGTTGCTCAAGCGGAACAGTCGCCACATGACCAGTTTTACCGAAGAAACAGGCGACCATTTGCTTCGAAGTGCTTCTTCCACGAACAACTCTTGTTGGATTTTGCTCGTCTTTGAAGACCCACACGGTCGATTGTTGTTTCGTTTCGAGGTCATACGCATAGATCCATGATTCGTCACCTGTGACGATCTTATTAACGTCTTTTGAAGCACCGCAATCGTATTTTTGCAACATTTCTTTGCACCAATTGACACGAGCCTTTTTTTGAGCGACTTTCAAATTGTGCGGGATCCAACGAGAACAAACCTTTTTTACGGCCAGGTGTTCATGCAGTATCGAATGTATGCTGGTGGAAGAAATGTCCAAGGATATCTCTATCTCTCGGTATGTCGCATGTCGATCTTGCATTAAGAGTTCACGCACGGCATCAATGTTCTCTGGCACAACAGCCGTTTTTGGACGACCTTCACAAAATTCGTCTTTGAGCGAGCTTCGGCCACGATTAAATTCATTATACCAATTTTTCACAGTGCTATAGGATGGTGCTTCATCGCCATACAAAGATTTAAGTTCATCAATGCACTCTTGTCGTGATAATCCACGTCGAAAGTTGTGAAAAATGATGGAACGAAAATGTTCACGAGTTAATTCCATTTTTTTCTATATTAATTTTTTCAAGTCACTGTAAACAACATACATAATGGTCGTACGTCAAAACGTTTTGAGTACGATTATGCTTAAAAATGACAAACTTTCAATGGAAACGTCCGATTGCACTTGGCTGCACTCAGTGTTGCCAGGCCAGAACTATATATAGCAGCCCTCGTACATTTTAGGAAGTAAAGAATAAACTTTTACCCAACAAAAATTAAAATGTAAAAAATACATTTTTCTAAAAAAAAATTGTAAAAATATTTTTTCTTAATAAAAATGTTTAAACAGTTTAACTTATCGATATATCTTTACTGCCAATAAAATGTATGTGCTAAAATATTAATTTGAATAATTTATTTGTTAAAAAAAAATTATATATATTATTAATTTAATGTACATATGAACAAATATTTTATCGAAACTTTTAGCCGAATTTATATTTAGCAAGAATTAACTCATCTAAAAAATATTTGCGTCTTCATATTTTTTTTTTTATAGAAAATTGACGTCTCTGAGAAAATTAATTTTTGCAATTTGCAACTTTAAACTTTTTATCAAGTTAAATTTTATTTTTATAGTTATAAAATGTTTATTTAATTAAAAAAAAAAAATAAAAAATATTTAATTCGAATAAACATTTTAATACGAATCAAAAAAAAATTTTTTAGTCGAAATATTTTTTCTTAATCAAATATTTCTTTGGTTTCTATATTTAGAAATGCTTGAACAGTTTTCGATCAATTTTTTTTTTTTTTTATTTTGGAAATAAAATTTTAACAATAAAATACCGATTCGATGTAAAATTCCTTGTAAATATTTTTTTTCGAATTTTATTTAAATATAATAAGAAAAAAGTAATAAACAGTATTATATGAAAACAAGCAAGAGTGCTATATTCGGCTATGCCGATTCTTATATACCCTTCACCATATTTGTAAATCTAGTTAAGTGAAGTAACTCAAATAAAAAAGAACAAACATAGGGATGACAGAAAATTAAAATAAAATAAAAAATAATAAAATTGATATAACTAATGGGATAAGCATTTAAAAAAATATTTAATACTTCCTTAAAAGTCTCTTCAAAAGCTTTTGAATTATTTATCTTTTAAAATATGGTGCAAAATCGTACTCTTCAGAGGCCCATAATTTGGAAAATATGGGCGAGCGTCAATTTTTTTTTTCTTATTTTTTAAGTCTCTATCGCCCATATATTTGTTATATTTGTTTTTTTTTTTATTGGTGTTATTTTTTCTACTCTGAAGAAATAAAAAAAAAATTATTTTTTTCTTTTATGTAAAAAAGCTATAAATAATTTTCTTTATTCTCATTTGTCTGCGTATCAATTTTTATATATATAAATTTTTTGAATTTATTTTCGATATTAAAATATTTTACTCGAATAATAACTCTTATTTAAATACTATCTTTTTTTTTCGAAGGCACTTGGTTTTTTTCGAAGGTATTTGTCTTTAGAAAATATTTTTCTTTTTGTCCAAAATTTTATTTTTTTTTTTCAAAATGTTAATTTTAAAAAACGTAACAACTTTGTTATATATAAATTATTGCAAAAATTTTTATGTGAATTAGGTTTTAATATAAAAATATTTTATTTTATTCGAATAAATTATTCGGTAAAAAAATTTTTATTCACATACTTGTTTATCTTAAAAATTTTTTCTCTTTTTATTAAAATGTTCTCTAGTTATTAATTGGAAAAAATGTTATTTAAACAAAATATTTATAGGAATGAATTTAAAAGAAATTGTATGTCAATAAATGTTAACATATTTAGAAAATTAATTCGAATTAATTTTCATAAAAATTACAAGATTCTTCGATTTTAGTTTTAATTTTTCTTCATATTTTATTGGATTCAAGAATCAGTTTTGTTTATGTAATTTTATTAAATTTTTCAATTTTAGGTGTATTTAAAATTAAATTAAATTTAAAAAAAAATTATTAAAAGGAAATTAAGTTTCTAGATGCATTCAAATAAATAAATTTCTAAAAAAAAAACTTTTTCCAAATAAAAGTTCTCAAAACATATGTTTGACATTCAAACTGATTTTCTGAAAACGACCAAGTGCAGGAGAACAAAAATAAAATTGATATCATTTATAAATGATTTAATTTATTTAAAGATCTGTATGCGTACCTAATTCGTATACTTAATCATGATAAATAAACTTTTCAAACTGAATACAGTCAGTGGAAAGAATAGAAAACAACCAATGTAAACAATGAAATGAAAATTGTAACAAAAAAGAAGTTGTATATATATATATATATATATATATATATATATATATATATATATATATGTGTGTGTAAGTGTGTGTATATAGAAAGGTTTTTTGTTCTCTACAACAATACTTACATTCATCTGCCAATGATTGTGCGGCGGTTTTACGTTGTATACGACCAAAGAAATCCTTAGAGACCTGTAACGTTACATATTTAGTGTTTGTATTGAAATTGATATTATTATTAGTTTTAGTATTAGAATTCATATTCACATTTACTTCTACAGTTGCAAGCACCATATACCAAATACCAAAACTACACTACGAAGTGAAGATGTTGATAACAATAGAAATTTGTATTAAGCAGAAAGAGCTGAGCTACATTTTACATTATGATTTTTTTGTTGTTTCTTTTTTTTACACAATAGCAAATTATATTTAGAACTTTTGTTTGTTAGTCAGCCTTTAGGTAAAAGTTAATAATAAGTTTTATATAGAATTTTATTTTCAATTTAACTTTGAATTTTATTTGAAAACAAACATTTTCGAGAGTCTGCATGGAGGTTGGTTGGGCATTGTAAATACCGAGACACCTTTTCTTATTTTATTATTTATTTTATATGACTTTTTATTGTTTTTGGTAAGAGTATTTATATAAAGAAATTGCACTGAGATTTGATTTCAATTTTACAATGAATTTTACGATCTACTTATTTAAAGACAATGAATTTAAATCTGTTTTTATTTATTTAAAAATCTTGTTGTTTATTAGAAAATTTATGATTTTTAATGTTAACATGTTGCTGCCTAATTATTGCAAATTTTTAATTGTTGTTGTTTGTTTGTAAAAGGTTTTCTAAAATAAATTTTAAATGCAAGAATAACTCAAACAAAATAAAAAGAGGATTTAAATATTTTTTTATTATTTTAATATTGAAAAACAACCAAAAAATTAGTTGCCGAAAAAATTAAAAACTTTTATAGACAATTATTTGAAGAAATAAAGTTTTAAATAAAATAAAGCATATTCAAATACTTTTTTGATAGTAAAAATTTTTAATCAAAGCTGTCAGAAGTAAACATCATCAGCATTTCGATATTTTTTTGTTTAAATTTTTTTTTATTTTATTTTTTTTTTTTTTTTTTGCAAAATAGCAATTTCAAATTTTTTTTATATAAATCCTTTATTCGCATATAATTTTCAAGACAAAAAGGAGTTTTTATTCAAACTCAAAAAAAAAACTATACAAAAAATTCGAACAACCTTTTGGTACAAATTTTCGCCAAAAATATGTGTATGGATAAATGGTAACTAAATTAAAATTATTCGAATAATCGAATTAAAATTTACTTTTTTCGCCTTAGGTATGTTTTTTAATTTAATTTTGAAAAATTTTTGGGAAGAAAAATTATTTACAAATGTATGCCAACGTTTTCCAAAAAAAATCAGAAAAATGAAACACTAGCAGAATGTATTGCCTCATTTTCTGGATCGCTACGTCCTTCATCAGAATTCTTCGCATCTATGTACCTTAGGTTGTGTACATTGTAAACATCATCCGTTTAACCAACTAATCAATATTAATTTTGAAAAATAAACCTAAGCTGAAAAATTATTTTTTAATTCTTTTTTAATACCAACGCTTCAAATACTGATAGGAAAATAAAATTAAAAAAAAAAAATTAAATATATTTGAATACAATATTTCCAAGAAAGATATCTAAATTGTTTTTTAAATACAAGTTTTTAAAAATCGTTTGCATAAAGTGTAAAAAAATAAGCATTCTAAACGAAACATTTATTCGGACAAAAAAGCTTTCTGTATAGAAAAATTGAAAATAAAAAATATTCACAAAAAAAAAAAAAATAAATAAAAAATCATCCCAAAAAATTATATTTCATAGAAAAATCTACAGGCATGTTTTGAGTACAATACGAAATTTTCACTTTGTATTATTAAAGGCATTCATTATGTAAAGAATAGTTTTATAGCAACATTGCTTTGGAAATATAACGCGAAAATTTCGTATGGAGTTCAGAACATGCCTTTTAATTTAGATTTAAAATGTTTTCGATTAAAGCAAATTTTCTATACAAACAAAATTTTCGAAACATTTTCTAGAAAACTGAAGGTTTAAAATTAATAGCAAAATTAATTTGGCTTGTGAAGAAATAAATAAAACAAATGAATAATTGAACATATTTTGTATAAAAATAAAAATCTTGAAGGATTTCCGAAAAAATCTTTTCGTTTTTTATTTGTAAAATTATTATTATTATTATTATTATTAGTTTATTTAATCTAAAAGAAATAAATTCTAAGATTAAATGTAATTTAAGAGCATTAGCTACAATGGCCATCAGCTCTGATTGGGAATACATATAAAAATAGCATGAATATATTTTATAGACAATAGTTAAAGTATTGAGAAATTAAATTTTCAACTTTGAAAGTTTAACGTATTTATATATTTTATTTATGTTGTCAGGAGATGGATCCATGAGAAGTTTCAGAGCTGAGATGTTCCAAAAAATTTTTCGTCTTTGTTCGGCAAGTATTGGGCATTCCAATAAAATGTGTTTGACTCTGAGGTTGCCGTTGCAACGAGTACACGATGGTGCTTGAGATTGTTTTTTAAGAAGCCATTCATGAGAAAAGGCGGTATGACCTAATCGTAAGCGGGAAAATATTCTTATTTCTTCTTTTCCGGCATATGTGGGATAAATTGGATGATGGAGATGTGGGTTTATTATAGAATAGTGATAATGAGAGAGTGTTTTCCGATTAAGTTTAGTATTGACTTGGTTGAGAATATAAAGACGCATATCATTTTTTTCTACTGTGGGATTTGTGATGATAGGAGCATAAGATGCGTACTTGGCCGCAATGTCAGCCTTTTCGTTACCTGCAATGCCAACGTGACTCGGAACCCAAAATAGTTTTATAATATTTTGATTAGCAATTATTTTTACAATTATATTCCAGCTGCTGTTGAAAGGGTTTATTATGGATTTTACAACAGAAAGGCTGTCAGTGAAAATTACAGTTTTCTTTTTATCTGTTAATATAAGGCATATAGCTTGATAAACAGCGCATGATTCTGCTGTAAAGACTGATGAATACTCGGGAAGAATGCCCAGGGCGAGATATTTACCGTCTTCGTCTACTATGGCATAGGCTGGTATATTGCTCTGCGATTTGGTGCCATCTGTGTAGATGAATCGCCAGTTATTGCTTTTTAAGTAATTTTTATGTTCCGAAAGCAAATTAAGAAATACACTCTGAGGGGTATGGTTTTTGTTGTAAATAGCTAGTGATAGGTTGAAGGAGATATTTTTTAGTATCCAAGGTGGTTCTTTTATGTATCTTTTGGTTGTAGTGAGCGGAATAGAAAACTCTTTGCATAGAGACAGAGATTGAGATATTGCAGATTTGATGCGTTTAGGTCTAACTGCCGTGGAGATGGAGTAGATGTCTTTATCTAAGGCCGAGTTTGTGCTATTGAGGAGTTTGGGCAAGATTCTGGATTTTACTACATATATTCTGTCAGTTATTGAAGGAAGATTAGCCTCGCACAGAATGTTCTCAATTGGGGTGGTTCTAAATGCATAAACACAGGCTCTGGCGGCTCGATGGTAAGGAGGTTTTATAATATTAATATTAGTTTTGCAACTATTAACGTATAAAAAGAGACCATAGTCAATTTTGGTTAATATTAGAACCTTAGTGAGGTAACTTAAGGTATTTGTATGGACAAAACTTTTTGTTGATAAGTATTGTATAATATTTGAACGAGATATTATTGAGTTTTTTAATTGTAATAATTGATCTTTCCAATAGTAGTTTCTAGAGAATAATATTCCCAAAATCCATAGTTTATCTACATTTTAAATTGCTACTCCATCAATTTTAACAAAGTTGGAGTCAGAATTACAATTGTGTTTTCTGCAAACGTGAAATTTCTTGGTTTTCTGTAGAGAAATTTTCGCGCCAGAGTAATTAGCTCAATTGTTGATATCTTGAAGAATTTTTTGTAAGATGCTGTTGGTTTTAGCGTTATCATTTTTACTACAAAGGACATACAGGTCATCAGCGTAGAGGCAGTGGTCTATGTAACTGTTTTTCTTTATTATCTTGCTAATTTCGTTAAACGCAATTTGAAAAAGAACCACTGAGAGCGGCGATCCTTGAGGAATACCGTTCATCAAAGGAAAGGCTTTTGACATAAGTCCATTGATTTTCACCTTAAAACGTCTATTAGTTAGAAATGATTTGACGAAATTAAAAATTTTTGGTCCAATACGCCATGATTTTAGAGCATCAAGAATCACGTGGAGACCAATTCTATCAAACGCCCTTTCGAAGTCAATCGATAGGATAGTCACGTGATTCCTGGCAGATAGAGCTTTTGTGATGTGATAGTCTATATGCAGAAGTGCATCATCACATCCCTTATTTCTCTTGAAAGCTACTTGTTCTTTAGCTATAAGATTTTTATTTCCTAAGAACCATGAAAGCCGTGTACCTACGATTCGTTCAATGATCTTAGAAAGACATGGCAGCAAGGAAATAGGACGATAGGCGTTTACTGAAGATGGATTACTGGATTTAGCAATTGGGACTACGGTAGATAATTTCCAGGAGTGAGGGATAACGCCACTTTCAAATATTGTGTTGTATAATTTAAGTAAAATTATCTTGCTGCTACGTGAAAGAGCTTTGAGCATATGATAAGATATGCGGTCATGACCAGGTGTAGTTCCTTTAACTTTACTTAAGCAGTTGGTGAGTTCTTGGAAAGTTATTGGTACTTCCAATAACTGCGCTATTCTATCTTCTGTGCTGTTTATGACCATGTCGATAGAGTGTTTTGATGCATTAAATAATGGTGAAAAGTTAGAGTCCGATGCATACTCAGCCCAAACTATACCAAAGTGATTAGCAATTTTTGATGGATCAGTTAATGTTCCACTTGGCGTATCTATTGCTGTTATAGTTGCAGAAGGACCTCTATGAGTAATTCTGTTTATTTTTGACCATATTGTGGAAATTGAAGTATTTCTGTTAATGGATTTTGTAAATTTTTCAAAACTTGAGTATTTGGCAATTTTTACTTCCCTACGGAATTTAGCATTGTTTTTTTTTTGTATAATAATAAGTTTTCTTGTGTTGGACTGGACCTAAAGTGCTGCCAGCTTTTCATTTTATTTTTTCGCAAGATTGATAGATAAGAACTCCACCATGGGACTGGAACGCGATCTTTTTTTATTATCTGCTTTGATTGGGGAATGTAAAAGTTGGCAGCGACACGAATGGATTTAGTGATAGCGGCTGCGACACAGTTGCTTGATGAGGATACTTGATATTTTAGCATTTCATTCTCCGCTTTCTTAGCATATTTTGCCCAGTCAGCAAGGTGTAGTAAGAACTTACTCGTTTTAATTGGAAAACTCTTATCTTGAGTCAGTTTAATAGTTATCTTGATTGGAAAATGGTCGCTGCCATGTAGATCGTTCAGGATGAGCCACGTCATCAGCGGAAGAATATTAATCGAGCAGAGTGATACGTCAATGTTGGTAAAGGTGTTATGGGACGAGAAATGAGTTGGGCACCCATCATTCAATATGCATAATCCAGTTTGGTTAATTACATTTTCCAGCAAAAGCCCTCTATTGTTACTGGTTGTAGAGCCCCACATAGTGTTCCAACCATTGAAGTCGCCGACAACTAGTAATGGTGTGCTAAATGAGGATATTATATTAGTTATTTCGCTGGAAGATATATCTTGATTGGGGGGTATGTAAAACGACAAAATAGTGAATTTTATATTAAGATTTATTTCAACTGCAATAACTTGATATTCAGAGTTTACTGGAACCAGTCTGTGGGGAATGTTTGATTTAATGAGCACCCCAACCCCTTGCTTAGAAGTGGTGTTGTGTGATGAGTTTACAAAATAGCTGGTGAAGTTTTTAGGTGGTATGGGAGTAAAGTTGTAAGGGCAGTGGGTTTCCTGTAGCGAAATAAAACTAGGATCCATTTCTTTTAAAATTAATTGAAGGTTGTGGTAATTATTACAAAAGCCATTGATGTTCCACTGTAAAATTACAAAATCCATTATGCTTGCAGAATTATATACAGGCAACCAAGTATGTACAGTACTGGAAATGGGTGTTGAAAAATATAGTGGTGTTATGGGTTGAATAGTACCTATGTTGAAGAGAATTCCATCGTACTCTGTTCAAGGAATTCCTTGTCGAGAGATGGAATGAAGTAACTATTGTCGTTGATCAATGATTGAGTTAAATGTGAGATCGGTGACATAAAACTGTTTGTAACAGAATTTGTCAATTGATTTTCTTTATTTACTTTTGTGCTTTTGTCGATTGAAGTAATTGTTTTATGTACTTATTATTGTCTGTTGCTTTAGTTGTATTGGGCTTGTTTTGTGTTGTTTCTCTGGCATTTGATGTTCCGGATGCATTTGGTAATCCAGTTATTTTGTTATCAATGGTAAATTTGTTTACTGTTATTGTAGATTGTTTACTTAAGGTGTTAATTGATGATGATGGTTCATTGCTATTTGGTAAATTGTTGTATGAGTTTGTAGTTTTGCTGGAGATCGTAGATGCGTATGTATTTACTAATGGGAAAGTTTTTATAGGGTTTAATTCCCTGTATTTCCGCCGAGCTTCAGCCATGCTGCAATAACTTTTAGATTTAATTTTAAGAATCTCCTTCATCTGGATATAGCGTGGACATTTATTATCTGCCGAGGAGTGTTGTCCTGAACAATTTGTGCAGAAAGTACGGGTGCAGTTAGCAGGATCATGAGGTGGGAGACTACACGCGGGACATGTGGTATTCCCCTTGCAGCGATTTTTAGTATGACCCAACTTTTGGCAATTCTTGCATCTCATAGGGTTAGGGAAGTAGTGTTCGACTTTGCATTTATACCATGCCACATCAACTGATGCCGGCAAGCGGTAGAGATCAAATGCAATTATCATTTTTCCAGTTGGTAAACGAGATTTACCATCTTCACTCGGTTTGGTAAATTTGTACACATCAACAACTCCTTGGTCTTTCATTTCTTCAATTATTTCTTGTTCGGCAACATTCTTTAAACAGGGTGCATATATAACTCCCTTAACAGAATTTAACGTGTCATGAAGCTTACATGTAATTGAACAAACATTAGAGAGTGTTTTAGATTTTAAAAATTTATCAGCAACTCGTGAGTTTCGTGTAAGTATTAAGATGTTACCATCCCGTAATGCAGTGATAGAAGTTAATTCAGAACTTATACTTTCTATGCCTTTCTTTATAATGAAAGGGCTAAAGTTTGCCAAAGGCTTATTTGGATCATTTGAACATATTAACACATATTTTGGATTATTTTTTTGATTGTTGTTGGTTGGTATTGTAAGCTCTGGGTAATCATTAAGTTTTTGTTTTTTGCATGGATTGTCTACATAGTCACCCAAAACAGCGAACCTGTTGTTGGAGAATTTGTCTGGTGGCCCAGGAGCCATAGTTAAAAGAGTTTCTTAAAGTCACTTTTTTATAGATCTGCTATGTAAATTTCTCACGAAAAATCAAAACAACACACGTGGACAGAAAATATTTCTAACAAAAATTAAATTTTTTTGAGAAAAATTTATTTTTAGAAATTTTCAATAAGACAGAAAAATCAACCGTATGTAAGAACGTTTTTCTATTTTCAACTTTTGAGTAAAAACGTCCGATCGCAACGAGTAATAGTCGATGACTGATATTTGTAAAATTATTTTGGGTATTTTTATATACATTTTTTTAAGTATAAAAACTTCACAAAACACCATGAAATGTGTTTTTTTTTTTTTTTGGTTGGTTATTTAATTTTATTTTTATTTTTAAATTTTATACATAAAGAAAAATATTTCGGCTTTTCTAAAAATTTGGATAACTGCTTTTCCAACCAACAAATACAATGCATTTTTATTAAAAAATGTAATGGAACATTAGCATAATATAATACATAAAGTTTTTCGATTTAAGTAAAAAAACATATTGTTACAAAGTAAAATGAAAAAATTAAAATAAATTTTTTATAAAAATGTTTTTAACTAAATTTTCAGGACAAAAATATTTTTCTAAATTTTAATAAAGTCTTTTAATATTTTTGAAAAGTATATTCAAGAAAAACGTCTATATTAATTAATCGAATAATGTGTGATTAAATCTTTAAGAAAATTTATTCGAATAAAAAATCTCTAAAAATGGTAAATTTGAAATTAAAATTTTTTGAAGCTCATGAATTTAAAAAAAAATTTAATTACTATTCAAAAGTGATGAGAAAGAATAATAAAACTTTAACGAAACCATTGCTCCAGTTGTGAGATACGAGTCAATCAGATATTTGTTTTCCCTGACCGTAAAGTATAACATGCATATACATCAAATGGATGCCGTAAGTGCATATTTAAATGGCAAATTAAAGGAGCAGGTTTACATGAAACAACCCGAAATGTTTGAACTGTGCCAGGTAGAGTTTGCAAACTTGTGAAATCAATTTATGGTCTGAAGCAGTCAGGTAGAGTGTGGAACGAGGCGAAGTAGATCAGTGTGTTTACGATAAAGTAACCAAAGATCAAAAGCTGTACGTGGCTATATATGTGGACGATGTATTAATATTTTCAGATAATCTGACATCCATTAAATAATTTAAAGAAAAAGATGAAAGACATTGAAGAAGTGTCATCTGTTCTTGGTTTAAAGGTTACTCGTGGCAAAGACTCAATAAAATTAGATCAGTCGCAGTACATATCAAAAGTTTTAGCTCGTGTTGGAATGGATAATTGTAATCCAGTCGCAACGCCTCTAGACTATAATCAAAAGTTGTCAGCAAATATGTCTCCCAAAGACGATGAAGGCAAACAACAGATGTCACAAATACCATATATGGAGGCTATAGGATGTTTGTTGTTTGCTGCACAGATTTCAAGACCGGACATATGCTATGCTGTAAATCTTCTCAGCCGTTTTAGTTTGAATCCAGGTAAACCTCATTAGGAGGCTGTCAAGAGAATAATGAGGTACTTAAAAGGCACAATTAGTAAAGGAATTGTGTATGAAAAGTAGATAAACGACAAAATAAAAGGCTACTGCAATGCCGGTTGGGCCGAAAATGTAGACGACCGGAAGTCGACAACTGGATACGTATTTATTCATCAAGCGGGTGCTATATCATGGGCAACTAAAAAGCAGAAAACTGTGACATTGTCTTCGACGGAAGCCGAGTTCATGGCAGCTATTCAAGAACCAGTATGATTGAAACGTTTGGAGTGTGAACTTCACCCTGACTGTAAAAGAAATATAATTTTGTTTTGTAACAATAAAGGTGCATTCAAGCTGCTCTAAACAACAATTATTCTCCAAGGACGAAACATGTAGATATTAAAGCCAAGTTTATTCAACAAAAGATTGAGGATAAAGAAATCGTTTTACAGTACCTCAACACAGATGAAATGGTTGCCGATGTGTTTACTGAAGCCGTTACCCCTCAGCAGATGAAGTATTTTTCCAGTAATCTTGGCCTACATTGATTCTTTTCTATTACTTACTTTTGGGAAACTTGAATTGTTTTTTGTTTTTTAATTGAAATGTTAATTTTATTATTGTTATGGTTTTGTATCCAAGGTACAAGGGAAAAGTAGATTTTTGGTTTTGGATATTTATCATTCAGGGAGAGTGATGAGCAAAAATAATAAATTTCCCCTGTACTTTATAATACTTGTATTTTAGACATTACTTGTATAAGTAGCTCTGCCTTTTTTATAACTACCTATATGTTGTATTTGTTCATTTTAAGTCTATTATATAAACTAAACTCAATAAAAAGATAATAATAGGAATATTTTACTAAAATTTATTTAAACTTCCCAAAGAATAATTTTATTCCAAAGTATGTTGGCCTAAAATTCTTCTTTAATATTTTCCATTAAATTTTTAATTTTTTTCATTATTTATGAATAAATTAACTTTTAATTTC
Organism: Cistogaster globosa; assembly: GCA_937654795.1. Lineage (NCBI taxonomy): Eukaryota > Metazoa > Arthropoda > Insecta > Diptera > Tachinidae > Cistogaster > Cistogaster globosa. The sequence continues at coordinate 134,577,920 of OW569404.1, read as the reverse complement.
TAAATTTATTAAGAAAGAAAAATTATTAACAAATTTTTGTGTAAATTTTTAAAGAATTGTGTAAAATTTTTCGCGTTTTCTTAAAAATTTCTTATGGTTTATAAGACATTTTTTTCTTCTTACAATTAGGAAAAAATCATTTAATAATTTTAAGCTTGAGGTCAAACAATTTTTTTATAATAATTTTTGTTATAATTTTTCTATCTAAACAAATATACATGAACTTAAGCCAAATAAAGTTTATTCGTTTTTTTCTTTAAAAATTCTCAAAAAATATTTCCTTTCAAATTTAGAAATAAAAAATAAATAAAAAAAAAAACAGAAAAAACTTTTTGTATAAAACTATTGTTCAAATAAAATATTTAATAAAAATATTATTTGAATAAGTTCTTAACTGTAAAAAATAATTTCCTCACAGAAAAATCTTGTTAAAAAAATTTTTTTTATTTGATGCTTCAAAAAAAACTTGAAAAATTAATTTTTTATTCAAAACATTATGGAAACTGCATGCAAACTAAATGTGTCTGCAATAGATTCTTGAAGCAAATAATAAATTTTATTAATAACTTAAATATAACTAATCAAACATTTTTTTAAGAATTTATACGAATTTGATTTTCTAAGCACGTTTTATTTCTTAAATTTTCTTTTAGTTTTTCTTTTTTTTTTTTTTGCACACAAAGAAAAACTTAATTCTATAATCCATGCGTTTGTTATGTAAATTGAATGCAAGTTTAGGGTTTTTTTCTGGTTTAGAAACAAAAAGTACCAAAATGCAAGCAAATGAAATGATTGTACATAAGGCTACATAAAGATGTGATATCGGTCGTGCAAATAGAAGTAATAAATGAAATATAAAAATTACTTACCAATTCACTATTGCTTTTCGTTGTCGTGTCAATACGTTTAGGTTTCAGACGTTGCAAATGATTGGGTAAATTTGCTGCTGCTGTTGTTTTTGCAGTCGTTGTTGTTGCCGATTTAATTGGTCCTATTACTTTTGGTGTAGAACGATGTATACGTTCCAATTCCACTTCACGTGTCACTAGCTGCCGGCCAAAGTATGACAAATTTATGCCCGGATAACCAGGGAATTGCATTAAGGTTTCAATATCAGGTTCCATACGATATACATAGGGACCTTCGGCCGATTTGACTTGTGTGTAAGTAATACCCAAGTCTGCCATTACTTCGACACAATGTCTTAAGTCGGATTGTTCTCTAAAATAAATGAAAATTAAAGTCAAAATGTATTTCAAGTTTTGAATTTCAAATTTACTTTTGGGATAATAATTGTAGGGCAACTGAACGCAGCTGAGGCGATAGAATGTGCTTTAGTAGTGGAATCGTTTCCAGTAACACTGCATAACCCTGGCCAATGCCCACGGTGCTACACGTTAAAGATTTGCGTAAAGATTGGAAAATATTCTTTTGTGTGGTGGATTTCTGTTGGATCTGTAAAAGTAAAAGAAAACAATTTTAAACGATTTGATTATAACTGGCTGTTTTTTAAGGGGGGCAAAGAGTTAATCATCAAACAAATGTGTTAAAAAAATCTCTATAAAATGATTTAAGGTTTTGTATAGCAACTCACTTTGTGTTGTAGGCTCTGAATATGAAATTACAAAGTGTAAAATGAATTCAATTCAATTTCTTTTCTTTTATTGTTTTCTTTATTATGTTTTCCTCCCCCTTTTTGTTTGTTTAATTTCATATCATTTTATTATGTTTATATTATGTTTGCTACAACACATTTAATCTCTTGATTGCATTTTTTCATTGAAATAATAAAAAAAATCTACTTATACATGTCCTAAAGACGTTGAGATTAAACAAGACAACAAAAAACTGCATAAATGTCATTCACAACATTAACAAAAAGCCTCATTCATTCCACTAACTAAAAGCAGTTAGAGAATTTTAAAACATTTGAAAGCATTTGAAAGCAGCAAAGCCAACAAACAAAATATTGACAATATACGTGATAATTATAATGATTATGATGATTCTTTGCAGGTACAACTAAAAACAAGTCGAATGTTACAAAATTTCTCTTAATAAAAATTCAAAAAAAAAAATATTCAAAATAAAAGTAAAGAAAGAAAAATTGTTTCTATTACAAATAGCAGCATTTAAACTTTTATTTTACTATTCTGTGGCGTTTAATATCTTATGGTGGCTCAAGCTGTATTTTTCCCGGGTCTCCGGTTTACTAAAATTGCCTTTCTTACGAACCAACACAGCAATATACGCTACAACAATGCGTTCCCACTGCAATTGGCTCTTCGCTCCGGAACAACTCGAGTCGATCTTGGCCAAAGAAAAATTTTTCCTCAGAAAAAAACTCTCAACAACTACAAAGCTGTTACAACAACATTATGTGACTTTAGCGAGAATCGAACTACGAGGGCTGCTCTATATATTTCTGGCCTAATAGTGAAAATGCGAATATTTATAATCAAAAATGGTTTTACTGTGTTTCAAAGTATTCTCCAGCATGATTTATACACTTTTGCATGCGCTCAAACCAGTTGTCGAAGCACTTTTTCCACTCCGATTGAGACACCTCTAAAACATGGTTTTTGAACACTTCAACAGCTTCTTCTAGCGACGAAAATCGTTGACCACACATTTTTTTCTTGATGTGCGGAAACAAGAAGAAATCATTAGGTGCCAAGTCAGGGCTGTACGGCGGATGACCCATTAATTCGACGTTTTGGCCGGTCAAAAACGCTCTGGTTTGAGCCGAGGTGTGAAAGCTCGCATTGTCATGGTGAACAATGATTCGTCTTCTCTTGTTGGTTTTTCGAATTTCTCCGATAACTTCAGGCAAACAAATTGTAGTGTTCCACTCAGAAGTGACCGTCCTACGTTGTTCCAGCGGAACAGTCGCCACATTTGCTTCGAAGTGTTTCTTCCACGAACAATTTTCGTTGGATTTTGCTCGTCTTTGAAGACCCACACGGTCGATTGTTGTTTCGGGCTCATACGCATAGATCCATGATTCGTCACCTGTGACGATCTTATAAACGTCTTCTGAAGCACCGCAATCGTATTTTTGCAACATTTCTTTGCGCCAATCGACACGAGCCTTTTTTTGAGCGACTTTCAAATTGTGCGGGATCCAACGAGAACAAACCTTTTTTACGGCCAGGTGTTCATGCAGTATCGAATGTATGCTGGTGGAAGAAATGTCCAAGGATGTCTCTATCTCTCGGTATGTCGCATGTCGATCTTGCATTATGAGTTCACGCACGGCATCAATGTTCTCTGGCACAACAGCCGTTTTTGGACGACCTTCACGGAATTCGTCTTTGAGCGAGCTTCGGCCACGATTAAATTCATTATACAAATTTTTCACAGTGCTATAGGATGGTGCTTCATCGCCATACAAAGATTTAAGTTGTGAAAAATGATGGCACGAAAATGTTCACGAGTTAATTTCATTTTTCTATATTATTTTTTTCAAGTCACTGTAAACAAATAAAATAATGGTCGTAAGTCAAAACGTTTTGAGTACGATTATGTTTAAAAATGACGAACTTTCCAATGGAATTGTCAGATTGCACTTGGCAGCACTCAGTGTTGCAAGGCCAGAAATATATATAGCAGCCCTCGTACTCGTAACAATGCGTCTTTAATTAACGAAGCCATACACCATACGCTATGGCTCTGACCAAACTCTAACTTAATCTTTCTACTGAAGACGCTGTTGGGATTTAAACTCAAGCTTAAGCAGCTGATCAACAGTTATTCGCTAACTTTTACTTTTCTTTTTATGCACACCACACTTTTTGGTGATGGCAACTATCAACTTCAGTTCTATTTACAACAGACACATAAACACACGGACAGCAACAAAAACGGTTTTTTGTTACAGATATGTAACGGATTGCGATATATCATTTTCGAAACGATATTTTGTATGAATGAAATAAAATGCTTGTGGTTTTGTGCCAAACGCAAGCTGGTTCGTAGTAGGTTAATTACTAAACTAGTGGGTTAAAAAGGAATATAAGACTAAAAAAGCTTAATCAGTCTTAATTATATTCTGCAGTAGGCGTAAAAGATGGAGCGGTAACATACGATTACGAACTTAAGTTTAGCTAAAAATAATTTATTAAATATTTAAAATAATCTACAGTTAATAAAAAAATGAACGAAACTAAAGATGCGGTCAGATTAGACAAATATTTGAGAGAAAAATTATAACCACTATTTTTACAAAAATATTTATTCAATTTTTCCTGGCTCGTATCCTTACAAAAGACAGTTTGTGATACAATAAACGTGATATCTTTACTTTTTCATTGAGTATGATGTTATATTTCTCAAAAAGGACAAAATTTTTTCTTCCATAATTTAGTGGTTACGTCTTTTTGGTCAAATATTTGACTTATCTGACCATACCTTAAGTTTTCTACAGCAAAATTACTGTAAGAATTTCTAAGAATATTATTTATAAAAAAATTATTAATTATTATTAAAATTATTAACTAAAACTTACTTCGTATCCTTTTGTTGGAAAATTTATTTTCGGCCATGCTAAAGATGCAAAAAGTAAATGCCAGACAACAAAACCATATTGCAAATATGGATAGACAGTATAGTTTTGAAGATGATTTATTTGCGTTTGCAATGTATCTGAAAAACAGAACCATTGTGTAGCCTCCACAACACCATTTAAATCGGGATCAGGCATTTTTTGATGTAAATAATTTTCATAAACACCCTGCATTAGACTATAAAAAAGCAAAAAAAAAAAAAGAGTATAAAAAGAAATATTTTTATTTTTGTGTTATAATAACCGTCCATAGTCACCACCAGAATGTATCACATCTAAAATATGACGTACACGTGTACTTGTAGACATATCAGTCATAGTAACCTGAGCTTCTTCTTCACCATTAGCTTGTATTAACTGTTTTTTAGGACGTTGAATCTATTAACAATAAAATATTCAGTTATTTAGAAATCTGTTGTAGTTGTAGTTTTGATTATTTACTCTAAATATCGAACCCCATATATCAAATAAGCCTTGATGGCGATCTTTCTGTCCCAAGTTATTGTTAAGAACATCTTGCAATTTTAAGGCATTCTTTTGAGCACTAAATTATAAGAAAAAAATATTTAGATTTTTATTTTAAAAATATTTTTAAACAAGACTATTTGACAAACCTAAAAAATTGCATTGTTGATATGCAGCAGCGTACATCATTGCCGGATTTTTCTGCTAGAGATATTAGAGCGCCAAAGTCGGTTTTAAGTTTTTCCTTTTGGGCAACTTGTAGCAAACGTTCGGCCAATCGAGCCGAATCTATTGGAGGAAAGGTAACCACAAAAGCAATTTGTCTTAGAGGTCTTAAGGCCGGATCATAAACATCATTACAGATACATATTATAGGACGTTTTAAAATATTATGCGCCGCTTTGCCACCTTTAGACTTGGCCTTACTTGGTACACTATCCGATACGAATTTCACTAAAAACTCTATAGACTGACGTGGAGCACCATCAATTTCATCTAAGTGGAATAATTACTTTAAACGTATTTTGACTAAAACAAAAAAGTTGGAAAGGAAATCTCTTCATACTTTACCCAATATAATACAGTTTGGTTTTCTAGATTCATTTATTACTGAAGTCATTTGTGTACCGTTCTCCAAGGCCAGTTTAAAGGCTTCCGGACTGCGATCATCCGAGGCATTTATTTCTCTTACATTGTAACCAGCATGTCTGGCTATTGTATGAGCCAAAGTAGTTTTTCCCAGGCCGGGTGGTCCACATAATAAAGCGACTTTTTGTACTGGTCTGCCCATGTCATCGACATTAGTGTTCAGAAATTGTTTTGTTTTACGTGAACGCCAGCCTCCCGTCGATTCAAATTTTCCTGTACGTTTGTTAAAGGTATTCAGTTCTCCATTATTATTGGCGTTGGCCTGCAATGCCTTAAACTCTCTTAAAATAATTTTAATTTATAAAATAACTTATTAAACCTAAAAGCTTACTTTCCGAATACGACTTTATCCCACATTTTCAGCCAATACAAAAGACTGCGATTGGTCATTTCATCGGATAAGAGATCGATATACTTGCGAGGTTTATATTTTTCTACCCACAAACGAGAATCTTTGTCTGCTGTGGGCTCTACAACAATAATTGCGTTTTCTTGTGTTTCCAATGATTTAGTACTCAATCTTTTTAATATTAATTCATTAGCTTCATCCCATATTTTCTGTTTGTTTTCGCCCAAAAGACTGCCAAATGTAGCAGCTGCTTTTATTTCACTTAAGGCTTTTGTTTCATAATCTTCAGAATGAAAACGCACATATACTCTCTCATCATCACTACGCCTTAGGGGCATAAACGGCCATTGTGGCACAGAGTAAGACAGATTTCTCATTTTAAAGGCATGCAAAGCTTCTAAACGTGACAAATTATCCTTACGAACAGCTTTACATTGATCTTGTAATTTTCTTCTGGCTTCTAAAATCTTTTCAATAGCTTCCAAATCACGTTCTTCTTCAGTACGTGCCTTTTTAGCCTCCGGGTCTTCATATGTATTATCGCCAAATAAATCGTCAATATTACCAAAAAGATCTCGTTCCAAACGTTTGCGTTTATTTGTCGCTCTTTCTAGTACTTCTAGTGCCCTAGTGGCCGTTGAAGGTCCCACCTCATCGATGTCAACTACTTCTTGTATGGGAGCCAATTTATCTTTTGTAGCTAAAGGTGTGGAGGCTCCTCTGACGTGTAGCTGCTTGGGTGTTCCAAATAAACGGCGATTAACTGGTCCCGACAATGCCGAAATTTGTGATTCGTTAAAAGTTATTTGCGACAATTGGGGAGAATTAATTGCATTTTGACTAAGGACAGTCATGGTATTGGCATTATTTACTATAATTCCTGGTTGAAACTCTTAAATTGTTGAAATGTTAATATCCTTGTTTTTAAGGAAACCTTATATCAAACTTACCATTTTGTTCATCCGGAGGGAATTCATTCATCATTTCCAATTCATCTTGATACTGTAATTCAAACTCTTCATTTTCATCAGGATATTGATCCATTTTTCTTTATTTATTTATCGTTTAGAGAAACTTTTTTTGTTTATATTTTTTACTCAACCACAAAGTGCTTTCCAAAATTGGCGCCTTTTTTTAATGTTTTCCATAAACATTTGTCAAATTTAATTTGACATTTCTTATGAAATTAATAACGCTGTTACCACAGTGTTTATTTCTTGAATTTCTCTTTTTTTTGTGATAAGGCAGTTTGCAGTAAAACATAAGATATGGCATCACTTATAAAACAATACATATTTCAATGTTTTATATTAAGTGAGGAATACAACCATCTCTAGTAAAAGATTTGGCAGCTCCATCCAATGTGTTAACCATTTGAGATTTAAAATCTATCAAACGTTCAGTGCTGCCAGATAATTTAGTTAATTATTTTGTGGATAACCAACAAAAACCAATTATGCATTTTAATAAGCAATACGAAATCTAGCTAAGTTCAGTTTCAGCCTAAAATAATTTATGCCTGGACTCTTTAGTCCCTCTAAAATAGGTCGAAAAAGTTGTATCTTAGTTTGTCGTTCCGTTTGTAATTTCTACAATATCCATTTCCGACCCGTATATATATTTTGAGTTCTTTTGTATAGCGAAGTCGATTGAGCGATGTGCGTCTGTCCGTTCGAGCGATACAAAGGTGACGAATAAAAAGAAAAGTTTTCTAAACAATCTCCTATTTTCTTATATTTAAAGTCATTTAAACATAGAGTTGAAGCATAAATTAGTGTTATTATATATTACATTTTTTAATGAATTGTCAAATTTTAATGGTGCCAGAAAAATTAAATCGAACAAAGAAAAATCGCTTAAAATCTGATTAAACTAAAGCGTAAAATTTCGTTGAACTGCAAAATTTTTATTTTTGGCCATTCATTATTTTAAGACAAGACACTATGCGCTATCTTCAAGCTCTATAATTTACATTTATTTATTTTTTTGTACAGAAAATCAAAACCCACCTACTTCTTAATAAAAAAAAATCATTTATATTTTTTTACTTTATACCAATAACTTTTATTCTTATTTTATTATATTATTACTATTTTTTAACAAAATAACATTTTACTAATTTTCATAAATCCCTATTTCAAAGAAATATTTAGCAGATTTACACAGAAAAAATATGTATAAGTATCTATCTGAAAATATTAAAATACTCAAATTAATGCGAATAAAAGAAATATCACATTGCGAGAAAATATCACATTAACTGCATTAATTTCAGATTAATACGGAAATATAAAACAACATACAAAAGACAAATAATGCAGAGATAAAAAGTAAATGTGCGCGCAATAATGAAATTAGAAAATATACAATAAAATATAATTTGGCAAAAATGTTAGAAGGCAAGAAGGACTGCAATTACTTCTTTGGCTTGTAGTCCTCAGGATAACCGTAACTGTCGGCTTCTATAAGAAAAAAAAAATAATAATAATATACATTATTTTTATGCTTTAGACATAAAATAAAGTAATATTTACTTTCAAAATCGGGTGTATAGCAATTGAAAAACTCGCCTAGCAATTTTCCAGATGGCAGCTCCCAAGTTGCAGTGCCACCATATTTGGCTGGCAATACTGAGGCATCAATGTGACTGGTCAAAGATTTGTAATCTTTGCCATGAAAGAAAATCTAAAAATAAATGTCATCCGATTTTTTACATAAATATTATAATTCTGCATAAATTCTTAATGATTTTTCTGAATTGAAAAAACTTACACGTTTTCGTAGTTTCTCTCTGATAAAAGGTTTGAAAATGTTAAACAATATATTGAAAATATAAGAGTTATTAACAATATGAACAGCCTTTAAGCGCATACATATACATTCTTGCACATAATCTAATAACATGGAGGCAAACGTGGGCGTAAACTGCATGACATGGCCCATGGGCAAGTCTTCGACATCAATAATAACAACAGCGCCACATATTTGCGATAGAGGCTCCACCATAGAACCTAATACTGCCAATTGTATGCCACGGAAGAGATCTACTAATGGTACTTTTGAAGGTTTCCATTTTTCTGCAAAAAAAAATTTATTTTAAAGCTTAAAAAATAAATTTTTTAACATTATTACTTACTTCCAGCTTCTAAAATTAATATTCTGCGTCCATGTTGATCACGATTGGGTAGTAATTCCATGATTTCAGCATCAAAAACATTTTGTAATTTGGCGGGTAAGACATTGCTGCAGGCTTCACCATATTTTTGTTTCATCGAAAAAAAACTTTTAATCTGAAAAATATGAAAAACATGAAAAATATTTGAAAATCTTTAAATACACAAAATAAATTGTATTTATACCCTTTTCAAGGCGCTCTCTGGATAATAGTGTGTTGGTCTTAAAAACATTTTCATATATTTATCTTCAAGTGGTAGATCTAAATATGGTTCAGCTAAAGAAAATTATGAAGAGCGATTAAAATTTTATAGTTTAAATATAATAGTTATACCTTGTAATAATTCTTTAAGTTCCTTAATGGATGATTCCATTATCTCTGGTGTTTCACGCAATTCTCTTTCAGCAATTTCTAAAGCCCATTGTGGAGGTTCTTCTTGTTCCATGCGTATTATAGCTGAACCCAAATCTATATAAGCCATATTGTTGGCATCATAGCTTAAGGTTTCTGGTTTTCCCATTTTTATAGTGTTTCAAATATTTACAAACTGCAATTAATGAAAATAATTACTGATGTTAATAAGGAAATAAATAATAAATAAAAAAAATATTAAAACATAAACAGCTTGCAGTAGCAGAGAAAAGCGTTTTTAATTGAGATATTCTTTTTTGCTTCAAAATAAACGGCATAACTAACCTAGCGATTCTTGAATTATGTGGCAACTCAATGGAGAACATTAAACATTAAATTGGTATAAGAAATCTTGTTTACGAAATTTGAAATATTATGGGGATTTTAACGTCGATATTGCAGTGTTATACATTATTTTAACACTGCAATTTAATTATCATTCTAATTAATTCTTTTAGTATGGCAACAGAAGCATTGCCTAATATAGAAATGCAAAGCCTTTAAATTTAAGGGTTGTGGGCTTTGATTAAAAAAAATAAAATTTATTTGTAGACGCAGTAGGCTTTTTTATTTAAGGTGAAGAAGGCGAGCTTAAAAAATTTAATTGTAAATATGTTTAAATGTCAAATCAAATCCTTACTTGTATATCCTGGACTATTAAGTTCTTAAAGAACTCGGTTTACATTTTTTAAACGTTTTTATAAGTTCCAATTAGTTTTTGTAATAATTTGTATTCCAAGTGTTAATTAACAACAATTTTTAAGAATATTTTTAATTTTAATTTTTGAATTTTGAAATAAACTGTATATTTTAAAATAAAATTGCATGTTGTTCTTTTATTTTTTTTTAACATTTTGGAACCAGTCCAAAATTAACTGCAAAGCTAATTTGTTACGGTATTAGAATTAATAAAGAAGTTGTTATTGATTTTTTAACTGGTTTATTTAGTTAATAAGTGTGTGTGAGTGTGTTCTCAAATCATTAAAATAAAAAATATATAAACATTTCAAAAAATCACCATTAATTATTCGGCCTGCTTATAAATTACACAATATTTTAGGATCTTCTATCGTTAATGTACTTATTGCCTGTATGCCCTACACTTTTCTAACAACAAAAAAATATATATTTAAATGTAGACCATCAAAAAACACAAACTTAATTGCATTTGCTATCATAAATTATAAATTTTATAAAACTACAATAAAAAAAATAATTTTTATTGTTTTTGTCTTGTAACACTCGCTTTTACTTTCCGGTTTTAGAAACAGTGTGTCAAGAATAAATTCACACAGTAACCAATTTAAATTTCTTTAATAAATAAATACCACTTTATATATGAAAAGCTTTTAAATTTTGTTTTATTTTTAAAAATAATTTACACAAGGGATTGAATTAAAAGATTTTCATTTAGTTTAAAAGACAATTTTTTTTAAATTTTATTGCCTCTGAAAACTTATCTCTCTCCTATTTCCTCTCACCTATTTTCCTAGAGATGTAACATTTATTTTGGATAATAAAATGCTGACTTAAGCCACGATCGCATTCAGCTCCATTTTTTAGTTGACCCATAGATAGCATAAGATACACATTTCTCTACATTTACTGCAGAAGCAGAAAAACTTTATCATGAACAGGGTTGCCATATTTGCCAATTTGTCGGCATTTTGCCGATTTTTTTAAACATTATTAAAGTGCCACTTTGCCGATTTTTTCTCCAAAAATGCCGTCAAATAATATTAAAATAATACATAACAGACTTTTGGTATCTAGAGATTCCTTTCAACCAAATGAGCTTGATTTTTACTTATGCAACTCTGACTCTAAAGAAATATTTTTTTCCTACAAGAAATGTCGCTTCAAAAGTTTATTATAACGAAGCCATTAAAAGAGTCCATAACAAGATGAGTGAAAAACAACGCTGGTAAATCTGCCTCTTGACGTCAAACCCAATGAATGGAAATGTAGAAAAATAAATCTTATAAAATGTGTTATAAAACTGCTTTAAATGACTATGAATACGTTGACTATTATATGCTGCAAACATTATTTAACATTGCATTGTGTTATTTTTATTTATTTATTATATTTTCTTTTAAATAGCTCTTATTGTAATTAAATTGGGTATTTTAATTTGTCGATTTTATTTTTTATTAAATAACTAACAAATGTTTCCATTTCCTACAAATTCATTTGGCACCTCTGTCATTGAGAAACACAGCAATGCATTTAAAGGCCAGGATTCGATATCATACACAATCGTACGATTTAATCACACAAGAATCTGACAGAATTCTGTCCAACTTTAAAAATAGTTTCAAAATAGCGTTGTAGGTGCCACACTATTATACAAAAATAATGCAAAAAACAGATGCTTTTAATAGTTTGTTGTTTTTTTCTCCTCATCTTCAAAAAAATTAACTCTGATCGCATAGAAAAAATCATTTTATGAATTATTTCAAAATCGTACAGATCTGTCAAAAAGTCTGTCACACACATACAATTTTAATCCACACTATCATACTTTTTGAGCTCACATTCAATTTTGACAGATCGTATGACTGGCCTTAATTAATTAATTACGTGCTATGAGTACAACAGTGAAGAATCGCCTTTTGCCTTTGAAGATTTTTGTATTTTCAAAATTTTCACACTTGGAAAAAAAATTCACATGTAATTGGCGTTAAATAAATACAGCTCTGAAAAAATATTACGCGTTTTTTTTTAAGACTGGGGCACATGGAATCCGACATACGTTAAACTTTGACGTATTCAACTAACAAGTCAGTTAAAATACATGTTTTCTTATGAGCGATGTCACAATTAGTACGTGATCTTCAACGCAAGGTACGAAAGTTGTTAAACTTTTAACTTTTGACATACGTTAAATACCTTAACAGCTATTAATTGATTCTTCTTCTTATTCTTTTTGTTTTCTTTTAACTCTTGCTGTGTTTCAATTGTATTCTGTGATTTTAATAAAATAATTTTTATGGCAAAAAATAAAATACAAATTAAATTGAAAAGTGATAAAAAATAGAGAGCAAACTTTTTTTAATATCCGTCAGCAAAGTATTCATTGTGCCAATCTCATCCGTCGTTACTTTGACTTCAGGTGAATACGTCCAAGTACAACGTATGACCGATTCTATGTGCCCCGGCCTTTAGGAGCAAAATTTTTAAACAATTTTACAAATTACATTTTGAAAATTGGATTTTTTGTAAATCAAAAAAAGCCTGGCAGCGGCCAAAACACCACGACTAAATCTAATTTGTCCATATCTTTTGGAGCTAATCTAGTTTATTGGAGTTATTCCAATAAACAAAAAAACTATTGTATGGGGCGATAGAGTAATAAAATACAAAAAAAACTGTATTACGTGAAAAAATTGTCGCTCGTTTATATTTTCCAAGTTATGGGCCTTTGAGCTGAGAAGTACGATTGTCCACCATATTTTTTTAAGATATCAATAGGGGTATCGTTTAAAAGCTTTTAAAGAGATCTTTCATGAAATACTAAAATTTTCTAAAAATGCTTAACCCATTAAGAGCCAATGACTTTTTGTTTCTGTCACCCCATATATTTGTTTTTATTGATTGGATTTTGTTCACCAAACTAGATTTAAGCCTATCTCTGTTTCCACTTTCGTTTGCATTCCTGCAGATTGATGTTGTTTATTTAATTGGTGAACTTTTACCTGATACAGCAACCTTTTCATTTATTAAGTTAAGACAGCAACTCTAAGTAAAACTATTAGTTTTCGAAAAAAAGATTTTTTTAACAAGAAAAACTTTACTTTTACTTTTATGGTAGAAAAGAATTTTATGCCGATTTTTATTTAAAATATTCAATGGGAAATCTGCAGTAGGGTACTCGGGTTTATACAAATATGTTGAAGGGTAAAAAGGTTTCGGCATAGCCAAATATAGAACTCTAACTTGTTATTAATACAACAGGTATTTGTATCTAGAGTAGCATTAACCACTTAATAATTAATATTAATATTAATATTATTAAGTTTGAAATTTATGTTAATTAAAATATCCATTCGCCAATTCGGTTTTACAAAAGAAGTACGAAAAAGGTTGCAAAAAATCATTTACATTTTATTTGATTTTTTTTTTTCATTTTATAAAAACAATTCATTATGTCACACATTCAAGCGTGTAGACAAAATAAATAGAAAAAAGCAAATAATAAAAATTGTGTTTAAAAAGTTGCACATAAATAAAAATTTATATTTATTTCAAGATCAATGTTCGATAAATGTTGATGGCATTAACCTAAACCTGAATTAATATAATATTTAGTTTAATGTTTTTTTTTTTTCTTTCTTTTTTTTGTGTCGACATGTGATACCATCGACATAAATTTGTTTTTTTATTTGCACTTAATATGTATTAATGCGAAATGTCTTTAAATAATCTGTATCTCAGGTGAAGAGGTTATAAATATATTTAAATTTGCCATTCAAAACCTTTTAAAGAAATTTTTAAATTAAAAAGAAAAAATTTGAATATTAAGATTTACGACAATGTATACTTGAATGAAAGTAAATAAACCCAATGTGTATTATAAATCTCCTTGTAACAGCCATACTTAAATTTGCGCGTAAGACGCGACGCAAAATAACGCATGGCTTTTACGCTGAAATGACATACCTAAATAAAAGCGCAACGTTTTGTTTTAAACAGTAATCAGAGAACCAAGTCGCGATTAAAACTCGGCGGCGGCGGCTGAGCAAAATACTGTCGGCGGCGGCTGTAAGTCGGCTAAAGCCGATTTACAGCGATTTTAATAAAACAATTTTGGTGGCAAACAATAAAATACAAATTTAATTAATTTAAAAAGTGAATAAAATACAAATAAAATTTAAAAGTGAATAAAAATAGAGAGCAAGCTTTGGTATAACATCCGTCAGTAAAGTATTCATTGTGCCAACATCATCCGTCGTTACTTTGACTTTAGTTGAATTTGTCAAAGTTTAAGGTATGACGGATTCTATGTGCCCCGGCCTTTAGGGATGCTTCATACATTTTGTATGTACATGAGAAATTTTGACAAATATCTTGCGCCTAAATTAGTAGATGGTGGATAGATCGATAGGAGTTAATAGGTGGCGCCTTTTCTAAGGTTTTTAATATTTTATATCTGAAATCACTCTTTCGATTACAAAATATTGTCTCTCACGTGTTCGGAGTGGAGCCCCAAGATTAAAATATATTACAGAGTGCGTTGAAAGGCATTTTAAGTTAGACCCAGGCAACGCCGGGTACAATAAACTAGTAAATAAATAAAATTTCACAGCAGACATAGTTATAGTCAGTGGTCGCCATACAGAGAGTGTGCTTTAGACGAGAATATATTGGCTATTTTGCACCTAAAAAAAAACGTCTGCTTTATATATAAAATCCAGAATATATTTTTAACAACTAAAAAAAACAATTAATATTAAATGATTGAGCTACTGAGTAGGTGAATGCTTTTTTTTTTTTTTTTTTGTTAATTATTTAATTTAAAAAACATTAAGAAGAAAGTAAAAGTAGGTATTTTATGATTGTTTTAAAATATCCAAAATGTAATTATTGTGTGATATATTTTTTCTCTTTATTGAGGGTTTCTTATGGTTGTATAGTGTACATGAGTTAATGTTGGCTTGTTCGACGATCATTGCTTAAAACCGCAAGTTTGGAACACTCATTTCAAAACAAAACTAAAAAACTGAAAATCCAAATAAAAAAGCCAAAAATATATAAATCCAGTTAAAATAAAAAATTAAAAATATAAAATTTCAGTCCAAATTCGAAAAACCAGGAAATATTAAAAAAAAAGCCTAAAACTATATAAATGTTGGAATTATACTAAAAATATTAATTTATAACTCTAATAAAAAAAAATAAGAAAATGGTGAACAAAGTTTAATTTTATCAAAATCTCAAAATTCCATCAAAATTTCTCAAACATTTTAATTGAAAATCAAAACCTCACTAAATTAGTGGTTCACTTTTGTTAAAACTTATTGCTTTTGGTATCATTAAAGACTTGACTCTTGAGTTATGTCGAGTTTTCCCAGGGATCACATGTGTGAAATATTTTTTCAGGTGGCAAGGCACCGTTTTTTCTCACACTATATTTTTTTAACAGATCAAGCTAAATAAATACAAAAAAAAAATCCATAAACCTTCGTGTTGTCTTCGTACAAAAGTCGCTAAATAGAAATAAAATCGCTCAATTGACTTTAGAAAAACTTAATTGTCATTACTTTCGAAAAACAGTTTTTATAGCACCTTACTTCACTACTAAAGGCCAGGATTCACTATCTTACACAATCGTACGATTTAATCACACAAAAATCTGACAGAGTTCTCTCCTACTTTTAAAATCGTTTCAAAATGGAGTTGTGCGGGCCACACTATTATACAAAAAAAGATGCAAAAAATAGATGCTTTTAATATTTTGTTGTTTTTTCTACTTATCTTCAAAAAAATCAGCTCTGATCGCATAGAAAAAATCATTTAATGAATTATTTCAAAAGATTATAAAATCGTACAGATCTGTCAAAAAGTCTGTCACGCACATACACTTTTAATCCACACTATCATACTTTTTGAGCTCACATGCAATTTTTGACAGATCGTACAACTGAGTATGATAATCAATCCTAGCCTTAACGCGTTGTCAAAAGCATATTTTTTAATTTTAATGTTCTAACGTCGCGCTAATTGGGTTTGCTTTACACATTTTGTATAAATTCCGGGGCACATAGAAAGTAACGACGGACAAGGTTGGATCAATGATTTTTTGTTGTTGACGAATATTAAATCAAAGTTTGCTCTCTATTTTTAATCAATTTTAAATTTAATAAGTATTTTATTCACTTGTTTATTTAATTTAATTTGTATTTTTCTTTGCCACCAAATTTATTTTATTAAAATCACAGAATACAATTGAAGATGAAGAAGAAGCAATTGATAGCTGTCAAAGTATTTAACGTACGTCAAAAGTTAAAAATTTTACCAAATTTCGAACTTTACGTTGACGGACATGTACTAAAGGCCGGAGCACATAGAATCCGTCATACTATGTACTTTGACAAATTCAACTAAAGTCAAAGTAACGACGAATAAAGTTTGCACAATGAATACTTTGCTGACGGATGTTAAATCAAAGTTTGCTCTTTAATTTTATTTAGTTTTAAATTTAATTTGTATTTTATTCACTTGTTAATTTCATTTTATTAAATTTTTGTTTTATTGTTTGCCACTAAAATTGTTTTATTAATATCACAAAACACTATTGAAACACAGCAAGAGTTAGAAGAAAACAGAGAAGAAAAAGCAGTTGATAGTTGTCAAAGTATTCAAAATGCGTCAAAAGTTAAAAGTTGAACAACTTTCGTACTATTGTACTAACACGCTAACACTATTTTAAATTGATCATCGTTTTTCTTAAGTCGTTTCACAGTGTCTACAGCTGGGATAAACTTTGGGATAACATGTGAGAGACAGAATTAAAGAGCTAATCTCAATCTCAAACAAGGAACCCACATTTCCATACTAATCTTATGAAATTTCATAATTATTTGTTAGTTAATTTCCAAGAATATTTTATTTCATTAAATTCATTAAATTTTTCTCAACTTTTATTTTTTGAAAAGCAAAATCGACTTTTCAACGGCCTTTGTAATTGTGTGTGTTCAATTGACATCTCATTTTAAATTTTTATTTATGAGATCTCTTCTTCAACTCATTCATCATAAATTTCATAGCACTGCAGTACTAATTTGAGGTCTACACAAAATTATCTCTGGGATTGAATTTGACTTTTATTGCGTCCCAAGTGCAGATTTTTTTGGTAAAGATGCTAAGACAGACGATCATTACAATTAAAAATAAGATTTCATGCAGCACTTTTAGTGAGGCAAACATTTTAAGTTCTTTAACGAAAAAATAAAATAAATTATCAAGTTGCGTGCAGTCTACGTCTTAAGGTCAATTAAATTTAATTTTGACAAGCAGTGCTTGTGATCAAGTTAAAGGCAAAATCTTAAACGAGTAATTGCTGCGTTATAAAAGACAAGAAACTTAATTCATTTGAGGTCGGGTAAAGAAAACAAATTTTTTATTAACAAGTAAGAGTGCTATATTCGGCTATGCCGAATCTAATATACCCTTCACCACGTATATAAAGCTAGTTTAGATAAGCAACACCAATAAAAAAAACATTGGAGTGACAGAGAATTAAGAATAAGAAAAAAATTAGGTATTCTATATAATTTTTCATAAAAATGTCATCAGCTCTAAATGGGTTAAGAATTTTTTTTTTTTTTTTAATTTAGTATTTCCAGAAAGATCTCTTTAAAAGCTTTTAAATGATACCCATATTGACCATATTTACAATCGAACTTTTTTATGAAAATTTCAAAGGCCCATACCTCGGTAAATATGGGCGAGTTCCAAATTTTTCACTTGATGTTTGTTTTTTTATTTTTAAATTCTCTATCGCTCCATATTTTTTTTTTTTTATTGATGTTACTTCATCATTCCAAAGGATGTGGAATAGTTAGAGGCAGGCCTGGTGTGGAGCTCACTGCCTCGAGGAACATGGACCGATTTTCTGCTGATTTTCAATAGCATCACTTTCGACACTATGTCTGATCAATTAGTGTATTTTAATTTTCTCTAGCTTATATAGCGCTTTGGCAGAGTTAATTTCAACACTAACCGAGACAAACATCGCTTAATCCACTCCGCTATGCATAAGAACTCAGAATAAATATACTTTATGGGGTCAAAAATGGATATTGAGAAATTTAAAACGTAATGACACACTTAGATATACCCGTTTTTCAACCTGTGCTGAAGAGTATAAACAAAAATTAATCAAAACGTTTTTAATATCAATTATTTGACGTTGTAAAATGCTGGTAGAAAAATTACTGATGCTGGTTGACACCACTAGTACTGTTAAAGGGTGTTTTTACCTACTTGCTGAACCTTCCACATTTTCGATTCAGCTGGCAACATAATCCCATGTTAGTGTTTTTTTTATTTCATACAAAAAAACAAAGAGTAAAAATTTCTTTTTAACCTGATGGAAATTTGCAAAAAAGATTTCAAAATTGTAATAACAAATTCATAACTTTGCATATTTTTCTAATAATTATTATTTAATTAAAAAGCTTTTGTTTCTGTAAAGTCAGAAAATTTTTTTTAAATTAAAACATTTATTTATTACAAATGCGAAATCTTACATTGTGAAATCTTTTTAAATCTGCCGCAAAAGTAATACAACTTTAAAAAATACGAGGGCTGCTATATATATTTCTGGCATGGCAACACTGAGTGCTGCCAAGTGCAATCTGACATTTCCATTGGAAAGTTTGTCATTTTTAAGCATAATCGTACTCAAAACGTTTTGACGTACGACCATTATTTGTGTTGTTTACAGTGACTTGAAAAAATTAATATAGAAAAAAATGAAATTAACTCGTGAACATTTTCGTGCCATCATTTTTCACAACTTTCGAGTGCATTGATGAACTTAAATCTTTGTATGGCGATGAAGCACCATCCTATAGCACTGTAAAAAATTCCGTGAAGGTCGTCCAAAAACGGCTGTTGTGCCAGAGAACATTGATGCCGTGCGTGAACTCATAATGCAAGATCGACATGCGACATACCGAGAGATAGAGACATCCTTGGACATTTCTTCCACCAGCATACATTCGATACTGCATGAACACCTGGCCGTAAAAAAGGTTTGTTTTCGTTGGATCCCGCATAATTTAAAAGTCGCTCAAAAAAAGGCTCGTGTCGATTAGTGCAAAGAAATGTTGCGCAAATACGATTGCGGTGCTTCAAAAGACGTTTATAAGATCGTGACAGGTGACGAATCATGGATATATGCGTATGAGCCCGAAACGAAACAACAATCGACCGTGTGGGTCTTCAAAGACGAGCAAAATCCAACAAAAGTTGTTCGTGGAAGAAGCACTTCGAAGCAAATGGTCGCCTGTTTCTTCGCCAAAACTGGTCATGTGGCGACTGTTCCGATTGAGCAACGTAGGACGGTCACTTCTGAGTGCTACACTACAATTTGTTTGCCTGAAGTCATCGGAGAAATTCGAAAAACCAACAAGAGAAGACGAATCATTGTTCACCATGACAATGCGAGCTCTCACACATCGGCTCAAACCAGAGCGGTTTTGACCGGCCAAAACGTCGAATTAATGGGTCATCCGCCGTACAGCCCTGACTTGGCACCAAATGACTTCTTCTTGTTTCCGCACATCAAGAAAAAAATGCGTGGTCAACGATTTTCGTCGCCAGAAGAAGCTGTTGAAGTGTTCAAAAACCATGTTTTAGAGGTGTCTCAATCGGAGTGGAAAAAGTGCTTCGACAACTGTTTTGAGCGCATGCAAAAGTGTGTAAATCATGCTGGAGAATACTTTGAAAAACAATAAAACCATTTTTGATTATAAATATTCGCAGCCCTCGTAATTTTTTTAATTTACATAAACAATTTAATATTTAAGTTAATATGATGTTGGGTATTTTGATTTGTTATTCATTCCAACACAAGTTTAGTTGAAATTTTTTACCTCTCAGCAGCAACCTTGATAAATATGACTTTTAATTTTGTTAATGGTTTTTCTTTAAACTTTTAATGGCTGAGTTTACACTTTTTATTTTTTTTTAATTTTGTAGAATAAACTGAAAGCCAAGGTCAAGGTTTGACTTGCAAAGTCAACTTAATAAATATTTCTTTTTTGGAAATTTTTATATTTATTGGGAATTGAGTGTGTTGGAATTTGTTCTCTTTGTTGTGCTCTCTTAAGATATTAAGGTTTTACTTTTTGTTTTTGTTACTTTTTGTACTTAAAACATTTTTCAGCAAACTACATACTTGGCTTTAAAACCCACATTTTAGGCTTGAATGAATGACTTTTAGTTTTAAAACAAAAAAAAAAAAAAAAAAACAACACTGAATAATGTATTTTTTTTATTGACAGCTAACGGTCGTTCGTTACGCCTCAACTTAACGCTGGAAAATAATGAATTTAAAGATTTGTTTCAGAATTAACTTATAATTTAGCATTTTACTCACATCACTTTGAATAATTAAATATAAAATCAATAAACCTTTAATTCAAATAACAATTAACAATTATTAAGAAACGACTAAATAATTAAAAATTCAAAACAAACACCGCAATGGAAGTTTTTTTATAAATCAATTAAAATAACGTTACTTTTCCACGAAACCTGTAATATTTAGAAATACACGCAATTGAACTTGTTTTTCGGTTAGTTGCGATTGGATAAGTACTTGAGATTAGATTAGGTTTTAATCTTTTTTTTTTTTTCTTTTAATTTTGGATTGAAAACTTAATAAATAAATATCAATAAATACTTCTAAAAAAAATTGAAAGCGTATGTCTGGGGAAAAAAAAAAGAAAACGTTAGTGGATTATTGATAACTTCCGACAATTTCAATATTATTGAATCCCAAAATAATTAAAAAGGTTAAAAATTAAATTAAATATAATTAAAAGGTCAAATAAAAATTTTTTAAAAAAGTTACCGTTTTAACAAAAAAAAAAAAAAAAATAATAAACTAACTTATTGCACTCGGCGCTGCCAGGGTATAATTCTAACAGCCATCCCTAAATTAGCGCGTAAGATGCGACGCAAAATAACGCATGGCTTTTACGCAGAAATGACATACCTAAATAAAAGCGCAACGTTTTGCTGTGAACAGTAATGTTAACTTATCATTTTTAATAAAACCCTATAAAATGAAATGCGAAACAGTGATAAAATCGGTAGATAAAGCCGAATAAAGCTAAAATGACATTACTGTTTTGCAACATTTTCTAAAAAAAAATATGTAAGCAACAGTAGCTTGCAGCCAACTTCACTACCTTACGCGCTGTCAAAATTGGATTTTCCAATTGCTAAGCGTTGACGCCGTGCTATTTAGGGATGCTTCTTACATTTGGTATGTACATGAGAAATTTTGACAGATATCTTGCGCTTTACGCGCTAATTTAGGGATGGCAGTAAGGCCTTTCTATGGAGCTTCACCCCGAACGCATGAGAAATAGTTTGTTCAAAAAGAGAAATCTCAGAGATGAAATATTTAAAATCTCAAAAGAGGCGTCACCTTCTAAGTTTGCCGTTCCGTTTGTAACTTATACAATCAGCATCCATTTCCAATCCCATAAAGTACTTATGCATGGCAAAGTCGGTTCAGCGATGTACGTCTGTCCGTCTCTGTAGTGTTGAAATCAACATTGCCAAGGCACTAGATAAGCTACCCATCAAGAAATGAGTGAGGGAAACTTATTCATATACAATTATCTACTAACATATTTGTAATAATTTTATACTAAAACAGCGTTGCCGTTGTACTTACGTAATAAATTTAAATTAATTTTTTTGTTAATTAAATCTAAGTTTTAACTTAGTTCAAAATGCAGTTTATGAAAAGTTTTGTATTTTAATCTGTTCCAAAAATCGGACAAAATTTTCATTATATTTTTTGTAAAAAAAATCACTGGCAACGCTGTTTTCTACAAACATAACACGTATACAAATGTCTACATAATTTTTTTTTTTCATTTTTTATTAAGAATGTGATAGAAAATTCTTTCTACGCATTCATGGATGGTCTTTTGATGGATCAAATGATGGTCACTGTTCTTGTAGGGTAGAGAAAATTTAAATACGCTAATCGATCAGATTTTATTTCGAAAATGTTGCAAGATCGGTCTATGTCTTTTAAGGCAGTAAAGCAAAACACCACGCCTGCCTCTAATTTTTCGATATCTTTTAGAACAACGAAGTAACTTCAATCAAAAAAAATTAATTAATGGGGCAATAGATAATTAAAATAAAATGATTATTGTAATGGTCCTGGTTCTCTGTTTGAAAATGTAGAATTTAAGGTGGTAACAATGGCGAATTCGTTTATTTTCGCCGTTAACCCAAATGACAAACTGCATACAAAAGAATTGTATATTAATTTTTAATATATGGAGGTTGACAGTTAGGCTACCCAATAATATATATTCTGACGAATTTCGTCAACGATTGTTTTGGGAGCACAATTTATCTTTTAAAATTTATTTTAAGTAAAAGGTACGAAAAAGAAAAATTCCAACAATTTAATTTTATTATAGGAATATTTGTTAAATAACTATTTGTAAATATTATAATTACTTTAGAGACAGCTAGCTAATAGCTTATAGATGACAGTTAGTTTTTTAATATTTTTTGTTTATAACAATTTATTTTTAAATTAATAATTTTACATAAAATGTCACCATGACGTCAATTTATTTATAAGTTTCCAATAAAATAACCATTCAAGTTCAGGATTGTATTAATTATTCAACACTATTATTGGTGTTTTTTGTTTCTTTCATTTAAAAATTATACAACTTTACTTGGCTATTTGTTCAGTGAAGTTATAGTAGTTCGTAAGATATTCTAAAAAAATATTTACTTGGTTAGTATTTACACAATATAAATTTTATAGAGAACACACATCTTAGCCTAGCAAAACGAATAAGCAAAAACGAAAAAAAAGGTCTAAAATTGTTACCTGTAGCCTCGTATACTGTTTAAAAAAATAATTCAAGCTTCAACTTAGAAATTCTTTAATTATTATTATTTGTTATTGTACCAGCTACAGATATAGAGAGCTGTGACAATAGAGTTATGCTTTTACTCAAAAACGCCGCTAGAAAATGATGTTCTCACATCGAAAGCGCTCGCCAAACGTACCAAATAAACAGCCAGTGATGACGTTCTTCACAGATAGGTATGACAACAGTATAATATTTACAGGAGGAACAAATACGATTAACTTTTGTTTTAACCTTTGAGTAGGGAACCCTAAAAACAAAAAGAAGTTCTTATAGAAATATAAAATTTAACGTATACTGTCTTGTTTTTTAAACTATAAAAGGCACACGCTTTCAATTTTAAGCAACATACAATAAAAACATAAAATAAAAGGTGAATCCAACTCGCACATGTCTGATTTAATTAAATTAAATTAATTTTATTTAAGAAATAATTTAAACTAAAGCTTAACTTTTTTATAAAATTAAAATATGCATTTAAAACAAATTTAAACCAAAACAAATTTCATACGGTACTATAAGGGAATTTGTAATTTAGATATGGCAATACCTAACAACTGTACAATGACTGCGTTTGACGGCACATATCTCCCTGCAGATTACAAATTAAATATGCAATTTTAAGGACAATCGAACAGAATCCAAAATTAACACTGAAACACCACTTTTTTGCATAAATAACTAGAATATTTTCGAGCTTTATTAAAAAAAAAAACATTAAACTAAATCATAGTGTTATTTTATTATACACCCAACGACAGCTGGTTACCAGATTGTCAAAATTTCTGCTTATAATCGACAAGCAAAATATACACATTGTGTTTTTGGGTGAAGTTGAAGCAAAATTTAGAAAAGAAATAGGTTTGTAAAAAATACCTTGGAGGAGTTTTTTTTATTAAAAAAATATTTTTCAGACTTTAAATGTCTTAAAATCTTTTGAAATTTTAAACGTGTTGAAGCTATCGTAATCATAAAGAGCAAATCATTTTGGATTTACTTCATCGTTTTCACTTCCGCAATAAAATGGCGATTTTAACAAAAATTTTAATGGCAAATCAAAAGATATATGTAAAATGTTGGTAATGCAGTTTTATCGCTATATTGAAAAGGTTTTAAGGTAATAAGAAACAAAAAAGTAGCTCTACGACCGGGATATGTTTTTTTAAAAATAAGTTTGTTTTACGGGCTGTACGCAATGTGTCATAGAAAATATGAAACTAAATTTTCATTACTTTTCAACAATAAAAAAGTATTTGTGAAAAAAAAACATAGTTATTTTTGCAGCTAACGTCATACATTTTATGCAAGGCGAATAATTAATAGGCAGCCGCACCGCTACAAAAACAAAAAGCTAATGTAATTTTGTTGTTGCAGAGCACCACGTTGATGTTAAAAACGGCTGATTAGACAAATTTGAAAGCCGAATTTAATTTATACTTTTATCATCATTTGGTACTTTCAATAAAGTTTTACCAGGTGGTTTTTTTTCCTTATATTTTATATTTCACTTCTAAAATTTTATTTTATAATTTTAAGTTTTTTTACTTTTTTAAGGTATTTAAAATTTTTTTTACTCTTTAAAATTATTTTAAAATTTTTGCAACAACGTTGAACATGAACATAAAACAGCTAGTCTATTACAAGCACCCATGACGAAATCATGTACCAGGTGGTGGCAGTGGCGAATTCATTGATTTTCGCCGTTGCAGAAAATGGCAAACTCCATACATAAAAAATCAGCGAAAATTTTTTTTAATGAAGTTTGACATATTCTGCAACGGCGAAAATGGTTGAAATTTGCCAATGCCACCACCTGGTATATAATTTCGCCATGCAAGCACCTGTACATGAATTCGTCTTGTATTTTATGTATGCTTGAGATTTTTTAACAAATAGAAAAGGCTTGACGCACTAATCTATCTACATATATACATATGTAGCTTTGCGCACTAACTATACATATATAAAGAAACAATAAAATTCTTCCAATCAAATATAAAAGCACATATCTAAGTAATTTATTGCTGGGATATAGCAAAAATATTGCTGTTTATTTTTGATAACACAACAACAGTATGTTGCATTTCGTTTTCCTTTAACAAGTTGCGCTTTATGTTGAAATACATACATACATACGCTGCTTATATCAAAACTCGTACATGAATTTGCAATTACTGTAGTTATTTTTTATCTTGAATGCAAAATAATATAAAATTGAAATTAAAATTAAAAACTGATTAAACATGACATATTAATTATCTTGTTGTTCAATGAAAATACATATATTTGTCTATAATTTAAGTTTTTGTTTCTTAAGCGCTTATGTCAAAACTGGAAGTCAGATTTCAATTAAAAAAGCTGATTAATTTTTGCAAACGCCCTTTCTTGGAATGAATATAATCGTAAGCGATTAATTTTTCAAAGATCATGGTTAAGAACAACACACTGATTATCTTATGCGACCTTTTATGATAGTTATCGTTTATTAATTTTTTAACAGACTGTTTACATTTTATTGACATGTTAGTTACATACTGTTACGTTAATAGACTCTGAAACTTTAACACACATGTAAACGCCTAATTAGCAGATCGTACTGTAACAGGCCGTTATACATGCAAATTATTGTTGATTGATGTATTAAATAAAAATATTAATAATTGCTAATTAATGTTATTTTTACATTTATTTACCTACAGTATGACAAGCACAACTTGATATGTTTCGATATCTTGGGTTTAGTAAACTTTTAAAATTAAACAAGAGAACAACTAGATTTTCCCAAGGCGAATTAATTTTACCAGGTGGCATCGTTGCGGCAGCTGACAATTTTTGGTTTAATTTTGTAACGTGTAGAATAGCTGTCAGAAGTGAATTATTTTATATCACAAAAGTTCTTTTTTTATTATTCTTTAAAAAAAATTGTAAGAATAGTTTTAAATTAATTTAAAAAAACAAATCTTAGTAAAAACACTATTAAAAAGGATAAGGAAAAAGTGCAATAATTAATTGTATTTTAAAGTTTACCATACACCTAACTGCCTGTTTTTATTTTTATTGTTGTAGCCGCGCTGCCACCTTATGTGAATTCGCCTTGTATTTTTCCTTTGAAAAAAAGTAGCAATTCAGACAACAATCGCTTTTTGATTATTTTTTTAACCGAGCTACATTCTCTAGGAAAGGAACAGAGAAAAGACAAGACCGGTGGTGGAAGAAGAAAGGTAGAGAGAAAGAAAAGCTTGATTTTTTTTATTCAATACTGTTATTACCGTTAATGCTATGGATTTGTAGTCAATGTGGTTGCTACCTTCACTAAGGCAGCAGATTTTTGTTACTATACAATCTTTGAAAAGTGAACGCTGATTGTTCTAAAAAATTTTCCTTGAACCCAGATGTGTCTAAAAACAAAATGGCGTGAGGCTAGATCTCGCAATAGTTTGATTTCAAAAAGTGGAAAAATTGAGGGAAATAACTACATGCATGCGTATGCCCTTGTAGCACTTATGTAAGAATTCAAAAGAGGTAATTAAACACAGTAAGAGTACCATGAGATGAATAACTGCCCTGATGACAAACATTTGATTGAGATGAAAATCGAGGAAAATATGTTTGTTGGCTGTGTCTAGAATATACTGAGATTCTATCGTCCAGCCCTGGTTGTCATTAGAATGACATAAAGTCACTGGAATGCTAAAAGTTACTGAAAAAAAATTGCGATGAAAAGCGCAGTTTACACTTATCGGCCAGAAACTACTAGTCTAGAGTAAAAAAAGGATGATCGTAGCTTTCGAATCCTATTTTTCATCACTAAAGAATAAAAGATGTCTGTTTCAAAAGGCCCTCTTAAACGATTACTATTAATAAAAACGATTTGTAGTGTCTACTCGTACAAGATGGTAGCGTATGCACGATATCAGCCCAACAGCTACACGAGCATGGGAAGGGTAAACTCATATGTTGCATTAGCGGAAGCTAACCTTGCTTTAATAAAGTTGGACATGGAAAACTTTGACTAAATAAGGTGTATGTGCAAGCTTTTGTTGTTTAGTCATGGAGTTAATTCTCCATCATTTTTTTACTTTGTGTCTTATCGCATATTTATATTAACCCATTTGTACATAAACGTGTCTTATTGTAAAATTTTTATAAATTTTAATTTATAAAAGTTAAAACTTAAAATAAATAACGGATGTATGCAAGCAAAAGAAATTAAAAAAAAAATTCGTATCTGTGAACTTCCTGCCTTTCAAAATAATAATAAATTTCTAAATTACACGAACTTCAATTATTTAGAGAATTTACAAAGAATTTTACTTTTGAGATAATGAGGAATTAAGAAATTTACGTCTAATAATTAATGTAATCAGTTGAATTTATATAACAATTTAATTAGAATTTTCCTCTCATACTTACATCCGGATAAATAAAGTTGCATCTTAGCATGACGGGACAGAAAAAATAAATAAATAAAATTGGTGTTCATGGAATCGATAAACCGCTTATTGTTTTCTTAATTCGAAATTTGATGAAATATTTGTAGCCAAAGTTTCTTTAATGCGAAAGCTTTTTTCAGAAAATAATAAAATGTATTTCTGAATTTATTTATGACTTCAGCAAATTAAATTAGACAAAAAGTGAGGTTAAGTCTGCAACGTAACACAAATTAGTTGGATGTTAGATATCTGTCTATTAAACTTTAAAAGAACAACACAAACAAACAGGAAATTAAGTGATTTTTCTTAAGAAATGATAACGCGTGCTGCATATCAACTGGAGCAAGGCGAATGGATTACCAGGTGGCAGCATAGGCGAATTCAGTATTTTTTGCTGGCGTACACCACTGTCAAACTCGATATATAAAAAATTTGTTTATATTTTTTATATATGGAGTTTGACAGTCGTGTATACGCTGCCACCTGGTAAATTATTTCGCCATGAACTGGAGTGCTCGAATGTGAAATCGATATTCGGTTAAAACTTTTGTTACACTATCGGTTTCGGTTGCTTTATTGCAAAGTTTTGAATTATAAGACAAAAAGCTTCAGGTTAAAGGTTATTATTGCCTTAATTGTTATAGGAAATTAAGGTGAATATTTATGTGCTTAATCTTAAGCACATCTTACAATATGAAAGTAAAAGGCCAATGTAATTGGCACGCGGCAACAGGAGGCTGTTTAATATAGCTGTTTTTTTTAACACTTGAATTTTTACATAGGCAAATGAACGAAAATTGCCACTCGGCTTTAACCGGCGGTGCCAGGTCAAATTAAATTCAATGAGCCAAAATTTTTGTAAGAATATTTTTATTCAAAAAATTTTTTTTTTTTCAAATGGGTAATATTGTAGCCGCATTCCGCTTACGTTGGTCTTTCACCTAAGGCGAATCAATTACTAGGCGGTCGCGATGGCGAATTCATTAGTTTTCGTCGAAAACCTAAATGTCAAACACCATATATAAAAAATTTACACTTTTTTATATATAAAGTTTGAATTAATGAATTCGCCATCGCGACCGCCTAGTTACTGAAACGTCTTGCTTTCACCAAAGCGTATAGTCAGCAGCTGATCATTTCCAGCTTGAATTTCTAACTCTCCAATTATACTTATACAAAAAATAAAACCTAAAACCCTGATCGTATTTGGCGTAGGCTTATTTCGACTACGACAATTTTATAATAGATTAATGATAACTGTTACGAGCTTTCTTTAATCTGTTACAAAACTTTTTAAAAACGACTAAATTTCGCCACAAAAACGCCAACCACTATAAGGGTGAACATCTGAGATGAGAACGTCAAATTTCATCGCTGAGAAAATTCTGTTACGTGTAGACTTAAAATTAGTGTTATTGCAATCTTATTAGAATTCTTATGAGAGCGTTGTTATGAGATATCTAATAAGAACAATCTTATGAGATGAACTGTCAAATATAAAAAAACAAAAAAAAAACTATGTATTTGTGAACAAAATGCCGCCATTACAAATCGGATGCACAAATAATTAAAAATATCTGCCTCAAGAGTACAATTTTTTATTAATTTCGTTAATTAATTATTAATTTCGTTTACATAAAACAAATAAATTATTTCTTGTCACAATATACTCATGAACATGGTTATATAGAATATTTTCAATTAGTTGCAAGCAGGTGTTTTCTATGCGGCTATCAGTATCAGTGATTTATGAATTCTTATAAGATTAAGAGAAATACGTGTTCCCCTTGTATGATATTAAGATTGAGAAATGCTTTGCCGATGTTTTCTCTCATCTTATATCAGAGTTAATCGCAGTTGTAGACTCTGCGATATAAACAGTAAAATAATTTTCAGCCTCTGCTCTTTATTAATTCGATTAACCGCTTAAAAGAAAACTCTATAAGTTGAATGACATTCATAAAAATACTATGAAAATAAATATATGAAATGTTTGGTAACACAATACAAAACGTGTCAAGTCAACGATGTCGTGCAGACCAACATGAATAGGCATACAAACAAATCTTTGAAATTGATCATACATTTAATTGTAACCAGATTATTATTTTTTTAAACAACACACACTATTAGATAATAGTAATAACCCAATAAGCATTTTGGTTGGAATTCAAGTGGAATTACATTTGAAATCCAGTTACAATTTCCAATTTCCAGTGTTGAATTACAGTTGAAATACAGTTGATATCAATAGCGAATCCAGCAAAATTAACCATTGAATTACAGTCGAACAAAACAGTACCTTTACAGTGTAATTCCAGCCTTGAATAACAGTGTGATTCAAGTTGAACCGAACCTGTTTTTACACTTGAAGTCAAACATGGTATTGCAGTGGAATTCAAGTCGAACTGAACCTGTTTTTACCATTGAATTCAAGCAAGGAATTTCAGTGTTATTCAAGCAATGTTACAACAGTATATAAATAGTGTTATAACATTATTTTAACAATAATTTTCAAACCATTATCTGCCCCTGTCTCCCACAGACTTAATTTTAGTATCAGATATACCATCGTCTTTTATAATTGCGTCCGCACAGACAGACGGTTCATCGTTCAAAGCGACGTGGAGATCGTGGACATCGTTGGAAGCCATTCCCATTGGTTGTTCATTTCCCGGAATATGCTGATTCTGGGTAAGCAGTGCAAAAATTTTACGAGCATCTGCTTTTGCCTTTGAATACATACCTTTATATTTATTTATTCAAAAGTTCTTTATATTGCTTTATATTCTATTCTTTATTTTCTTTTTGATTATTATTTTCACTTTTATTTCTTTATTTTCACTTTTAAAACTTTGGGACTTTCGCGTTGTAAAATTGTTCACCATTAATATTTCATGATTGACATTTAGAGTACATAACTGACTCAATTTGATGCCGACGTTGTTTTTCAGCAACGTTCTTTAGGTGGCAGTATTTCGTATCCAATCGCCGGAATAATGTATGTAATGTAAATATAATTCAATATAAAGAAAAACAATTTTTTCACATCGGATAAAATATGCTTCAAACAAATTTGTTGCTTTTTAACAAACTTCAAACAGACTGGAAAGAGAATGGAATTTAAATGTTATTCAAGCTTGAATTCACACTGGAATTCCAACATTGGAATTCTCAAAAAATTTGTGCTTATTGGGAATATTATCAAATGTTAAATACAACTGTATTTTATGATTACATGCATCTATAAAAGTTTCTTTGATTACAAACAATTTCAGGTAGTGTTTAAAGTCAGTAATATAATAATAAAATGAATCAAGCAACTAGTTATTTACCAGAGAGGTAATCTAGTGTTTCCTATTAAACAAGTGTTATACAAGGTGGCCAGATCAAAAATTTTATGGTCATAAAAATATGTATAAATAATACGATTTTTAAAAACGAGTTTTAAACTTATTTTTCCATATTCAAGCGGAACATTGTAGCTGATTTTGGCCAAGATGATACAAAAAACTGTAATAGAGAAAATAAAAAACTTAGTCCAGATTTACACTATGCAATTTTTTGAGGCAATTTTTTTCTCAATTCCTTATTTAAGTTGCAGCGATATGCGTTATTTAAAAATAATCATAAGCAAAAATAATATCCCCTCAAAATCCCAGTAATACCATATTGATTACTCCTCTTGCTTCACCAACAAGCAAAAATTTCATGCAAGTTTCATGAAAAATTGCCTAGTCTAAATGCGGTATTATTTATAAATTTAATCAATACTAACATTTTAAAAAGTGTTGATAACTATTTTCAATACAGTGTAACTACCAGCAAACTATATTAATTCATAGTAAGTTTCAAAGCTCTTAATTTGATGTTGCCACCTATCTAATTTATGAAAGAAGTTGTACCAAACTACTCCTACATAAGAACGGATCTTAGAACCCATTTATATCATGTTGTTAAAAAAAACTGTTACTTGGATAGTTACCTCGGATTGTTTACTTGCGATCAATCGCCTTTATTTGAAAAAATAATATAAATTTATTTTTTTATTGAAAGTTTAAGCTTTAAAGTACCTATTTGCTTAACTTAAGTTTAGGCGTAAAGTGTATTTTCATCTAAAAAATGTTACTCTATATATTTATTATTTTAAAAATCATCTCATTAAACATTAATGTTGTCAAATATTAAACTAGATTTTTCAGCGTTCAAAAACAATGTGTTATAAGGACTGTTACCACACTATTTTTCCGTCCCAATCAATTTTTTTTTTCGAACTAAAACTAAAAATTATTGCAAACGTGACATACAGGCAATTCGATGCGTTATACAAAACAATTTTGTCTAAAACAAATTCCAGCATTTAACATTTTTGCTTTTACGTTTTTTTTTTTTAACTTTTGTTGCGAAAATAATGGAAAACGCACGAAGTTTAATACTCGCAAAAACATTCCTGGAATTTATGAATATCTACCGAGATAAAAAGGGATGCTATGTTAATGAAGTTATGTTTTTGTATATGACAATTCACTTAGACGGAGAGTGAAAAGAGTGCCTGAAGGAAGATATCAGGCGTGTTCTAAAATCTACACGAAATTTTCACTTTTGTATTTTTAAAAGCATTGTTTTTGTAAAAAATAATTTTATAGCAACAATACTTTAAAAAATATGAAGTGAAAAATTCGAGTGGACTTGAGAACATGCCTGTATTTGTGGCAGTAAAAAGGAATTATGTTAAGGTGTCAAAAGACAAGACAGTCTGAATAGTATCATATAGGGTCCTGACGAAGTATTAAAGTATAAAAGAAGACTTCGGTCGATTTTGCAATACTCTATAAAAAAAAGCATGCTATTTTATTTTTAGCTTAAAATATGTATAAATTAAAGAATGGCAAAAAAAGTATATTAAAACAATAGAGTATGGACGATCCCTTAACCGTTACCATTTTCTTTTCCTCTCACCCACAAATATAAACTTATGGCAAGGATACTTGAGCTTAAACTATAAGCAGGATAAAACAGTAGGAGTACTCCCACAGTTTTGAAAAAGTCGGATGACTAAAGCTAGTCTCAAACAAATAATTTTATAATAAAACATAATATTATCCACAATATTTTTCATTTAAAAAGTAAGAAAAAAAACCCTCTTAAAAATCCAAAAAGAAGTTTTTTCGTAAAATTTCTATGGCATTTTCTTATATTCCAAAAAATAAAGTCACGTAGAATATATTTATTGAAAATAATACATTATATTTAAAAAAGTAAAATTTTCATTGGTTTTTGTAAGAGGATTAGCATCGTAAAAAATTGCTCTCAAAACAGAGATAATATTTAAGCAAATGAGTCATTCGACTTATTCTAAGAATATGCATGAAATAAAGATAATTAGGAAAATAGACTACAAATGCATCATAAAAAATGTTTAAGAAATTATTAAAAATGACGATATTTACATTGACAGTGTTTCAAAAAGTCCTTTTAATTATTTCAGCGATTTTTACGCAAGTTTTTATAATTCTGTAACTACTTTTGTCTGGCAACAATACGCACACACTTTGTTGTTTTGTTTTTTTACACTGCAATAAATTACGCCAGCCAACCTGAATCTTCACTTGTTGGTAGCATTTTGCACATTTTGTTATTACAATTTATGTACACATGTATGTATATAATACCTAGTTGTGTACATAGTACATGTAGATATATGTGCATACACGTTATTTACATAAACAACAGTTGTTTTTTACGGAAGTTTCGTAAAACAACCTAAAATACATGGATATTATGATGGGTGGTCACTTCCTTACTTAGACTTACCGCAGTAAAAACCTGTATTATGTTTTTATTATAAATATTAAAACTATTTTCTTAGCTGTAGTTTTTAATTAAAAGTATCCACTCAAAAAGTAAAAATAACACGTTTTATTTTGGGAATAAATGTTTACTTTTTAATTTATAGAAAATAACTCTACACCGGACTTGTAAACAACACTTTTTTCAACTTGTATTAACTATTAAATAAGAGTTAATTGCACGTTAAAACAAACGAATTTAAAAATTGTTTTGTTGGTAAATAAAAATCGGAACGAAGCAATACCAACTGTGGTGAGCATATAACTGACGTTCTACTCCGTTAAGCCGATACTGATGTATTCATGGCAAAATAACCAAATTTAACAAAAGCCGTACTGGAGTAGTTTTGTTTGTTAAACATAACTGCACTCAATGTATCTACATTGAGTTTATTTTAATTCAAGAGATACAAAAACAGGTCGCTAGTGTTGCCATATTTGTTGAACCATTTTTTATCCAGTTTTTTATGGCCGTTAATTTATGTTTTTCACAAACATGTGTTTTTGTATTTACTGGAGCTGCTTTCTTTACTTTAGCTTTGTTTTCTAATACAACAACAATACAATAAACACCAATGCGTCTATGCAATACTGAAAATGAGTAGCTTTTTTATTTTTTCCTTACTGAAAAGCTGAAATTAACATGTGAACTCACTTTGATAGCTGAATATTTTTTATACGAACTTAAATGAGTTTAGATGTCAAATTACGTTTAATAAATGTGTATATTTTATTGCAGGTGTCAGACGTTGCAGCATTACCAACTGAAGCCTACTATTATGTTGCCAAAGGATTTATTTGTTGCCATTCGAAAAAATTATTTAAATGTAGTTTGACACTTAAGGGGTCATTAAGTTTAAAAGTGTTTTAATGGCAGAGAAAAATTGATCACTTTTTTTAAAAATTATGCCGAATTCACACACTTAAATTTTTTTTGTAGCAGTTCTGAATTTTGTGAAAAGAAAGGAGTGCAGAATCATTTTATTTCTTTTTTTTTACCCAGAAATTTCAGAATTGCTATAAGAAAAATTGACGTGTGTGAACTCGGTATTACCACCGTTTACGTAAAATTATATTTTATGCAATTGTGTATCATATGGTTGAAGATATGCATTAAGTTATTTAATTGTCCGTCAATTATTATGTACATCGTTGTATCACGCTCTAATGAAGTGTACTGGCAAAAGTTGGACTTATACCTCCTCACGGTGACAGCCAGTGGCAGGCTCCTTGCTAGATCTAATCTTTATTTTCGAGCAAACCACGGATACTTATCGACTTCCAGTTTAAATATAAACTTACTACCTCTTATAGCTCTGTGTGGGTAGAAGCTGGATGCCTAAGAAGAGGAGGAGCTCGGTAAATATTAATAAGAATACATCGGATTAATTATTCGCTAAAATCTGAAAAAAAAAACTGTCTGCAAAAATCCAGAAATTTGCTTGGAAACTTTTAGTATCGTTACGACATGACCAGCACACGCAGAAATATATCAATTCTTAATACTATTACAGGACAATAGCCCTAGGAAAATGTTAGCAAATACGATACACTCTGTTATAAGGAAAAAAGTCGAGAGCTTGAAATTACTACAGTAGAGACTAAAGACAAGTGACCCCACAAGAATCAATAAAAGTCAGGCAGTTGTAAATTGACGATCGATTACCAAAAATCATTTAGATAAAAATTGGATCGAAAAGCAAAGGTTCTTCTTTTTCAACTCATACTATTTTAAAACTATTAATATAAATTGTTGCAATCTTTGTATAATTTTAACAATTAATAACTTGTGGTTTCATGCTAGACTTAAAAAAAAACTGAGGAAAAGTGTTTCTCTCATAAAATCAGGGATCGACTTTTTAAAAATATTGCCTTTCTCAGTCCTTCGATCACGCTTGGTTGAAAATGATATTTTACAAGTTTTTAATTAACGTAAAAATATCATTTTTTTAATTTTGTTATAGCAATTTGTTTAAGACGCAATGCTCCTTATACGATCAATTGAAATATATACAAAAACTTATGACTGCTAAAATGCACTTTGCGATTTTCTAAGCACATAAAAATGGCAACTCTTTAAGTCTTTAAATGAGTTTTTACTCATTTCAACACTGGCTTGGATAAAACATCTCTTTTATCGTTTGTTACGTTCTCTTAAACAAAAGTTGCTCTTTGTAGAAATAATATTATTGTTAATTTTTAACATATTCTGTGATATATTCGAATTTAAAGTTTATAAATATTTAAT
Organism: Cistogaster globosa; assembly: GCA_937654795.1. Lineage (NCBI taxonomy): Eukaryota > Metazoa > Arthropoda > Insecta > Diptera > Tachinidae > Cistogaster > Cistogaster globosa. The sequence goes on along the minus strand of OW569404.1, from coordinate 134,542,123 downwards.
TTGTATATTCCTAAAATACTAATGACTTAATGTTCATGTGCTTACTTTTTTATTTATTTATTTTTTGTGTTTTTTTAACAGAACTTGCTTTAAAAATTTGGGTTAAGATCGTTTGCTTTCCGCGAAAGTTTTTTTCTTTAGGATTTTATTACAGAAATTCAAAACTGCTTACGAGGTCACTTTAACAGCAAAGAAGAACAAAACATTTGTATTTTTACATAATTTGCAGGGAAAATTTGTAATTTATAAAAAATATAGACGTTAAAATTTTTATAGTTGGTTCAGTTATTAAAAATTAAATGAAGTAAAATAAAATTCAACTTGAAATTCAATTAACACTGAAACTTGGAACGAAAAAATTGTGTGTTTATGCACTGAAGTTCTTTTTTTCGATTTCGGAATTAAATTTGTATTTACGGGTTTATTTTTTATTTTATAAGTTCTTCTACTTTACAATTTACACAAAATCCTTTAAATTTTTGTATTCTGTTTAGATCTTTCAGTAAATTATATTAACATGGGGTGGGGTTTAAAGCTGGAATAAAAAATAATTTGCTTAGATAATGGAAAGAACTGTCTTTCAAGAGGTTTTTTGCTGAAAAGAATTCATAATTCTTTGTTAAGCTTTAGGTGAAATTTGTAATTTATTTTTATTGCAAACAAATTTTTTTTGTGTTTAAAATGCTTTAAAATTATATTTTGGAATAACATATAGAAATTTATACACTTCATATATATTTTTTAATTCCTAGAAAAGTTTTAAATATTTACAGAGATGGAAATAATCATTTTCGTTGCTGTATATTTTTAACCTTTATTATTACTTTCTTTTTTCATATATTTAAGTATTAAATCAAACTTTAAAATAAAAACACTATTTTTTATTTTTTTAATATTTAAGCATCATCAGGAAACAGGAAACAGGAAACTTAAATATAACAGTAAATTTAAAAATAATTTGTCAATAAACTCAAAATTAAAAAAATATAAAAAATTGCTGTCTTAACTTAAAAAAGCGCTAATAGAAATATTATAATTTCACAGTAATAAAGAATATATTGGAGCACTCAAAACACGTTTTTTGAGAAATTTTGGTTTAAAATTTAAAAAATGGGCCACATGATTGCAAGAAATGTCGAATTTTATATGAAAAAATTCAATCAGATTTAAGTATAGACCAAATAAATATACATAAAAAATTCCAATTTATTAAATTTGATTTTTACTATTAAAAAAATTCTTGAAAAAAAAAAAATTAAACAGACTTCAAAACAGACAAACTTAAAATCATATTTCTTTAAGACGGTAATTAAACATTAATTATATAAAAGAAAAATTGCGTCAGGATTTTTTATATGTCGTAGAACAAAATAGGAATGCAGATTAAACAAGAAAATTCTGCTCTTACGTGGTCACCCTTTATTTTTTACACTTTTTATTGCTGACACAGTAAAACAAAATTTGTTTAAATTCTAAGCGTTAGTCAAAAACTGTTTAAAAGATTGATAATATATATCAAATTACAACCATTGGGACACCCTTTAGTTTCTAATTTTAAATATTTATACTTGTAATTATACTTGATGTACATTTTGTATAATTATCAAAAGTTTGTCTGTAACGGTTTCAAAGATAGGGCCGTATAATTCAAATTACATCAGTTATAGGGACACCCTTTAATACCCAATTTCAAGTTTGCTACTTGTTGTAGTGGACTTAGCAGTAAAGGTTCTGTGCAAATTTCAATCAACTGTCTACAACTGTTTAAAAGTTTGGTAATATTCATCAAATAACAGCAACTATTGTAACACCCAATAATTTATAATTTTAAATATTTATTTTTCTTGATATACCAGACAAAGTAGTGGACATTTTGTTTAATTTTTAAGTGTTTGTATATAACGGTTCAAACGATAGGGTCATACAGGTCAATTTACTTCAAATATGGAAACACCCTTTATTTTCTAAACTCAAATTTTATACTTGTTATAGCGAACTTAGCAATACATGTTTTAATTTCAGCTGTATGTCTAAACGGTTCAAAAGTTTGGCCACACACATCAACTTACAGCAAATATTGGGACACCCTTTAATTTCAAAATTCAAATTTTTTACTTTTATTCTTTTTATTATAGCGGACTAAGCAATAAAGGTTCTTTTTATATATTTAACTATCTGGCTATAACAGTTTCAAATTTGGCCACATACATCAAATAGCACTAACTACTGGGACGCCCTATAGTTTTGAATGTTTACACTTGTTATAATAACGGTCAAAATAATCGACATTATGTCCAATTTTTAAGCGTTTGTCTATAACGGTTCAAAAGATAGGCGCATATAAGTCAATTTACGTCACCTATGGGGACACCCTTAATTTTTAGATTATTTATTATTACTTTTTGTTATTGGGAGCTGTAGTAATACGCATTTGTTTTAATTTTAAAGAAGAGCGCTTTACACTTCAAAACATGTATGTTGTATGGGGACACTCTTTAATATAAAAAATTATAAACTGTTTCTTAAACGGGTCTAATCTGTAAGCATCACCTTTCAAATAAAAAGAAAACTTAAAAATCGATCCCGAAATGACTGGGCTATGGAGACACAAATATAAAAAAGCAACATTCAGTCGAATTGATAACCTCTTTCTTTTTTTGACGTCTGTTAAAAAAACGCAAAAGTGCTAAAAATGTTGAACATTTTTATCAGAAAAGAAAACGCCAATAGTTGGCCTTAAGTTAAAAATTTGTAATATCCTTTGTTAAATGAACTCCGTTTATTTTAAAAGTAAAAAAAAAACTTTTGGTTAACTTTGATAATTAAAGAATTATAAATAATTATAAAGAAAGCTTAAGTTTAATACATCCTCCAATTTCCGTAAAAGTTTCTAAAATTAAAACATGACTTTCAGAACTGTATTAACTTTAAAAAGCGATAGTGAAGATATTATTATAACATGCCAATAAAGAATATATTGGAACACTCAAAACAAGTTTTTATCCGTTTAATCTACGACAGAAAACTTGATTTAAAATTGTAATCATAGCGAAATCATGTACCAGATAATAAAACCAAAAAAATATCAAATTTTAAATCTTTTTTATCAATAAAAATTGTACACCTTTTATTGATTACTTACAAAATATACGACAATGCAGCAATGTGTTGAAGTAACCAACAAATAATGCAAAAGCTGGTTTGTCTTTTGATTGAATTAAATTTCGAATATAGAAAATAATTTTTCATTTTCGAAATAGTTAATGGTTGTTGTCTACGCTTAATATTGTTTTAACAGTTGCTATAGTTATCGAAGGGCGCCTTCATAAATTATCAGCAATTTTCTTAAATTTTTGTTTATTACTGTTTCGATAACTTCATTTTGGCTTCGTGGAAAGACTAACTGTAACTTGATTTTTTTTTAGAACAGTGACTAGATTGCAGAGATAATATAATTCCTAATTATGTTGCTGTAAATATTTTGTTTTGTTTTTAATAAAAATTATTGCCGTTAAAAATTCTCTTAAAATACTACTTTTGTTTTTTGCACTGCAAAACAAAAATTAATTTTTTTTAATTATTTGGAGGTGTTTAATATATCAGCCTTGGTTTTATATTATTGTAGTGTGTCATGCAGTCTCTTTCCACCGAATTTTAAGTGCCAATATTCATTAATTTTAGAAAAGTAATTCTTCAAAATGACAAAAAAAAAATGGATAACGAAGACTAGAAGAGGATAACATTTGTGGTCGCATCGGTCCCATTTGGTACAGAAAAATTTGTTCAATCATTAAAAAGATCAACTGAATCCAATGTCGAGGACTCAAACTGGGATCTGAGTGTATGTGAGAAGTGAGAAGCAGAAACAAAAGAGTTAAGACTGTTCAGAGGGGCCAGAATATGAGCGAACCGATGAAGAAGCTTAAAAGTACTAAGCCTGAGAGTTTAATTCCAGAATAATAACGTAACAGTCCACCCTAAATACGAGCGTAAGACGTTATTTAACTGTCAAAATTCTCATGCCCATACAAGATGTATGAGACCAACCCAAATAGCGCGACGCTAACGTTGGACAATTGAAAAATCCAATTTTGACTGCGCGTAAAAAGTGAAGTTGGCTGCAAAAGAAGTGTTGTTATTGTTTTTTTTTTTTTGTGGTATATACAAAAGTATTTCCAACAGTAATGACATTACAGCTACTTTAAGGTCAATTTCGCGATTTTATCTCTCTTAATTATTTTAATTTTGTGGTTTTTAGCAAATAAGATAAGTAAACAATACTGTTCGTTTCACAACGTTGGCGCTCTTATTTAAGTTACTCATTACAGCGTAAAAACTAGACGCTAAATTACGGCGTGCCTAACGCCCGTATTTAGGGTGGACTGTAAGAGACAGTCATGATACGGCTTGATCATCCGGTACAGAAGGTCAACAAGGGAGCAGTAGCTAATAAAGTGCAAACTGGCAAAAACTCTGTTTCGAAAGTCATATAATAGTTGGATTAAATAAAAGTAGAAAGTTAGGGGATAATAACTAATTGCACGAATGTCTCTTAGACTTTGCCTGGAAGAGGTTAAAATGATGCCGCTTATCCTTTGTGAATATCCAGTAGTGGCTGCAATGTCTGTGGATTTTTGATTTGATATTTCTACTATTAAAAGTAGCAGGAAGATCTGAAAAATTAGTTCACAAACGAGCTGTCTAGTTAAAAAAATGTATGTATCTCTGTAATTCACTGAACTGTTAACTGTTCAATCGCCAACGACCTGAAGTGTTTTATACCAAAAGCATATGCTATACAACAAGTATCTTGCTGTTTTTAGAGCAGAATGAAGCAATAAAACAGTGAAATGCACGACACATTGCGCCGATACTCCAGTAAAGCAACATTTCTAAATATTTCATGCTGGCAAAGGTTTGAGCATTTGGTATCAAACACAAAACATTCCCTTTTCTTTTTGGATACTCAATACTATTTTTAAATCTTTAAGGCCGGTGAACATAGAAAGCGTCATACGTTATACTTTCACGTATTCAACTGAAAACAAAGTAGCGACGCATAATTTGACACAATTAGTACTTTGTTGACGGGCACAGCAAGAAGAAGCAAACATTAACAGCCAAAGTATTCAACGTACCTTAAAAGTTAAAAGTTTCCTAACTTTCATACTTTACGTTGACGGAGACATACTGATTGTGACAGCACTCATAAGAAACTTGTCAGTTGAAAATGACAAAGTATAATATATGACGGATTCTATGTGTCCCGGTCTTTAATGTATGGAAAATTTTACGGCTAAAATGCAACTCTGTTCAAAACGCAACTCTGCTTTTTGTGTAAACAAAAATACATCTACAACTCACCGTTTGGAAAAGTTTTCGGTCTCACCATCGATTTAAAGCAATTTAAACTTACAATGGAATAATTAAATAAATATTCTTTTTATTTTTTATTAAAGTTAATAATTTTATTATTTATTCAATCAAAATTTATCAAAATCGTAACAACCTTTAGAGGGTAGAGAGCTGACACAAAATTAATCACTAAATAGGAAGATTATATTATATAATTCGTTATTTTCTTAACTTCTTATGGCTCTAGTGGCTACATTCTAGATCCTGATCCTACTCGTCTCTTTAGGATCCTATGGCGTCGTATTTACTAAACATGCGTTGTTAAAAACGCAGCCATCCACGCTACACTAAAGTGTTACTCCGGCGAGACATGAACTACTTGATGCCTTGTTTAGTAACCTCAACCATAACACAGATCTCTCCACCTTGCTTTATTACACCTGAGCCAGTCATCTCTATTAATCCAAAAGCCACAACTCTACATCTGCCGTACACTGTAATCATTTTGTTACTTCCTTCCGCTAAACAACTACAACACTTCTCTTTATTATAAAGGTCGTCTTGACAACTATCTACAACTACTGCTTTTATTAAATAGACGTCTTCACTAACTTATCTAGCCATGGGTTCACACAATAGTTGTCTTTCTCTTTCCGGGAGGTTTGTACTGCAGTTTCTTAATTTTAAATTGCCTTAAACAATTATTATTCTTCCTCTGTAGTCATGTCTGAAGATGGGCTTGAACTCACGATCTTCTGTTTTACAGCACGCACCTCTACCAACGCAGCCCTTGAGGTTTATCAACTTGTGTTAGCTAATTGTGGTATTATTCAATACATACGCCCAATGGTAGTGGAAGTAACTTTTTCACCTTCTGTTTTCTTACCAAGCACATACAGACCACAATAACAGGCGTTGCCAGATCTTATGTTCGTAACAATATATATGTAATTATAATTAACATGGCAATACCATTGAAAGGGGTCAGCTGGCACTATGTACTTAGGTGCTCTTATATAGGTATTTTTTTTTTATTTTGAATATCTCAAGGTATAAAACTTCACCACAAAGAGTGGAAAAAGGGTTTATCAAATAAGTCGTTTGAGCTATATCCGTCTGTCCTCGTTCGGATTGAAATCAACTTTGCCCAGGCACTAAATCAGCTAAAGACAATTTAAATACGCCAATCGATTCGACATAGTTTTGAAAATTTCGCTATTAAAAATCAGCACGATCGGTTAATGTCCTTCAAGGCAGCAGGCAAAACACCACGCCTACCTCTAATTTTTCCACATCATTTATAACAAATTTAGTTTAGGGAAGTAACTCCAAAAAAAAAAACAAATATATTGAGCAGTATAGAATTAAAAAAGAAGAAAAAACATGAGTTATCGGCCTCTGAACTTTTCCCTAAAAAAGTACGATTGTGCACCATATTTTTTAAGATATCAATATGGGATTCATTTAAAAGCTTTTGAAGAGATGTTTCAGAAAATACTAAATTTTTTTTTAAATACTTAACCATGAGTCGAGGACATTTTTATATAAAATTAATTACTTATTTTTTTTTTTTTCTTATTTTTTAATACTTTGTCACCCTGTTTTTAATTGGAATTACGTCACTAAACCAGATCTACATATATGGGGAAGGGTATATAAGATTTAGCATGGCCAAATGTAGCACTCTTACTTATTTAGTTTTAAAATTATTATTTTATTTATAATCGATCATTCAAAAACAATTTAATTTATTTATCATTTCTAATTCTCTCAAAATTAAAATTTAGAAAAATGTGTGTTTAAACATTTGTTGTAGAGTTCTCTAAACGGTGTTAAATATTTTCAATCTACAAGAATAAAATGTACTGACAACTATTCTAGTACCATTATACCGGTAAAATTTGATGCTTTCACTTTTGTATTTCTAGTTTCTCTGCGAAATTACTTATTTTTATTAAAAAAAAAGGATTTTATATTTGAACTGAGATTCTAAGGGACCTCCTTACAAAATTTTATTCAAATCCATCCAGCAGTCTTTACGTGATGCGGACACAAACAGACGAGAATTCCAAAAAATAGGTGCTATCTACGCCAACATACAAATTTTTAATTTTATTAAATATCAAAAATAAAAATTAAATAACAGATAACATTTCTTAAATAATGGCTTATCATTTATTGAGCCTTTGTTTTCCAATACAAAATTTTTAAATTTTGATTAAACCGAATTTAAAGAAAACAAATAATTTTAATTTCTTATTTAAATTTCAACTTAAGAATCAAAAAAGAACAAAGAATATTTTCCGTTTTAATTTTAAATTGTTTTGTATTTATTTTTAAATTGTAATTTTTTCATTGTATGAAATTATCTTGTATTTTAATTTTAGTATTTACGTTTTACCCGCCCTTACACACTCACACTAAAGCATTTGTCATGTACATGCACTCATGTATAACAAAAGGTTTTAAAACAATGCAATTAATAAAACTAAGAACGATTAAATAAGAAATTGAAATATAGTTTTATTTAAATATTTTCCATTTATTTTTGATAATAATTGTATTTTTGTTTGTTATCGTTAATAAGAATACGTTTGTTCTTTCATTCTCTCATAGTGTTGCCACAATAAAAATTATGAAAACTTATCAAAATGTTAAATATTACTAATTCTAAATACTTTGTTGAACTTTGTTTTGTTGTTATTTTAATATATTTCTGATAACTGTTAGCACGGTTTCTTTAGTAGGACTTTGCCCCATGAGTCGTAGAAACCCCTTTACTTTTAATACCTAGAGAAGCAATCAACTCTTTAATCGAATACCCCTTTCTTTAAAATTTAAGTTCTGAGCGTATTGCTCGTCTTGTCCACAAGTATTTGTTTCAAATTTCGTATTGTGTTACGAAGCTAAAAAATAACATTTTTTTTTTTGTATTGAAACAAAGAAATTAAAAAAAGAAAATAAAAACTTAAACACTAACAAAAACTAAAATGCGATCATTATTGAATTTTAAAGTAAATACGAGTATGACTGTATGATAAGAATTAAACTAAAATAACAGTACAATTAGTGATTGTATATGTTGATAATTAAAAACCCCTACAAAAGAAAATTATTTTATTTATTATTTTTTTTAATTTTTAGATAAAAAACTCCAACACTAGGAAAGGGATTTAAAATAAAAAATAATTTTCAATTAAAAAATTTTTGTTAGAGAATTGTTTTACACAGAAAAACATTTTACTCCTACTAAAAATATTATTTGCCTTCAGATAAACATTCAATTAAATTTTTAATTGGCTCAATTACACATTTAATTGAAAAATAAATAAAATATTTTCTTATTAAATAATTAATTCAATTAATTACACATTTAATTAAAAAAAAATAACAATTTAAATGATTTCAGATTGAATCATGAACGGACTAGAGATTAGTTAAGATTCCAGTGAAAATACTTGAGTTACATTGTGTGAATAATTGCTGGACTCTGCAGGTTTGGTTTCCAAGTTTTCGCAAATTTTGCAGATGTTAGCATAACGAGAAACTGAGAAAACGATCGTTTACTTCCTACTCATCTCCACTTTGGATTATGTGTCATTAAGGCCAGGATTAACTATCGTACTTAGTCGTACGATCTGTCAAAAATTGCATGTGTGCTCAAAAAGTACGATAGTGTGAATTAAAAGTGTATGTGTGTTAAAGACTTTTTGACAGATCTGTACGATTTTATAATCTTTTGAAATAATTCATAAAATGATTTTTTCTATGCGATCAGAGTTGATTTTTTTTAAGATTTTGCATCTTTTTTGTATAAAAGTGTGGCACGTACGACGCCATTTTGAAACGATTTTTAAAGTAGGACAGAATTCTGTCAGATCTTTGTGTGATTAAATCATATGATTGTGTATGATAGTGAAGCCTTTAATCTGATAACAATATTTTCTTGCAGTTAAAGTTTTTTGCCTCCAGACGAAAAGAATCAAAAATTAAATGGGGCAAGATATAACAACATCTAGAGTTATAGTTCGTTAAAACGAAACTCCACTGTTATACTCAATGTAAGAAATAAAGCACGTATTTATTTATTAACAGAACTAAATTTATTATTTGAAATAAATTTTCGGGCGTGTTTATTTTACTTCCTCATTAAACTTAGCACATTTTTTCGGCGAATTTTATATCAACTGGCATCTTTGCGGCAGCTGACAATTTCTTGCTTAATTTTGTAATGTGTAGAATAGCTGTCAAAAGTGAATCATTTTATATAACAAAATTTTTTATTATTCTTTAAAAATAAATTGTAAGAAGAGTTTAAAATCAATTTAAAAGAAAAAAATGTTATTAAAAGAGGTAAGAAAAAAGTGCAGTAATTAATTGTAGTCTAAAGTTTAACAAACACTTTATTGCCTGTTTTTCTCTTCATTGTTGTATTGTTGTAGCGGCGCTGCCACCTTATATGAATTCGCCTTAAAAACTACTTTCAAGCCTTTCTTGCTAAACTCTATTTCTGTAATAAAAAGAATAACAAAAACCATCTTTTAAATGGCCTTGCTTCCCCATAGAAACTCTTTTATCAATAATATCCGACAAAAACAAATTCTTGCCGCCTTAAGGCCAGGATTCACTATCATACACAATCGTACGATTTAATGGCACAAAAATCTGACAGAATTCTTTCCTACTTTAAAAATCGTTTCAAAATGGCGTCTAAGGTGCCACACTTTTATACAAAATAGATGCAAAATCAGACGCTTTTAATATTTGGTTGTTTTTTTCTACTCATCTTTAAAATAAAATCAACTCTGAGTAGAAAAAATAATTTTATGAATTATTTCAAAAGATTATAAAATCGTACAGATCTGTCAAAAAGTCTGTCAAACACCTACACTTTTAATTCACACTCTCATACTTTTTGAGCACAAATGCAATTTTTGACAGATCATACGACTGAGTATGATAGTCAATCCTGGGCTTTACCGGGGACTATATAGTGTAGTATATGTATATTCTTGGAACATCAATGTCATTCAATATGGGCACATGAAACTTTAAAAGTACTTCCCGATATCGAATTCCAGTCATTTTGATCTGCAACAAACAGTGAACAGTGAGAGCTGTGATACCGAAATTCAACAAATTTGAAAACTAGTAAAGATAATTGATCACATTGATGTTGCCGCCAAACTTTTATTATTTTATAAATTACATTTCCACAGGGAAACCCTAAAGTTTCAGCCAACAAAAAGTGACAAATTCAAAACTTTGGCATACAATTGTTATGAATGTTTAATCCTGCATGTTTTATATCTTTTTTTTTTGTTTATTAAACGTTCATTCATATCATCATGTTTTATACTTCTTTAACTTTGGGTTCTGCGATTCTGGGTATGTTTGTTTCCACGATCTCTTGAACCAAAAAATACAGCCAAACTCTAACGAGACTCGAAATACTCGATGTCTATACAAGAACCTTCACCAACTCAGCCGGCAGCAATGTAACTATTGTGCTTCTTTTTTCATCGAGACTCTAAGAGATTTAACAGGTTTTTTTCCATTTGTCCGTCTTATAAAATGATGCAGTCAGCGCGGCTACTTAAAAACAATTTTATTACTAAATAATCAATCATGCGTTAGGATTTGAACTCACGATCTTTTTGACAAACAAAATAGACAACATATGGCAGTCAACTTTCCTTTTTATTTTATTAAAGCACGCATATACACCACACTTTTTAGTGGTGCAATTATAACACTCTGTTTTTTTTTCTCACACATTCCAACATATTAAAGCTTTCAGCTTTGATGCTATAGATTTTAATAGGTTTTAAATCTTAGTTTCGTAAAAAATATTTGTTGAAGTTATCAACCGAATATTTTTAGCCATTTCAGACGATTTTGCTATTTTGGAACGTGACTATGAAGAATTTAAAATATTTTTTCCCATAATTTTTGTTCACAAGTTTTGTTTTCTAATTGCACGTAGGTATTTGCTTCGATCCCACAACAACTCACGTTTACGTCTGTTAGATAACCGACCGTTCATCTGAGTTTTTTACTTTTCAAGCATTTTCTGTTGTACAGTGCATCCGGATTTTTAATGAGAGCTTCTTAGCCAGAGCACATTAAATGGATATTTGTATTCGTAAGATAAGAGAAACCTTTATGTGGGATAACTAGCAAACTCCACAAAAAATAGTAATGGAATTTTCCTTACGTTTTATTCGTTTTCAAGACGAAGCGAAATACGTTCGAATTGACATAATTTAACCGAACAGCCAAACTTGAAAAATTCTTAGAAGTTTCCAAATTAGTTCATAAGGAAATTTGCTGCGAATCTGACTACTCCAGAGTTTAATTAAACTTTTCACCGCTTCTTCCAACAGCTTTCTTCTTCATGTTTTTTCTAAGTTTTTTGACACAAAGAATTTTTTTCAAACTCAATTTTTAATACAGATGGCTACCGATTGCAGAAGGTATAAAGAATGTATTCCATGTGGGGCAATCTGGACCACATCAAGAAGGGCGTTGCAGACCATTTAATTCGTCGTATTGATAAATCTTCGACTTAGTTATGATGCGCTTCCTGTGGCTAAGCGTTTGCAAGTGCTGGATGAATGGACCAATCAGGATCCCAAAACGTATATCGTCGTTTATAATCATGATCCCAAAACGTAAGTCGCTGGACGAATACAAATAATCGATGGTAGTGTTACCAACCGTGTAAAACTTCTCCGGACATACATTTTTGAACTAGCAAATTCCTCAAGACTTGTTACTACACGAACGGATATAAGTTTAATAAAAGAGGAGGTAGAGAAAATTCAAATTGAAGAACCAAAAACGGTCTCTCTGGTGGAAATTCGCGAGATCACGTTGTAAATTGGCTCAGTCAAACCTCAATCGCGAAGAACGACTCACGTGCTGTGTTAGATATTTTAGAGTTTTATCAGCAAATGATCGAATTATGAAAGTTTGCATGTCAGCCGGGCCAATTAATTTACATCTGCCGAAAGTAAAATAAGAAACCTTTAAGGGCCATGAAGACTGGTTTAAGGAATCTTAAATTAATAGTCCACTGGTTAGTTTGGGATAGTCAGATATTTAGAGACTGGGCTAAAATTTCAACAGACCAAGTAAACACAGAAACAATTAAACGCTTAATTAAGTAAAGTAAGCCTGAGATTAGTGAGTCGATTGTTCTTCTAAAGGGGTATAAAGATTCATGCAGGATGACCGTACATTTCTCATTTAAGAATTTCTGACAGAAATATAATATTTAATCTCTTTCCTAGAGTGCTTAACAGAGAGCACAATGTTAATTTTGTATTGTCACAGATGTGAAATAATAAATTTTTCTTTAAATACTTTAAAATACAAAAATTGTTATTTAAAAAAATAAGCAAGAACTTTTAAATTGTGTGTGTGTGTGTGTGTGTGTAGATAAATTCAATATCAGTAGCAGATTATTAAGTTAATGCGACCCTTGGACCTATCGGTTACTTCAAATAAACAAAGAATTTATTTATTATGCCCATGGAAACTTTAATCTGATTCGTATGGAAACAAACAATAATTAAAGAAGTGAGTGGGTTTTTGCTCCTCTCCTACAACGGTGACTGATTATTTATCACCAATTTTTAAAGATAAAAACTACTTCAAATATTAGACTTCCCGGATGTTTCTTTTGGAATTCCTTAGACCCTGCCGTTGGATGAGCTTAAGACTGAAAGTTAACGAGTCTTAAAGTTAGAACAGTGGCCAACTGCTAGAAGCAGAAGCTACGGGGACTACGGTTATTGTTCTGGCTATAGGTTGATCTTCAAAAAGCGCGCTAACGTCATTTTTGCTTATGCACTGAAATAACATTCAATAACATACTCAATTAGATCTTGGCTGCGTAACGACCCGAGTCAATCTCGGCCAAAGATTGTCATCCCAGTGAAAGCTTAACAAACTTAAAGTTTTCTCCTTAGAGAAAACTCTCAACTACAGCAGAGCTTTTACAACAACAACAACAAATAGTTTTCGGTTTTTAATCAAGGAATAAGCAGGATTCACCCATTTTGTCCGAACAAAATTTATGTTGAAACCAAAATTTTTTTACTGAGATATTTTTGCAGCACGATTCACCCATTTCGAATAATTTGCACGAACAAACAAAGTTGCCATATAAATACATAAGTAAACAGATCAAATTAATTTTACCACGTGGCAACATAGCAGCAAGTCATTAAAAATAAATTGGCAGCAAATGGCATTCGGTTCCTTCAATAAATATAACACAATTTCATTATTAAGACTGCAAGCCGTCAGTAATAGTTACTTACTTTCAATTAAAATGGCGTTAGCTATTGTCGTTCAAATGCTTTGCTTTGTAAGATTATTTTATATGAGCTATTACACATGTCATACATGCATTCTCTTCCGGACTTTTTGATTTCCATTATAAGCTTAAGGGCAACTACTTCGCTGAACTCCATTTTGTAAAAAAAAATATTTAATTGAATAACTATTCTTTATTGAAACTCAACACAAACAAAACTAATGAATTTGATGATGTGGCAACTCAATTTAGCTTTTTTTGGAAAAAAATTTTTAATGGCAACACAGTTCAATTTTGTCCAGACAACAATTAAATTCACTCTCTGAGAGAAATGTCAAAATAAATATAAAAACACATTGGGTGAAATGGATGAATCCAGCTTAAGAGCCAAACGTTTGTTTTCGGAGGGGTCGCTACATGCCAAAAGTTCGTTGCTTCTGGCATTGATTTCAGCCGATATTAGTAGCCCAATGGCACACTTTTTATTGGCTTTTGTAAGTTAGCAATTTAGCGTTGTCGTACTATTTTTTACCAGACTTCAAAAAAAGATGGAGGTTATCAATTCGACTGAATGTTGCTTTTTTAATGTTTGTGCCTGCAGAAGTTCGTCATTCTGAACTGATTTTGAAAATTTTTTTGTAATTTTTTAGCTTTTGCTTACAGATTGGTCTCGTTTTAAGAACAGTTCATAATCTTAAAAATTAAAGGGTGCCTCATACAACAGACATGTTTTTAAGGGTATTATAAACCGTAAAGCAGACTTCTTTAAAGTTAAAAAATATGTGTGTTACTATAGCTCCCAATAGCAAAAAGTAATACAATAATAAATCTTAAAATTAAAGGGTGTCCCCATAGGTGACCTAAATTGACTTATATGCGCCTATATTTTGAATCGTTATAGATAAGCGCTTGAAAATTGGCCAGGATGTCGATTATTTTAATCGTTATAATGAGAAGCATAAACATTCCAAAATTATAGATTAAAGCGTGTCCCAATATTTGCTGTAAGTTGATGTGTGTGGTCAAACTTTTGAACCGTTATAAGGAGACATCTAAAATTTACAAAGAACCTGTATTGCTAAGTTCGCTGTAGCAACAAGTATAAAATTTGAATTTAGAAATTAAAGGGTGTTCCCATATTTGAAGTAAATTGACCTATATGACCTTATCGTTTGAACCGTTATATAAAAACACTTGAAAACTAAACAGAATGTCCACTACTTTGTGTGGTATTTTAAGAAGTATAAATATTTAAAATTATAAATTATAAATTATAGGGTGTTACAATAGTTGCTGTTGTTTGATGTATATGATCAAACCTTTAAACAGTTGTAGACAGTTGATTGAAATTTACACAGAACCTTTACTGCTAAGTCCGCTATAACAAGTAGCAAACTTGAAATTATAAATTAAAGGGTGTCCCTATAACTGACGTAATTTGACCTATATGGCTCCATCTTTGAAACCATTACAGACAAACTCTTAAATAATATACAGAATGTACATTACTATATCAAGTATAAATATTTAAAATTAGATATTAAAGGGTGCCCCAATGGTTGTAATTTGATGTATATGGCCAATCTTTTGAACAGTTTTGACTAACGCTTAGAATTTAAACAAATTTTGTTTTACTGTGTCAGCAATAAAAAGTGTAAAAAATAAAGGGTGACCACATAACTGCAGAATTTTCTTGTTTAATCTGCATTCATATTGTGTTCTACGCCATATAAAAAATCCTTTCTTTCCTAAAGAAATATGATTGTTTTGGAGTCGGTTTTTTTTGCAGGAATTATTTTTTAGACCCGATAAATACAAATGATCTTTAAACTAAAGAAACATGCAAATAATTTATTCCTAAATTTTATTTTTTCTTTCAATTTTTTGTTGTTAATTTATTAAAGTTAAAATTTTAATTAAATTAATTATACTTTTAGTCATTACTTGCGTTTAATTATATTTTACTTTTTTTGTTTACAGTTATATACAGCTAGTTCAGATAAACTTGCGATAAAAACTAGAGATGACAAATATTTTTCATGCCTCGCAAGAAGATTCAAACTTAATTAATTATTTTAAAACAACATGCTTTCCTCCAAGATTTTATATGGCGAAGAACCATGATTCGCTTATAATTGGGCGAATTGGGTGAATCAGGAATTAGAAAGAACGAAGCATGAATATTGGGCTTCTTGGAAACATAGAATTGATGCCTATGCACATGGAATCATCGTCATAGTTTAAACTTTGCCGTATTCAACTGACAAATCAGTTAAAATACGTGTTTTCTTATAAGCGATGCCACAATAAGTACGTGTTCGTCAACGCAAAGTACGAAAGTTGGTCAACTTTTAAATTTTAACGTACGTTGAATTATTTGACAGCTATCAATTGCTTCTTCTTCTTATTTTTGATTTCTTTTAAATCTTGCTGTGTTTCAATTATATTCTGTGATTTTAATAAAATAATTTTGGTGGCAAAAAACAAAATACAAATTTAATTAAATAAATAAAAGAATAAAATCAAATTAAATTTAAAAGTGATTAAAAATAGATAGCAAACTTTGATTTAATATCCGTCAGCAAACTACTTATTGTGTGAAACTCATCCGTCGTTAATTTGACTTAAGTTGAATACGTCAAAGTACAACGAATGAGAGATTCTATGTGTCCCGGCCTTTAGGAATAAAAGTTTTTAACAATTTTACAAGTTAAATTTAAAATTGTATTTGGTAGATCGACAAAAGCCTTGTTCTTTCAGTTAAAAAAAGTTTCAATAGAATCAAATTCCAAACGGTATACTGCACCCCAAATACGAGTTCACATTTCACATCTCTAATTACTTCAAAAATTTCATTCTCACCACTATCTTCTTTAAGTGGAAAAATCACGTTATGTCTGTTAACAACATTTTTAAATAAACAGATTTTTGGCTGTCCTCAAAACTTAAAAATTTTTAGTATTTAGAGTGCGATATAAATCACCCTTTATAATCTCAAGTTAACGGCATTTATTAAGTTACAGATAAAAAATATCGTTAAAAGTAGCGTGCATTTGATACAATAAATATTGATGTTAAACGAAAGCGAAAATTTTGAATTCTTTCTTATTGATGGATCTATCGAAAGCTATATTCCCAATCGTTTTTTTTTCATATACTAAGTGCGCCGTATACATATTTATGTGTTTATACACAACACCACTACACACAAATAATTTTTAAATATAATTTTCAAAAACAGCGATAAGAATCCGTGAAGCAAGCAACTCAACTTTGTCCAATCTTTAAGTCAAACGCTGGCGTTATATTTCGTCAACAACAACAAGCGGGCAAAACAACAATTACAAACACATTATTAATCACAATATCGAAGGTTTTAGTTTAGTTTAGTTTCGTTTTTTGATTGACTAGGAATCCATTTTCAGAATCAAAAATCATTTGCATGAAATACTGTGAATGGTGAAGAAGCATACGAGCGTGATAAAAAATAAAAAAAAAATTAAAAATAATTTTAAAATAACCGTCCGCTTAAAGAACAATAAAATTTAGACAAACAAAATAAGTTTCATTTATTTTAAATCCTGTGATATATTTTGAAGAAGAGGAAATAAAAAAAATAACGAAAAATAACTAAAACTTGTAAGTGTTTTCTTAAAAAAAAAAAAAAAAAAAAACTTAAAACTGATTTAAGTTGTGTATTAAAAAAAAAACTAATATAAACAATAAAATTAATGCAGTTAAATAGCAATAATAATATTTAATTTCTCATTTATTTGATCAACAATAATAACGTTCACTAATAGACCAATTTAAAGAACGCAAAATTTGTTTAAAAAAAAATTATATGAAACAAACTTTAAGTTAAATTTTAAATAAAACTCTTTCTAACTTTTATTATTATTTGTTCTTTCTATTCAGTTAAAATGTCGAATACAAACAGCGAAGAAGCATTTAATATACGCATTGGCTACTACAAACCAGAAACTATGGAAATCGCCAAAAATGAATTACGTGAAACGCCCGAAATCAAAGAAGCCGCTATTAAAGAATTGCGTGAATTGTTAAATTCTTGTTCAGATATTTATTACAAAGATGATGATGAATTTCTGGTTATATTTCTAAGAGCGTGTCACTTCTATCCTCAAAGTGCTTTCGAAAAGGTAATTAATTATAATTTCTTTATTTACATACCGTAAAATAGATATGTGCCAACGTCTGGCCATCACCGAGTGAAAACAATGTGACCACTAGCACCTTCGTGAAATATAATGGGACTCCTAGTAGCAAGTTTTAGCATCATGCTTGCCGGGATAATACACACAAGTGTTCTCCCCACCATTTGTTTAAGGACCAAAGATTTCACGTGACTCCCCAAAGGCCTGTATTAAAAACCAAAAGTGGGTCCGTAATGCCTGTGGGTACTTATAGTCAACCACTGGCCAGACTTCTGAAGCCCTTATATTTCAGTTTCAGGCCAGAAGCAAAGTGTTGGGACCCCCCGGATGACAGTCAAGGACATTATGTAATCAAGATTAACGTCAGTACCTGGCTGCGAAGCCCTAACCTGATGGTGGTCTTACCACTGAGTGAAATACAAAGCATCGACTAATGCCCCCTGCCTGGGCTCAGTCGACAGAGTTGCAATTTCAAGAACATGGCTTTCAGGACCATGTCCTTCCCTTTGATTGAGGGTTAGAGACTTTCCAACTCCTCTGTTGAATATGCAACAGTACATTCGTTTAGCACCACACTTTCCCTTCGGACAGCCACCACGTGTACCCCAAAGGGACCTCACCAATAACCGGCTACAGAGATGGGCGGCTCTCTGTATGGGCCACCGATTCCCATGATGCCAGTCTCTTAAAGGGCATTGGTAAGCTCTTCGACAAGTACCCGACTTGTCTATCCAGATTCAGTGCCTGTGCCTAGGTTAGAATCAGCCAGACTTCTTGTAGTACCCCTGCGGGAGACAGTCAAAAACAGTAGAAAAGATCGTCTTTTAAAAAAATTACATCAATCTTTAGATCAGACATAAGCTAGTCAAACAGGTATTAGATCTATCCTATAGCCATGAGATATCACACAAGAACATTAAGTCTAGACCTAGATACCTCAAAAGAAGAGGCAGAGAAAGTGAGGGGCTGTTTTCTCCTTTTTTCTGTCATTACGGCTTGCCCACTGTGTTTTTATTTAATAGAGGGAAACATTAATTTGCTAACTTTTTATTATGCCATCTGTTGTTGGTTAGTTGAAAAAAGTGTCTGATACTGTACCCATCGTAGAAAAATTCAAAGCAAATCCCTATGTATGCGCAGGTAATTTCACTACAGTAGTAACAGAAAGCAGACCAAGTTTTAAAAGTTCTTTCTTGCATTGGCTATTTGTCAAATTTTTATTTGAATTTTCAATACAATTGATTTAACGATCATTAAGATTTTTTGTATATTTTTTATTTCTCTACTTTCATTCCAAATGGAGCCCTAGGGGCTTCTCCAAGAGACCAACACATATTTTATCATTAAAATTTATTTAATTGCGTGAAAAAAATAAATATTTTGCTCTCTCTCACTCTCTCTCATTGTCTTGTATTTATTGGTCGAGATAATGGCTACCCTGAAGATTCCATTCTAGAGCTGGGAGCAAATTACATCATTCGATGTCGATCGAATTTCCATAGAAAAACGTTAACTTAGATCGATATTAAATGTCGTAATTTGTACCCTGTTCTTTATATGTTGTATCCGGGCTTGCTCAGAGTGTCTCTATATGCCTTTATTATTATCATTATTATTATTATTTTTTTTTTTTTTTTTGCTTTTAAACTAGTTGCACTTTGCACCGCTTAATATTTAATACTTTTTGTAACACTCCCATTTTTACCATGTCATGGGACAAGTACGTTAAGAGTAATTTTACGAAATTTCCCAAAAGGTTGACTTTCGAAAGTATTTTCTTGAAATCTAAATACAGAGTAGCATCCTAGGTTTTGCTTCTATAGAGCAGAGTATTGTTTAAAATCAAAAAACTATATTTAATTTAGCTCAGCCAGTGCAACACATATAATTTGTTTTTAATTATCGTTCATTTTTTTTTAAACCCAAGTTTTTGCCCATTTTTCTTGAGAATGCATCACTGTGCTGTATTTGATTTTGCCGGCTTTACCTTAACCTTATTTCATGGTTGCCATTATCAAACCACAATTGTCTGGTTTTTCGGCTACGAAATTGGTTTCGCATCAGCATGAAAAGTTATGACCGTCTGTTTGGAAATGCAAGAAATAAATGAATGAAATTAAGCTATACAAAATTTTTCCCTAACACGTAGAAAACATTTTTCTTTTGAACGACGTTGCCGTTGTGGTGCTTTTTTTCTTGTCTTACTCCTATAGTTTTACATCCCTGTGATGACCGAACAACATCGAAGAGTGACTGAATGCCTATTTTTATGATTTTTTTATGCTCTTTTTTTTTGGTCATAATTGTTATTGTAAACTCGAACAAATCTTCCTAATAATAATTTCTTAAAATCCTGAAAAAAATAACATGAATATTAACTAAATTCGTTTACTTTTTTTTTTTTTCTTTTCACCAGCAGCTATAATTCCATCGAAAAAATTCTGGCCTATTTTTTAATATTTTTTCCATTTTTTAATTTTTTTAACGTGATAAAAATTATTTTCTGCGCAATGATACCGGTATTTCAATCAATAATGAACGTCAAATGATCGTTGTTGTGGTTCTTTTAGAGATGATTTATTTGGAATGCATGATCGATCATCTTATACGATGCCTTTGAAAAGATTCTCACTTTAGCCGTAACGCAAACTATTACCTTACGAATGCATTGAACGCAGGCCTGCCATATTTGCCGATATATAGGCGTTTTGCAGGTTTATTGCCTAAAAATTATCAAAGCGCCGATTTGACGATTTTTGCTCCAAAAATTACGATTTTTTTGATAAACTCTTAAAACATAGTAACTTTTCTTTTTTTTTTTTTTTTGTATAAAGTATTACTTTTGGGCATCACTACTGTTCCCTGGAAAAGTGTATCCTTAATAATGAAAGTGATATAAGCCAAAATAAAAAAACTAAAGAATCTTTTCGCAAAACATTGCTTTAAACTAAATCAGTTTAATGTGATTTTAATAATATTGATAAAAACATAAATTTAAATATAATAATTTAAATTTAAAGTTATTAAAAATCGTCAAATAATATTGAAATGATAAAACACAAATTTTTGGTTTTACTATTACGTTTCTACCTAATGACATTGAATGTAAATTGATAGAAACAAAAATAAAAAAATTTGAATTTCTTATGTAATTCTGGCCATAATTATGAATTGATTGAACAGTGCAGTAAAAGAAATATTTGTATATACAAAGAATGTCGCAGCAGAATTATATTCCAACAAAAGATTCCATACGAAGAAGAGTGAAAATTATTCTAGAGAAATTAGCTCTATGAGATGTTTTATAAAACTGCTGTAATTTATTCTAAAGACCAAAGCAAATAAAAATGTTGAATTATTTTTACTATAAAAGATTAAAAGGGCATTATCGGAGGCAATTTTCTTGTTAAACGGATATTTTTTTGTGTTATTTTATATGTTGTAAACATAATTTAATACTGAATTGTTCTGTTTTTTTTTAATTTGCCGATTTTTTTTGCTGCTTTTTTAAGGTTGAACTGCCGATAAGGCCGTGTTTTGGGAAATATGCCGATTTCTTGTCAAAATCATCTGGCACCCCTGAATGCATGTCAGATTAAGTTTAGTGTTGCATATTAAAAGTAAAGAACATTATTTTCTCTCCTCAAAGGACTTTTTAAATGTAATAAGTAAAAAGGGCTTCGTCTTCTTTTAATCTGATTTGATGGTTCGAAAAAACATTTTTTCTATTTTTAAATGCAATACAAAATCGGTATTATTTTTTAATTAAAACTTATTAAAAATTTTATTGTTGTTCGTCCATGCTTTGATAAACGCGCGGTTAAAAAACGCTAAACTTATTTAAGCATTTTATCGAGAATTTTTATTTTAAACTTTAATTGTAACAAGTTGTATCAGTTCGTCTCAGTATTTACTTGGCGTTTGAAGCCCCCACAATTGCAGTGATTATGATTGGGACACCTATTTTTATACCTAAAATCGTAACCGCCAATGTTAAGCGATATGCGTTTTCCAGAACATGGGTGATTGAATAAATTTAAAATTCTTATTATTTATTATTTAAATTGGGGTTAAAGAAGAAGACATCTATAAAATAAAGTAGCCCAACTTATCTTTCAGAAACATGACATAATAAAACTAATACATGACGTGTTAAATAATAAAAAATAAATCAAACAAAAGGTACCAAAGTACGAAGTCAGGTCTGCAATACGTCATTTGGTGAGTTTACTTATTTATTTATAATTATTTTTTTTTTGTGGAACCATTATGTGTTGCAACAATATAAATAAATTCTAGTTTTAATACTTTTTCATATTCAAAACATAAATTAAACAACGAATAAAAATTTATTACATTAAATAAATTTATTTTTAAAATCCTCATTAATCTTAATTAGTGGCTCCTTAATGTTTGAGCAATTTAAATATAAAATTCATTTCATTACTTTTTTTTATTATTTTGAATTTGAATTTAACACTTATAAATTACAGTTGCACTTTTGAACCTTTTTTCTTGAAAAAAATTGATAAGATTTTCTTTCATAGAGTACAGTACGGTACAGTTACTAACCAATTGCTTTTATAAATAATTTACTGATACTCCTCATATCAATGGATTTTAATTTCAAATTAAAAAAAAATCGTATCAAAACACACACAGACATCTGAACGTAAACGAATGAACTGCATAAGTCAAAAACCTTAATAAATAATTAAACCATTTAAAGAAAAATTAAAGAAAATAAATATGTATTTTGCAAATAAAATGAAATCAGAACGATGGAAATATTTTTTTTAATTTCTACTTTATATTTAAAAGCCGATCTAATTAAAACGAGTTCTACCGCACAAATTTTAGTCTCTTGAAAAGAAAATTAATATTTTCTTAATATTTTCTTTTCTGAGGACCGTCTGTATTTTCATACTCTTAACCACAGGTTAATCGTTCCGTTTGTAATTTCTACAATATCCATTTCGAAACCCATAAAGCATTATCTGAGTCCTTATGCATTGCAAAGTAGATTAAGCGATGTCCCTCTGTTCGTCCATGTTCGGGTTGAAATCAGTTTTGCCAAGGCACTGGATTAAATACACCAATCGATCAGACATAGTTTCAAAAATTTTGCTTGTATATCAGCAAGATCGGTTCATGTCCTTCGACGCAGTGGGCAAAACACCACGCCTACCTCGTGTTTTTCTACATCATTTGAAACAATGAAGTAACTCCATTAAAATAATATATATGGAGCGATAGGGAATTTAAAAATAAGAAAAAAGCATCAAGTGAAAAAATTGGCGCTCGAGTTACGGGGCTCCGAAAATTTCAAAATTTTTAAAACATCAACATGGGTATCATTTTAAAGCCTTTGAAGAGATCTTTAGGGAAATAAAAAAATTTTTTTTAAAAATGTTTAACCCATTAAGAGCTGATGGCATTTTTATGGATTTTTTTTAAATTTTTTGTTACTGTCACTACTTCACTAAACTCGATGTAGATAAAAAGGTGAAGGGTATATAAGATTCGGCATAGCCGAATGTAGCACTCTTGTTTTAAATAATTTATTTTTGAAAAATAATTTATTTTTTAAAGAACTTTTTTTTAACATTCAAGGCCTTGAACTAATACAATGTTTTAATTTTTTTTATTTGAAAAAAAATATGAAAGCACTCAATACTCTGCTCTTATCACATTTTTAAATTTTAACTCTTGGGGGGGTAGAATAAATTTAAAGATAAAGAACAAAATCTTAAATAAACAACAACAAAAAAACTACTACCGATAATTTTGATTATAAAATTATTATTGTTAATAGTTCTCGATATAAATTTACGATTAAAATGTTTATTTAGAAAGCAAAAGCAATGCGATAAGAGGTTGGAACTTGCCCTTATCGAACAGCGATTAAATAATAATTTTACAATTGAGAGTTTTACAATCACTAACACTCAAGATAAAGAATTCTTAAAAAAAATTTAAATTGCACACTTTGTTTATAGATGAAAACAACTGCTACCTTTCGAAAGGACAATGCGGCCCTTTTACATGGTTTGGTAATCGAACAGGTTAAAGAAAAGTTTGTTAACTTTGGCATAATCAATGTACTAAAGAACTGTGATCAACATGGACGTCGTGTATTGATTGTTAAATGTGGTGACTTGTGGAATCCCAGTGATGTGCCAGCTGATGATGTTTTTCGTATGCTGTATTTGGTACACATTGCCGCTCAGTTAGAGGAAGAAACCCAAATACGTGGTGTAGTCTGTTTAATGGACTTTGAAGGTCTTTCTATGAAACAAGTTAAGGCCTTGTCACCGAGCTTTTCAAAACGTTTGTTGACCTTCATACAAGATGCAATGCCGCTGCGCATGAAGGAAGTGCATTTTGTTAAACAACCCTTCATCTTTAAAATGGTTTGGGCTCTTTTTAAGCCATTCATTCGCGAAAAGTTAGGCAAGAGGGTAAGTTTATTGTCATTGAAAAAAATGGTGACCTTAATGTGTTCATGCTTATGATGGTTTTGTTATTTTAGATTTATTTCCATGGCAGTGACATGAAATCGTTGCATAAATTTTTATCGCCCGAAATTTTGCCTGAAGACTATAAAGGTGATCTGCCAAAAATTGATTACGATGGCAAGGACTGGCTTCCGGCTTTAGAGAAACATGCAGACTTTGTTAAAGAATGGTCTGAATTTGGTCCTGCCAAATGGTAAACATTTTCGATCAAGTTAAATTCCTTAGATTTAAAAAAAAAAGAAAGCATCATTCCTTAGACATTTGTAATAAAAGATTGATTTTGTAATAAGTAGAATAAATAAAGAAAAAAGATAATAAATATTTATGTATATTACAGAGTGAGTTTTCTCTATGTTTATTCGTACAAACATACACATACACATCATTTTAGCAACAACAAATTAAATATGATTTTATGTTTTTACAAATTTTAATAATAATGCATTTTCTTTAACTCCAAAGCTTAAAATTATCTAAAGAAAAATTTTGTAAAAAAAAAATTTCAAACTTCTCACTTCCTTAAATTATAATTATTTCAATTATTTGCAGTCAGTATTGTTTGACTCTACTATGTGGCATTTGTTTAAAACAAAATTAATACAAATTTTTTTAACATAAAAAAAAAAACAAAAATCAATATCAATAGCAAAATAAATCCAATTAATGATACTAATATTTTAAATAAAGCTCAATTTACTAGTTAAGTGATCTCGCTATGGCTGTAATTCAATGTCTTCGTTGAAAGCTAAACACAATTTTAAAGCTGTTCCAGTTCTTATTACTACCTTCCTTTCTTCCTTCCTTCACTTAGAGTGAACATTTTTCTAAATATTTTTATTAACAATAAATTCTTTAAAGGATCATAGAGGCAGGATCTTCGATAAATTCTTTAAAGTGTTTTAGCCATTGGGCAGCAACTGCACCGTCCACAGTTCTATGATCAGCAGATAAGGTAACCTTCATTACATTTATTTCCTTAAATCTGCAAATTAAAAAAAGTTACATATTAAAACTTGTTCATTCGTAATTTGTATATTAAATTACCCTTTAAGGCTGTCCGGATCCAAGACAAGTTTCTTTTCAGTTGTTCCTACAGCTAAAATGCACGACTGTGGTGGATTGATAACAGCACAAAATTGTGAAACTCCTAAATATAAGAAGAAATAAATATTATTGACAATATCGTTAAAGCACAAATTTAAGGCATGATCACGAGGAAAATATTTCTTTTGTTCGCTCATGAACGACTTTATTATTGTTTTTTATGTTAATTTAAAACAAGTGGCCACAATCACAAAAACTTATGCTCGCAATTAATTCACGAATAGAAAAACAAGGAAAATCAAACAACAAACATTTTTTTATTTTTTAACGTTATTTAAAAATATATAGCAGACAATAAAAAATTACTTTTAACGGAATATCAAAACTAAAATTTATCAATCTAAAAATTAGAATTCAGAAAATTCTGAAATATACTTTTATTTATACAAACTTGGTATTTTTTTTAATAAGAGTTTCTAAAACGGAAATTGGTTATCTAAAATGTAGTTGTAAAAAAAGAATACTAAAATTTCAAGTTTTAATTTTAAAGCTCGTTAAAAAATTAAATTTTGAAATACTTAAAATCACTAAAAAAATTTTTAACTGTTTAGTATTACCGAATTTAGATAATTCTGAATAAAAATTGTTCAACAACACAATTTGTTCGAATACACAATTAAACATTGTAAATGAATTTAAAATATTTTCGAATAATTTTTAAGCCCAGAATGTTAATTTAAAAATTTAGTTTTCTCAATCTTTTTTAAAATATAAACGACATATTTTCAATACTTTGAAAAAACTCGTAAGTAGCGCGTAAAAAAATTCCTAAAATATGACAAATCGCTTAGTCTGGCATCTTTGACTGTTAGAATGTAATGTAAACACAAATTAATGCAATCCAAGGCGCATCAAACAGGTGACTGCATCCGATCATGTGTTCATCATATGTTTTAGCTTTTGTGTGTATTTTGTTTTTGTAAAAACTAATTCGAGCTGTCAAAAACGTCTAGTAAAGTGTGTATGTATATGTGAAAAATAAGAAAGCCACTAAAAATATATTAGAATACATACACACATATTGACAGACGTTTTTGACAGCTCAATTAGTTTTTACAAAAACAAAATACACGTAAAAGGTATTGCATTCACCTGGTATTATTGCGCCATGATGCAATCAAACTGTAAGGGATAATTTAACATTAACAGTTAAATTCATATTAACAGCAATGTTGCTAATCTTTGTTTTTAACAGTGACGCTTTTATTTAATTCACATATAATCTTCATAAATGTATTTTTTTTAAGTTTTTGCCAAGTCAGGTGAATTAAAATCAAAATAAACAAAAAAAATATTACAGAGAAACAAAAAAAAAACAATACGAACCAATAACGATTCTTTTAAAACATTTATGCGTGCTCATGTGAGTTAAAAACAATAAATTACGATCATGTGTGATCAATCATGCAATTGTTTGATTTTTTTTTAATTCAAATTCTTTCTGTGTTTAAAATACAATTTGTAAAATTATTGTGCCAATGATTTTTAAAATGACAACAATAATTTCTTTAAGACGAAATAAATAACGAAGCAATGTACAACAACTAATTTAGTTCTCGCTTAGGAAATAACAATTAAATAACTTTGACAAAAATACATTCGCGTTTAAGTTTTCTTAAGCATAAAATGACCAGCTGATTATCTAACTTGAAGTTAGCTTAAAAGCTGTGGTAATTAGTAATTCACATATAGGAGTTGTCTGTAAATTCTAAGGGGTAAAAAACACTGTGGAAAATACAGTAAACCTTATTAACTTCATACCTTGCCCTTGCACTTATTGCAAATAACTTATTACAAAGTCAATGTTTTTTTTTGTGTTTTTGCTTTTAGTTTAAGAAAAAAGTGTTCATTTTTGACTTACCAAACATTCCCAAATTCGAAACGCAAACAGTGCCTCCTTGGAATTCATTAGGTTTGAGTTTATTTTCGCGTGCTTTGCCAGCTAATTCCTTAATATTTTTGGAAATTTCAATAACACCTTTGCGATCAGCACTAAAAACGATGGGTGTAATTAAGCCTGCCTCAGTTGAGACTGCAACCGAGACATCCACATTATCGAACCTAAGAGAAAGGGAAATTTATTAAAGGAAAGGAAAATTATTAAAAAACTTACTGTCTGATTACAGTGCCCATCCAGTAAGAGTTAGCTTCGGGTACTTTACGACAAGCAATGGCGGTAGCTTTTATAATAAAATCATTGACCGAGATTTTAATCTTTTCTTTCTCATATTTCTTATTAACCTTAGCACGCAGTTTCAAGAGCTGAAAGCAATATTAAAATACACAAATTTAATCATTTGTTTTGTTATTTATAAAAACTTTTGTTCTTACATTATCCACTTGGCACTCCACGGTAACATAATAATGAGGTATTTGTTGTTTCGATTCCAATAAACGTTTTGCAATAACTCCTCTAATACTGCTGACTGGGATGTCAATGTAGCCTCCTTGTGGGGCGGTGGCAACTGTTTTGGCGGCTGGAGCAGCTGCGGCTTTGCCTGCAAGATCGGAGGATTTTATTGAACCATGTACACCACTGCCACTACCTGCATGCAAAGGTAAGTTATTAGTGCAAAGCAAATAATGGTTAAACACACAAAAGGGAAATTTATTTAAATAAACCTTCTAAACGCATTTGTTGGGCTTCAGCCAATTTTTTTGCCATAGGACTAGCATAAACGCGTGGACCTCGTTGTTCCACAGCGGTTAAAGGCTTACCGCCAGCCGGAGCAGAAGGTGCAGCAACTGGTGGTGGAGGTGGAGCAGCAACAGCAGCTGGTGGTGGCGGTGTTGGTGGTGGGGGAGCAGCAGCTGCAGGAGCTGGTGCAGCGGCTGCTGATGCTGGAGCTGAGGTTTCCGTATCTTTGAAATCCTTAAAAGCCGCAACATCAGCTTGATTTGGTACAATAATACACACCAATTTTCCAACTGGTACACCCTTAGTACCGGCCTGAATAACAATCTTTGCTAGGTAACCTTCCTCGGGTGTCTCAAAACCCATTGTAGCCTTATCGGTCTCAATCTCAGCTAACAAATCACCTTAAAAATGAAAACAGCAAAAACATTAGTTTGTTTAATATTTTCTGCAATTTTTTTTTTCTGCAATGTTTTAGAGATTCTTACCTTCATTGAGCTTATCACCTTCCTTCTTCTCCCAACTAACAATGTTGCCCTGATCCATTGTTGGCGATAAAGCCGGTAAAGTAACTTTAATGTGATCGGGGTAATCGGCATAAGCGCGAACAAAATTTACATTCCATACTCCCAAAGGTTTTGACCGTGTAGTTAAGAGGCTGCCAGATGATCTTCAGAAAAAGATTACGGTCTTTATTAATAAATTGAATTTGTTTATGTTTATTAAACCAAAAAAAATGGAGAAACTGAAACGTATATTTAAATTCTTTTAAATATACTACTAAAAATTATCATTAAAATAAATGTTTGCATGGTAAATTGCAGTGTTCTGTTTATTGCAACGATTCAAATTTTAAAACTGTTATAAAAAAATCAAAAGTTTTTATGAGTAATTTAGTGTTTGTTATACAAAGTGTTGTATCCAAAAATATCCAAAAATTTTCGTTTTATTATTCAAAATTGCTTTTAATCTCCAATGTTCTACTATATAGTAGAAGATTTTTCACTCCTTTTTGTTGACAAACAATGAATATAAACACATTTCTAAATGTAAACATTTGCAATTATTTACAGTAAACAAATAATTCACGGTCAATCAAAAACATTGAGCAATTATTTTTTCTTCTTATTAGAGTCTTATCAGTGGCAACATTAACTATTGGTAGTGGGGTGATGGGTGTCATCATTCGATTAACTTAATTTCAGCTTCCCTCTTATAACTAAAGAACACGTCACTGCCTATCAATTTCAATATTCTTTTGATGAACATATTTTGTAATACTTTTCTTAAATGTAACAAAACAACAAATAGTCTTTTAAATTTTTTATATTGAACAATTGACATTGGGTTACACAACAGTTTATAACCTTAAAAACATATAAAATTGTACATTTGCATTCACTTTTACAACTTGCTTTGAATCATAATAACAGTTCCGTAGTAGTTTGTAATACCCACCTCAATAAAATTAAATTCCTTGCTACCTGTGTACTAAGTACACGGATAGCTGAACGAGACGCCTTGGTCACTGTTCTACGGAAAATCCATTCATTACGGCTTGCAATTGTTCTTAACATTTTTTCGACAGATTTGCCTAAATTGTCAAATACGATACGCTTAAGTTGCTTTGTTTGTTTTTTTTAATTGGAGTAATTTGTCGTCACTTTTAGAACCTGTTCGAATTGTTCTATAAATTATCAACCGATTCCCACCGACCTTTTTCAAATTTCAGTAGGTCAAATCGTATCGCAAATCGAACTACAAGTTTTTACAAAACGTCAAAAACACTTGACAAATCAAATTTGCAAAGTCAATATGCTGCTTCATTTTTTGCCATTCATGTAATAGTGATAACTTACTCAACACAGTGTTGCAAACATAAGTATCAGTTGAGGTACCAACTGCTTCCTTCTGTAGTTGTTTGGTACATTTTGTTTAAATAAATATCAATATCAAATTTTAAATTTATATGGAATTATTAATTAAGGTCATTTACCACGCCGAATCAATTACCAGGTGGTAGCTGTGGTGGTGCTGGTAGACACGACTGCCAAACTCCATATATAAAAAATATACACAAATTTTTTACATATGGAGTTTGACAGTGGTATACGCCAGCAAAAAGTACTGAATTCGCCTACGCTGCCACCTGATAATCGATTCGCCTTGGTTTATCTTAAATAGTAGTGCTAGCATTTTGTGTTGAGTAAAACCCAAGGCGAATAAATATGCGGTGGGAGCGATGGCGAATTTATCGATTTTGGCCGGTAGCCTAACTGTCAAACTCCATATATATAAAAGTCATCTAATTTTCAACTGATTTTTTTTTAATTTTTAGGATAATATTGCTGTTTTTTAATTAAATATTGTAGTTTTTATTATTTAGTTACAAAAACCAAATCAGCAGTTGTGAATACTAAAAATATATGTCAGTTGTATTTACATATAACGGAGTCCACACCAGTTAAAATTATATCTTGATGAGTGTCAAATTTATATCATGATGATAATTCATCCTGTATAGCTCATAGACTAATAAATTTATCATGATATGAAAAGAAATTTTTTATGTAATTTTATTTCTGACTAATAACTTTTTCAATAAAATTTTAAATTACTATAGCTAAGGCGTCATTTTATTATTATTATTGTGAAAACCAACCAATAATTAAAAAAAACACATGCAGACAAAATTATTTTCACATATTAGCTTCACAACGTCTAAAACCTGTTACTCAGTTCAGTTTTTCATACGGAATGCTGTCAAACTACATACATAAAAATTTTCTACGAAAAGTCATGAAAATAAAATGTTGCAGAAGTATTACTCTGTTTTTACTGTAGCAAAACATATGAAATGTTTTCGGCAACATTTTATCAAAAGCCTGGTACTCTGTTCTAATTTGTGAAAATTGCTTAGCAACATTGATTATTTTATGTGGAAAATTTGACATTTAAAATGTGGTGTCTATTTCGCGATATGGAAGAATATCGTGCGATTTAAAAGAATTAAACGTTTATTGTTTTAACGTATACATACTACACTGTTTTAGATATGTAAGCAAAACACATATGATCAGCTGTTATTTGAAAAATTCTGCACGAAATAATGCCTCTTTGCTTTATTTCACAGCTTTGATAAAATGTTGCCAGAAACATTTCATATGTTTTTGTACGTAAAAACAGAGTATTACTTCTGCAACATTTTTTTTTAACTTTTTCATAAAAATTTATTATGTACGTAGTTTGACAGCATTGTGCATGAAAAACTGAACAGAGTACCAGGCTTTAACAACAAATTATTTTTGTTTCTATACATATAATAAAACAGTAACAGGTCATTCCTGTATATTAAATATTTTTTGAAAATTTTGATATGGAGTACAAACACCTATTTCTAGAATTTTTTCCGTCTGTCTGTGTTTTGATTGAGCGATATTCGTCTGGTTAAAATCAAGGCTTACTTCCAAAACGTCAGTTGCTTTGTATTCGAACAATGTATTGTATTTCCAAAATGTCGCAGACAAGTATTAGAAACGTTGCAACCGAGCAACTAGTGCATAAGTTTCTAAATTGATGCTTTGTTTCGCAACTTTGTATATATGCAAGATCTAAATACTGCAGCAAAACTGTATACAAACTTTGTGTTATTAGATTTTGAAAGTCAACCCAATTTTGCTAAGATACAAAATAATCAGAGAAAATTTAAATACATCAATCGATCAGATATAGTTTCGAAAATTTCGCTATTAAAATTCAGCAAGATCGGTTCAAGTCCTTTGAGACTGCGGGCAAAATACCATGTCAATTTTTCCATATCATTTTGAACAATGAAGTAACTTTAATCAAAAAAACAAATATATGGAGCGATAAAGAATTATAAAATAAGAAAAACAAATCAAGTGAAAAAAGTGGAGCTCGCCAATATTTTCCGCGCTATGGTACGATAGTTCACAATATTTTTTAAGACAACAATATCATTTAAAAGCTTTTGAATAGATCTTTTAGGAAATGCTTAACCCATTAAGAGCCAAGAGTATTTTATGTATTTTTTTTGTTTTTAATTCTCTGTAACCTCAATTTTTTTTTTGTTTGAGTCACTTCACTTAACTAGATTTACATAAATTGTAAAGGGTATATAACATTCGGTACAGCCGAATATAGCACTCTTGCTTGTTTTATTTTGATTTTTAGGCAATAGCACTAAAAGTCTTGTAATAAAACTGCAGAATTTAACAATGGAAACATTGTTGCGTTAAACGTTGGTCTACTTTTGCGCTGTCTTAAGCCTGGTACTCTGTTCAAATTTGTAAAAATTGTTGAGCAGCATTAATTATTTCATGTGGAAAATTTGACATTTAACATGTAGGGTCTATCTCACGATTTAAGGAATTTACATTTTTATTGTTTTAACATATACTAAATTTTTTTTTTAAATGTAACAGTCCACCCTAAATACGGGCGTTAGGCACGACGTAATTTAGCGTCTAGTTTTTACGCTGTAATGAGTAACTTAAATACGAGCGCCAACGTTGTGAAACGAACAGTATTGTTTACTTATCTTATTTGCTAAAAACCACAAAATTAAAATAATTAAGAGAGATGAAATCGCGAAATAGATCTTAAAGTAGCTGTAATGTCATTACTGTTGGAAATACTTTTGTATATACCACAAAAAAAAAAAAACAATAACAACACTTCTTTTGCAGCCAACTTCACTTTTTACGCGCGTCAAAATTGGATTTTTCAATTGTTCAACGTTAACGTCGCGCTATTTGGGTTGGTCTCATACATTTTGTATGGGCATGAGAATTTTTGACAGTTAAATAACGTCTTACGCTCGTATTTAGGGTGGACTGTAAGCAAAATACATATGATCAGCTGTTGTTTGAAGAACTCCGCGTGAAGTAAAGCTGGATTCACCCATTGTTTCCGAACAAAATTTTTGTTCCGGAACATTTTTTTTTATATGTAGTTTGACGTTTTTGTTTTTGAGAGAGAGAGAAGAAGAGTTAAACTCACTTCGGAACATTCTCAGCTTGAATTGGTTTAATTTTAATTTTTGTTCCGAAACAATGAAACTGTGCTGCCACCTACTTTATTTTTTCAAAGAAAATTCAACTGAGCTGCCACATCATAGCATATGTACATATTAAATATAAGTATATGTGCATATAAATTTAAAAGGTAAAACTGCTTGCAAATTTAAAAAGTAAAACTGCTAAGCAACCTGACTGACTTCTTTTCTGAATAATTTTTTCTTTAAAAATTTTAACAAATTTGTAGTAAACTATTTCTTAAAAAGTGAAAAAAAGAAAAAGTGAAAAAAAAGAAAAAAGCATCACAGCTTAATTATTGTGATAAAAATCTTTTAAGCAAAAAAATATATGTTTTACATACTTATATATTTTAAATAAAAGAAAATAAGTTTAAAAAGTTGTGTCATGGATCTCAACGAATCCCTTGCCTTGAAGCTTATTTCAGAAATGAAAAAGCCGGGTAGAGAATGCCTGTATGACTTAAGCAACAAAAATTACAAAAATAATCACATTAAACAGAGTGTGTGGTCGGCAATAGCAGCGTCTATTGGAATGGGAAGTAAGTTCAATTTTGTGAATGAATATCAAAACCATTCAATAAGTTGTGTTTAATAAATTGCAGGAATCGAATGCCAAGCACTTTGGAAGAGTGTTCGTAGACGTTACAAAGCAACTAAAAGCAAAAACGTCAAAGGAGGGGAAGTGAGCGCTTGGAACTTAAAGGCTTCTTAAAATTGTTAATAAATAAAATGGACTTCTTTCAAAAATTCTGGGAAGATGAGGAGTAAGTTCATTGAAAACCATTTCTTTAATATTATAATTATATATATTATTCAGAATTTATGTATAACAAAACCAAAACTATGTCTGTCAAAACAAAACAAAACCAAAACAGTGCTGCCTGCTTGTAAAGTAACACATCTCGCTTAAACATATGTTTCATATGGTAGCTTTGTTTTTCCAGAAAAATTGTTCGAAGTGGGTGAATCCAAGGTACATTTATTTTACTAGGTAAAAGCGGTTCTACAACAAACACAACATTTGTAAAAACAACATGGTATTTTATTGTTGCTTTGTGAGTGGAAATGTTAAAAATAGAAACAGAAAATAAAAGAAAATTGGTCTAAAAACAAACGCTCTCTTTGTTCTACATATGCTTGTTGTTAGTGTTTTTTGAAATTCGTAAACAAAAGTAGGAAAATATAAACAACTTTTGACTTGTCCAACTACAAACCAGCTGGGCGGACGACACTACCTAGTAAAATAAATGTACCTTGGGTGAATCGTTTCAGAACAAACTCTCAAAAAACTAAAATTACTCTCAAAAAACTAAAATTGTTTCGGAACAAAAATTTTGTTCGGAAACAATGGGTGAATCCAGCTTAATGCCTCTTTGCTTTATTTTACAGATTTGATAAAATGTTGCCAGAAACATTTCATATTTTTTTCTACAGTAAAAACAGAGTACTACTTCTGCAACATTTTTTCATGACTTTTTCATACAAATTTTTTATGTATGTAGTTTGACAGGATTCCGCATGAATAGCTGAACAGAGTACCAGGCTTTACTGGCTATTTGATAATGCAAACTTACAACCGCCATTTGATTTAACCCTATTGAGGCAATAATATTGTATTGATAAAATGATAAAGATTTCTTATTTTATTCATTATTAAGTTAAAGTTATACAAAGTTTAACTAGTAATAAGTATTAAATAATACAGTAGTAATCATAGCGAAATCATGTACCAGGTCGTGGCAGTGGCGAATTCATTCATTTTCGCCGTTGCAGAACATGTCAAACTCTATATATAAAAAATCAGCAAAAATTTTTTTATATCAAGTTTGACATTTTCTGCAACGGAGAAAATGAATGAATTCGCCACTGCCACAACCTTGGTATATGACTTCGCCATGGTAGTAATTATTCTTAATGACTATTTGAAATAATTTTTTATGTTGCAATATCAGAAATAGATTTGACATGGAGCTCTTGTATTAGCTGCATATATAATGGTGGATACCTTTATTGATAGATTGTTCGTTATTATTATTGAAAACAATTTCAAATGAGACATTATGGGCCCAAGTCGTATGCTCTTACATGCTCGCAGTGTTGGCATAACAGGATAACCCATATTTTCCTTCGCCATGTTCATCTTCTTGATTGAATTTTCATATTCATAGGATATGTGTGCTGTGTCTTGAAAGCAAGTTAATACTTTGTTGTCTTTTAAAGACCTTAAGAGCTCAGGTTCTAGTCCGAATTAATGTCATACATGAACGATATAATGTTCCCAGATTCCTCGTAGTTAACTCGCATGAAAATAAGATGAATTTCATTTTAGTTGGAAAGCTTCCAGTTCTCTACAAATCATTGTCTGCAAAAATAAACTAAAGGAAAGCAATGTTAAAAAATGTGTATGTTTGTGTATTCGCAATAAATAATTTAAAGTAGTCTTCAATAACACCACTTGCTGTTTTTGTAACCCTACGTCTTCACTAGCCATCAATTTGGTTAGAACATCATGTCACACATGAATTTCGCTAATGTAGACACTCAATGTTTATGTTTCTTTTATGCGTAACCATCGTTGTCCGAGCAATAATGTTCGTCATCAAATATGGCTTTCAGTATGAATTCTCAATTTGGAATTAACGCCATCTATTGATCAACAGTGCTAACACTCTCTTCGCTGATAAAGTTATTCAAGACACATTGAACAGGTGACTGCATCAGATCATGTGTTCATCATATGTTTTAGCTTTTACGTGTGTTTTGTTTTTGTAAAATCTTATTGAGCTGTCAAAAACGTCTGGCAATATGTGTGTATGTTGTTGTGAAAAAAAAGAAAGCCACTAAAAATATATCGAAATACATAAGGCAGGGGCACATAGAATTCGTCATATGTCAAAATTTGAAGTATTTAACTGAAGTCAAAGTAACGGCGGATAAGGTTGGTACAATTAATACTTTCCTGACGGATGTTAAAACAAAGTTTACTCTCTATTTTTATTCACTTTTAAATTGAATTTGAATTTTATTTACTTCTTAATTTAATTTAATTTAATTTGCATTTTATATTTTTTCCAAAATTATTTGATTAAAATCACAAAACACAATTGAAACACAGCAAGAGTTAAAAGAAAACAAAGAAGAAGAAGAAGCAGTTAATAGTTGTCAAAGTATTCAACATACGTCATAAGTTAAAAGTTGACCAACTTCCGTACTTTGCGTTGACGGACACGTATTGATTGTGACAACGCTCATAGGAAAACATGCATTTTAACTGACTTGTCAGTTGAATTTGTCAAAGTTAAACGTATGACGGATTCTATGTGCCCCGACCTATACACACATATTGCCAGACGTTTAGACAGCTAAAAAGTTTTTACAAAATCAAAATACACGTAAAAGATAATGCATTCACCTGGTATTATTGCGCCATGATGTTATTGAAACATCTCTGACGACAAACAGAAAATTATGGTCACAAAGAACATAATCATCAACACGTTTTCGCCACATACAAGACCAATTAATACCGTTGTTTTGCCGGCGTTATGTACATGTCTTGTTTAATTTGATGACTAGTGGAGACGTGGTGGGTAACAGCTCTGCTGAAGTCGAAAACTTTTCCATGAGTAGGCAATTTTTGGTGTAACTGGGGTCGTTCCGCAGTGTAGATTTAATCGTAGTGGGAGACCAGCGTCCTTTTAAGCTACGACCCTATGAATATCTGAAACTTTAAGAATAAAAATAGCAAAAATACAAAATATAAAAAATAGTTAATTGCATCAATAAAATTATAACTCAAATTTTTAATATTATGAGTTGTGCATCTTTAGCCGTGATTATTCTACAGACTAAAATGTCTTGATTGATTTAGTTCGTGTTGTTTTGAAATATGACTCCGATTATTAGATTTAATTTTGTTTTTGTATTAATCACGATTTCTTGTAGGAAATTTCTTAAGTCTGGTACTCTGTACATCTTTTCATGCGGAGTGCTATCAAATTACATACATAAAAAATTTGTATGAAAAAGTCATGAAAAAATGTTGCAGAAGTAGTACGTTGTTTTAACTGTAGAAAAACATATGAAATGTTTCTGGCAACACTTTATCAAAGCTGTGAAATAAAGCAAAGAAGCATTATTTCATGCGTAACTTTTCAAACAACAGCTGATCACATGTATTTTTCTTACATTTCTAAAACAATGTAATTTACGTGAAAACAATAAAACGTTAAATTCTACTAAATCGCGAGATAGACATAACATTTTAAATGTCAAACTTTCCACATGAAAAAATTAATGTTGCTTAACAATTTTCACAATTTCGAACAGAGTACCAGGCTTTATTATTTATAAAATCTTTATTCAATTAATTAAAATTATTTTATTTATTTTTTTGTTTGTTTTAAAAATTCTTTTTTTAGGCTGATATTTTGTTTTAATTTGTTGAAGATATTGAAATCCTGAATTTTGTATCATATATCATTCTTTTAGATTTTCTTAATACTTTTTAGACTTTCGGTAATGATTCATAACTATACCCATGTACAAAAAATACCGTTACAGGCATTTGTTCGGATGGCAACCTTAACTTAAGAAAAAAATTAATGATATGGCAAAGACGCAAAAAACTATTACAGTGCAACGATTTTACAGTCCACCCTAAATACGGGCGTTAGGCACGACGTAATTTAGCGTCTAGTTTTTACGCTGTAATGAGTAACTTAAATAAGAGCGCCAACGTTGTGAAACGAACAGTATTGTTTACTTATCTTATTTGCTAAAAACCACAAAATTAAAATAATTAAGAGAGATGAAATCGCGAAATAGATCTTAAAGTAGCTGTAATGTCATTACTGTTGGAAATACTTTTGTATATACCACAAAAAAAAACAATAACAACACTTCTTTTGTAGCCAACTTCACTTTTTACGCGCAGTCAAAATTGGATTTTTCAATTGTCCAACGTTAGCGTCGCGCATTTGGGTTGGTCTCATACATTTTGTATGGGCATGAGAATTTTTGACAGTTAAATAACGTCTTACGCTCGTATTTAGGGTGGACTGTTACTGACAGGTTTTAAGTACAAAATAGACGTATTAAATAATTACCCTATTAGCTTTTATACCCGGTTCTACTTTAAGGGTCTGTGATCAGTTTTGGTATGAAATACTGACCTTTGTATAAATAAACCGTTATAGAATTCGAAACCCATAAATGCACAAATTGATTTGCTGTTTAAAAGTACATATGATTTGACAAAACATATTTTTGAGAACATAAAAATCACTGACTAACTATTGGTTGTACTCTATTGTTTTTTTTTTTACATATAACACGAACATGTGAAATATCATACAACAGTCAAATTTCACTTGATGCGGAACGCAATCTAACCCACAGCTTTTGCGCTGAAATTTCATAACTAAATAAAAGCGCAACATCCTGTTATGAACAGTAATGTTAACTTATCATGTTTAATAAAACCCTGATATTATTTGTGAAAGTCCAGAGGATGTTTAAAATGTGAGAACAAATATTTACTACACTTTTGAGTTTCGCATATGAAGTAAGAAATTACTAACTGCACATGTTTAACAGTTATACCATAATTTTTATTTACTTTGTATAGGAGGTACCACGGTACTCCGATGGATTTTTTCATTTTGCTCTCCATTAGAACCTTCCTTTGATAATAGTAAAGTTAGTCTAGCAATTCTCATGTTATGGCGTTGCCAATGAACGTTATTAAATTTTTATTTACAATATATATAAAGGGTCATCCAAATGTTACGCCTAGATGTCAGCACTATATAATTTTTACACGTGACATCTTTTCAAATGACGTAAGCCATTTTGTTTTATTAGAAGGTAGTACAGTTTTAACCATGGACAGGTACACATTGCAACAACGCGTTTACATCATTCAAAGTTATTATGAAAATGGGCGTTCTTTAAAAAATACCAATCGCAAAATTCGTGATTTTTTTGGTGTAAATAATCGGCCAAATCAATCTTCAATTCAAAGTGAAAAAATTTTAATTAGTGAAAAAATTCGAAGAAACTGGTTGTGTTACTGATAAACCAAAAAGTGGAAGACCAAAAACTGTACGCACAAATGAAAATATTGCTGCTATTGGTGAAAGTGTTGAAAATGAACCGACAACATCAATTTCGCGTCGTTCGCAAGAATCGGGCATATCTTCTGGCTTCTTATGGAGGATTCTGCGTAAAGATTTGCATTTACATGCTTATAAAATTCAATTAACCCTGGAATTGAAAGAAAGAGACCATTTACAACGTCGTAATTTCGCTAGTTGGATTATTGAACAACAAACAACAGATCCATTGTTTTCAAGCAAAATTTTGTGACGAAGCTCATTTCAGAATGGATGGATTCGTCAATAAGCAAAATTGTCGTATCTGGGGTGATGAAAATCCTCGTGTTATTCATGAAAAATCTCTACACCCATAAAAAGTTACAGTTTGGTGTGCATTTTGGGCAAATAGAATCATTGGGCCATTTTTCTTCGAAGATGATGCTGGAAATGCTGTTACTGTGAATGCTGAGCGATACCAATCAATGTTGAGAGACTTTTTATGGACACAGTTGAATCATATTGATGATTCGTCTATTTTTAGCAAGACGGTGCTACATGTCACACAACTCGAGAAAACATTACGCTTTTGCGATCAAAATTTCCTCAACGTTTAATTTCACGAAATGCAGATTTCAATTGGCCTCCAAGGTCATGTGATCTAACACCATTAGATTTTTTTTTTTGTGGGGTTTTTTGAAAAGTCGAGTGTATGCTAACAAGCCACAAAGAATTAATGATCTAAAGAACAACGTTCAAGTTGCAAATCGTGAACTAACACCAGCAACATGTCGGAAAGTCATTGAAAATTTCGATATTCGGATTGATGTCTGCAGACGCAGTCATGGTGGACATTTGAATATTCTATTCCACTTATAGTTGTAATGGATCATACTTTTAATAAAAAAAAAAAACAGCTTGAAAAAATTGCAAATAGTTTGTGTTTTATTTCAAAGAAACATGTAGGCGCGTTTTTTGGATGACCCTTTATAATTTTTTTCTTAAAGTTTTTTAGGGCGGAAACGAATTTAACAAATGGGATATCATTAAAGTCGATATGAGTTATTATTGGTTTAACTGACCAGAATTCATTTTTTATTTATTAAGATTCTCTCTTTTCTATTTAATTTTTTTCCTCACATTCAGAGCCTGGTACTCGTGTTAGAATTTGTGGACATTTTTAAGCAACATTCATTATTTCATGTGGAAAATCTGGTATCTATTAGGGATGGACAAAAAATATCGATGTTTTAAAAACACTCGATGTATTGTTTTGAAATATCTATATAATCCGATTTTTTTTTTTTTTGCTCCTAAACAATCGTAAAACATCGATGTTTTTTTTCGATGCATCGAAATGACAAATTGTATGCAGAACGTGTAGATTGATATTTAAATGTGTTCATAGAAATTAGAAAAGCAATAAGAGTGATGAACTTTCAGTTTATTTAAGGACTTCTGTTGGAAGACTGAACGAAAATCCGTTGGATATATGGAAAGATTATAAATCGCAGTTTCCTAAGCTTTACAAGATCGCTTTTAACTACCTAACAATGGAGGGAACATCGGTTCCGTCTGAAATACTATTTTCACAAGCGGCGCTGGTGATGACTTAACAAAGAAACAGATTGAGAGGTGAAAGACTTGGTAAAATTTTATTTCTAAACAGTATTGAAAAAAGTATTAGGAGATGTAAAATAAACTTAAGATTTTTCGAAAATATAATAATAATAAATAAAAAAACATCAGAATTTCATTAATAAATGATTAAAAAAAAAACAATCGATGTATTTTATGAAATATCGATTAACATCGATGTATGTTTTCGATGCATCGCATGGAAAAAAAAAAACATCGATGTATGGTAACAGTGTCCATCCCTAATGTCTATCTGGCGATTTGGAAGAATTTAAAATTTTATTGTTTTCAGCTGTTGTTTCAAAAATTATCCATGAAACAATGCCTCTTTGCTTTATTTCACAGCTTTGATAAAATGTTGCCAGAAACATTTCATATGTTTATCTACAGTAAAAACAGAGTACTATTTCTGCAACATTTTTTCATGACTTTTTCATACAAATTTTGTATGTATGTAATTTGACAGCATTCGGCATGAAAAACTAAACAGAGTACCAGGCTTTAGTCATGTATATAGTCATGTCATATTTTGACAAAAAAGAGGTTGAAATCTTTACAACATGAAATTAACAAATATTAGAGCTTCGATTCGTTGTTTACTAAAAATTTAATCTACTGGCGAAAACACTTTTTACTTTTAAAAATTTCTCTTGAAACCTTCCGCTATCGAGTTTATTGCGTCTGTCTGCCTTAAC
The DNA here is from genome assembly GCA_937654795.1 of Cistogaster globosa. NCBI lineage: Eukaryota > Metazoa > Arthropoda > Insecta > Diptera > Tachinidae > Cistogaster > Cistogaster globosa. The sequence continues at coordinate 134,500,523 of OW569404.1, read as the reverse complement.
GTTTTTAATCCTGACAGCTATTGCAAGTTTCTGGAATCTTAACAATATTAAAATGATGTTCAAAGTCACAGCAAATCACCCGGTAATCGTCATTTTACCTTTCGGTTTCATAAGGTATCAAGAAAATTAAAATTGTACTAACTTTGCCATCTCTTACAAAAGCGTATTTTAATTAAACTTTTACTAAGAAAATAATTAATTCACTTTAATATTTTTATAAGTTAAAAATTAATTAAAAAAAAAACATTAAGTTGAAAGATTTAATTGGCAAGTAATTTTTTTAAATAATTGTTGACACTCGTCTCATATTGAATGTACTTCAACATGTGCCGGGTTTTTAAGGCACCAGAGCACCTGATGAAGTACAATAGACATGGGACATTATTTTTATTTCAAATTTAATTAAATTATTATTTGTTGTTATTGTTGTTTGTTTCGTTACAAAAATTCTTCACTGAATTTAATAACCATTTTATTTAATAGTTATTCATTTTATTTTGTGGCGTATTACATATGATAATGATGATGTTTATGATGAAAATGATGTAACTATGATGTCAGTGCCTAAAACTTCGCGCGCTACTTCAGGTACCTGACTGCAGTTTATTAAATATTCAGCCCCGGTCTCTGATTAGCGCGCAGAGTGCTAGACATTTAATGTAAAATACATTTAATATGTATGTACATATGTAAACAATAAAAATGTTAAATGTTGTTGTTGGATTAAAAAAAAACTCTTATTTTACAAGTGCATACGCATATGGGTTTACATGAGCATTTTCTAACTAAAAATTATGTTGGTATTTTAACCAAATACAATTTTTTTTGTTTGGTCTTACATTGCATGACCTTGTGTCCGCTGCATGTAAAAAAGTATTTTAAGGTTAATGATCTCTAATTTATTTGTGCAAAAAACAGTGTACTGACAACCATTACTATCGTCTGTGCTTTTAACCAACACCGAATGACCAAATTTGTTTCCAGCTAAGCCGTTGGCTTACTCACCACACTTAAATGCAAAAAAAAAACAACAATAAAACGAAAATAGTTAGTATCTATGTTAAGTAATGGTATTAGTTTATATGAATGAATGTGTGAGTTGATAAATGAAAGGCTTCATGTTAATTTAGAGTTGCCAATGGTTTGTAATTAGCCAAACTAACGATTTTATTGTATACATTTTTGTTAAGTACGATTTTTAAGCTTTTTTATAGTTTTTTTTTTCATGTGATCTTTTTCAATGGGAGTGAACTATTAATGTGTAGACACGTTTTCTTTGATTTTTCTGTATTTCTTTTATTCACTCCATACATGGTTTATATAAATATTTAGATATACATTCATACATATGGTTGACAAGTCATATGAACAGTTTCTCAATGTGTATTTTATGTACACAAATTATATACCACTACACTCGCATTTCCAAGTTAACTTTAAACTTAAATCACCAGGTTTGGTTGATTGTTTCAAGTTAGTCACTGGTGAGTAATTTTTTATTTTTTAATTTATTGCAAAAAGGATATGACGTCATTTTACTCAAAGTTTTGCACACTTGCAAAAAAGGGTAGGAAACACCTTTTTTCTGGTTTTGTTTAAATACCTGAAGCACTACACATACATTCATATATGACATGTTTCTTTATATATTCATACATGCCTTTATTATACAAAATTACATATAAATAATTTTTTTATATCTTGTTTTATATGTTATTTATGTACATACATATGCTGTGGATGGATTTTATTGTGTGCAAGACCCAGAAATGACCCTGGTTTTCTAAATTTGAATTGCTTTAAGATATATATGTATGTATGTATGTATGTAGCTGGTGTAAAAAAAAAAACAAATACAAATGAAGAGAATATGGCAACGCAGTGATCATTATTTTTTGATTTCTCTTTTGGTGCTCCCAAAACCATATGTTCGTTGAGTGTATTTTTTTTTTGTTATAATTCCTACTTGCTGCACTCTCGTCCAACGAATGCTGTAAGATTATTTCTTTTTTATTTGGCTTTTAAAGCGAGGTGTGTGTTTTATCTGCTGTTACCAAGCAGCAGAATGTGCTGGTAGTCAAGTTTTTCTTCTTTTTTTGTTATAATATATACTTATTTTTTAATGAGAGCAGACGGCCTCAAATATTTCTGTTTTCTTTTTTTTCTAGAGATAAAGATTTAAATTTACTCACAAATACATAGAAAAAAACGATACACGTGCCCCACTACATAGAAAAATTAAAAAAATTTTGATTTTTTGCAGACTTCAGATATCTTTCAAATGTTTTTACTAACCAACGATTTACTCAATTTACTAGTTGCTTGCAAATCTTCTAATTAGTCATAACAGCTGGCCGTATGAGTAGGTACACGCCATATTTTGTATGAAAAAGTACATACATATGAATGCGTGTTTTTATATCTTTTAGAAAGTATTATTTATTTATTATGGCAAAAATCTTCAAATGAACTAAAAACGAATAACCACTTGTTATATTCGTTTTCGATGAATTTTGGATATTATTTTTTTTGTTCTTTTCAAAGTGTTCTTAATCCGGTATTACTATAAACGCAGTAAATCATTTCTTAGCTTTTTTTATATACTCGTGAAGCACTTTGTATACCTACGAAAATATATTTAAATATATATGATGTGAGTAGATATATGTATGTACGTATGACTTCATGTACAAGAAAAGCAAAAGCGATGATTCTTCGTAGCTTGATTGGGTGGGGCACTCAGGACAAATATAACCTCACTTAACTGCTTTAGTGCGAAAGTAGTTTCTTTTTTTAATTTTAATATATTTAAAATAGTTTTATATATTTTCTTTATAATAAAAATACTTTGCGATTGATGTGCTCGAGTATATTTATTAACATGAACACAAACTTACCGGCTAAACCTTTAACGTTGAGATCAGTAGAAACACTTACACACATGCATATGTAAGTATATGAACACAAATAATAAAAATAAAAAAACACAACCGACCTAGGCATTCAGCCATATGATAAGCTGGCTCTCGACTGGTGCTGCGGTATTTGCGAGAATTTAAGCACAACCGCATTTCTTTTATTTTCGTTAAACAAAAATGCCGGTCGTATTATTTATTTCATTGCTGTGTTCGTAAAGCACGACAGCTACGTAATATGTGTTTGCAACACACATCCATACATCATATATCTGAATGTACATATGTTTTAACGATTGGCAAAATTGTTGGGGAATTTGCACAACCCACAATTCAACATAAATTACAAAATATCTTAGAGCATTCAAAAGCTTCATATAAAATAATCATGAATCTTTATTCATGTAAAATAATATGTAATAGACAAATTACTTTTTCTTCGATAACAAAGTGCTTGTGAAAATATTAGCCGTTTTGTATTGTTTTAACAGATTTTTTTTTGTAAGTATATGGCATCCCTGATGATTTCTGGCAAGAAATTGCCAACACTTCCACCCTGTAATTCTTATTGTTAACATGCATATTCTTTTGTCTGTTTAGCTTACTGCAAATGCATTTGTAGCCGGCATTTTAAGCTGTTTATTTTCTTTTCTTGATGGTACCTACTCATATGTTCTTCTACTTCAAATGGCATGGCACTGGCTGTATGATGGCATATCTACATACACACCACATACGTATTTATGTGATTTAAAGATGACGTGTTTTGCGAGGATGATCTAAACTCGCAATAATTCAAAAATTTTTTTTCGTTCCCGTTGTTCTTTTTTTCTTCTCCTTTCCGACGATATAATCCTAAAATTGTGCATTTTGTATGCCAATTTTTATTTTAAACACATGTCTACATTTCATATGAAGGTACATATTTGCATATACATATACTTATGTATGTAAATATGTATAAATATTTATTCACATTTGCCATGAGTCTAACGCATGATTATTATTTTTTTAAATATAACCTACAACACACAATTACATTTCTACAAGACAAAAAAATAAAAGACGAATTAATTATAAAAAAAAAACAAATTAAAAACGTTGATTTTAAGGAATTTTTAAAAGATTTTTACATATTAATTTTTTAAGTGAGAGATGAGGCTTAATAATGAAACGAAAATTCCTTAGACATTTTTAATTACAATGGGAAGGATGTAAAACAACAATTAGCAACTATGTCATCATCATGTCAAATTTAAGTTTTTTAATTTGCTTGCAAGTTTTAAAATTGTGTTAAAATATTTTTTTTTATTTTGGTTTATTATACAAATACCGGGTTTGAATTTCACAATTTACTGCGTTTTGATTAACTTTACCATAACCAAGTTATGTTAAACAATTAAGTACATTTTTGCCCACCGTACGTCACAGTCAACTAAACTTATTTAAAGTTTGCACACAAACACAACACTTTGCTGACGAACAGTGAGTTAAAGTAGTTATTCATACATGTGTTTTTCTCTCGTTTATGTTCTTCTTTACTTTTTTTCTCAATTGAATTTATTAACAAATGTTCTTTATTATATTTTGTTTAAAAGTTTTTTATTTCGTTTAGGCGATAACTTTTTGTTCTCAATAGTATTTTAGATTTTTAATTTAAGAAAAGTTATTTTTGTTGTTTATTTAAACAAGTCACAAAACAAAAATCACAACACTATTTGTTAAAAGATTTAAATAAGCAGAAAAATAATTCCAAGAGATTTTAATTTTTGTTTTTTAATTTACTTGACTAAATCACGGAAAGATTTTTTCTTAGCAAACCGTTCGAACCGGCTGTTGGCGATCAAATGAGTGGTATTCAATGTCGTCGTTCAATCAAAAGCCAAAAGTTTGCAAAACACATTTTGCTTTTGCTGCTGATTGCTGACTGCCTGCCTGGTGGCTCGTTGGCTTCTGGCTGGTCGACTGACTTGCCTTCTTTTTAGCTGGTTTGTTGATTCGTATATAAAATTTGTTCGTTGATTTCTGTTTATTCCATGTGTCTCTTCTATATTCTGTTGGCGGTGTGTTATTGCTGTTGTTTTTTTTTCAGCACTGCTGCTGCTGTTTGTTTGAGATATTGTTGTATTTGTTGGCTTATTATTGTTGCTGTTGCTGTACGAGAAGATGGAGACCAGACCAGACATTGCCTATAGTGAAATACAAAGACGAACATGTAATATTCGCATACACAAAAAAAAAAAAACACAAGAAGCAGTCATTTGTTGGTGGGATTTTTGTTGGTGTTGCTGCTGTTGTTCTTTGCCGTACTCAGCCGTAGTCGCGACGATACTTTAAACGATTGTATGCGGTTCTTTCATTTCTTTGTTAGAAGAACAAACACAATTGCATAAATATGTATGTGCGTATTTATCTATGAACGATTCTTTTTTCATGAGAGATGTAGTAAAGTGCAAGAGGTATTTGTCTATCTTCCCATTCCAGAAGGTTATATTCACATGTTACTTGCTACAAGTATTTTCAAACGGATCCAAAAATTTTGTATAATTTTCATTTCGAAAATTTGTGAATCACACACATTCATACATACCAACATAAATTGTCATGAAATAAGAGGTGTAGTAGTTGACCATTATTAAACTATTTCACTTTTCATATTGTGTTTGTTAAACAATTCTTGTCGCGTGTAGTTTAACACTGACTAAGTTTATGCACTTCACCAGCCAAAAACCCAGACCTACAACAAAGACAAAAGCTTACCGTATGATTTCAAACGTTTGTCCTTTCAACCCTCTTTCCTTAGTTCGAATAAACAGACATACACACAATAGATATACATACCGAGTAAAAAATTTATGCTACACTACTTTTATATGAATGTCTGGCTGGCTGCTTTAACCAATTCTCTCATTTTCTTTTAATTTGTGTATTTTTGCCGAAAATGCAGACTGTCATGTTTCCAAGTTTTTCAAACAAACGTTTCCCAAATTTCTTGGCAAGTTCCCCTGTAAGTACTGGATATAAAGTACCTATGTTTTAATATCATAGTAGGCGCATACATTAAATCAAAATCTCCCATTTTCAAAATTTTGCCATTGAAAATTAGCAAGATCGGTCTGCTTCTAATTTTTCCATATCATTTGGAACAATGAAGTTTCTTCAATAAAAAAAAAACATATAAAGCGATAGAGAATTAAAAGATAAAAAAAGGTAAATTTAAAAAAAATGCTTAACCCCTTAAGAGCCGGTGACATTTTTATGTAAAATTATATATCGTACTAAAATTTTTTTCTTATTTTTTTATTCTCTGTCACCCCAACATTGTCTTTTCATTGTAAATATTTCACTTAACTAGATTTACATATGTACATAATGAAGGGTATATAATATTCGCCACTGCCGAATATAGTACTTTTAATTGTTTTAAACTTGATTTTATTACAGCGTCCATCACAATACATCTTCGATTCAAGAGACAGAGGCACAGACTGGAAAACATTGCATGGATATTAAAAAGGTTACGTTTTTCACTTTGGGTACGGAACGGTGAAATTGATTCAATAAAGATTAGCGTACCGTACTGACGACCATCCCATATAAAAAGTTTTTTTTGTATTTTGTCGATTTCTACTATCAATTAAAATGAGATTGTTAACTGTGCACTTGAATTGCTATATCCATTCGACTTATCAATCTTTTGTAGCCGAGGGTCGGTTCAGTGATAGCCATGCAATGCAATATTATTTCGCTAAAAATACAAGAATCATTGTTTAGAAGCTAGTAAAATCGTGAATCCTGGTCTTTACCACTATCATACACAATTGTACGATTTAATCATACAAAAATCTGACAGAATTCTGTCTTACTTTAAAAATTGTTTCAAAATGGCGTCGTACGTGCCACACTGTTATACAAAAAAAGATGCAAAAATCAGATTCTTTTAATATTTTGTTGTTTTATTATCTTCATCTCAAAAAAAATCAACTCTGATCGCATAGAAAAAATCATTTTATGAGTTATTTCAAAAGATTATAAAATCGTACTGATCTGTCAAAAAGTCTGTCACACACATACACTTTTAATCCACACTATCATACTTTTTGAGCACACATGCAATTTTTAACAGATCGTACGACTGAGTATGATAGTCAATCCTCTAGGCTCATTGGTCGAAACTAAAGCCCGGGCACATGGAAACCATCATACGTTAAACTTTGACGTATTCAAGTGACAAGTGAGTTAAAATACATGTTTTCATTTCAACGCAAAGTACGAAAATTGGTCAACTTTTGACGTACGTTTAATACTTTGATAGCTATCAATTGCATCTTCTTCTTCCTCTTTGTTTTCCTATAACTCTTGATGTGTTTCAATGTATTCTGTAATTTTATTAAATAATTTTGGTGGCAAAAAACAGAATAAAAATTTAATTAACAAGTGAATAAAATACAAATATATTTTAAAAGTGAATAAAAATAGAGAGCAGACTTTGATTTAACATCCGTCAGCAAAATATTCATTGTGCCAACATCATCCGTCGTTACTTAGACTTTAGTTGAATACATCGAAGTACAACGTATGACGGTTTCTATGTACTCCGGCCTTAAGTTTACAAAGAATTTTAAAATTACAAGGCTAATCTTTAAACGATATGTTTCTTCCATAAAAGAAAACACAGATAATAAATTGTATCACAAAAGCTATTTTAAATGGAAAAGTTAACCGAGTCAGGTGTTTAGTATTTTATATGTATTTGAATTGTACATAAAGTTATTCAAAGTTTTTTAACTGAGTCGTTTATCTTCAAAGTGGAATAAGTTACTTAAAAAAAATAAATAAATAAAAAAATAATAAAAGCTGCTACGGTTTTATGTTGGGGAAAGAATAAGCAAAAATTGCAAGTATTTCTTCAAGAGATTTAGCCTTTTAAAAAAATCAGCGACTTTTTTTTATTTCCAAAAACAAGAAATCTATAAAAAATATTAAATCTATTGTACGATTTGTTGACTAGCAATTTTTTGTCATGACAACTAACAAAATCTTATCAAGACATAATAGCAATATCGACGGTCCAGGCGAGAGAATTTGATGTCTTGATAAATTTTTGTTAGTTCTCATGACAAAAAAATTTAGTTATAACATGATGTTAATAATTTCATTTTAATAATCTCTTATTTTTTTAAGCATCTAAACTTTTTAAGAGTGGAAAGAAATTATAATATAAATAAAATTATACATGGTAACTCTTAGATTTGATGTTCGGTACCCCCTTTGCACCACACCAACTATATACATAATTCCACAGTCGACAATGATACATAGAAATGGCGCAGTAAAGAGATAAAGCTTCTTAAATATGGTTTTGGCAAGAACAACAAAAAAAATAGAAAATAAAAAAACAAAAAAACTTGTGATTGACAAAAAATTTTAAGCAGGAGTTTGAAGTTTGTAGTTTTCACTGTCTGCTAGTTAGAATTACGGACTGATTTTATTTATTCTTCAAATACTTTATTATGCATTCGTGTGGTAGCGTTTGAGTATTAGACAGACAGACAGACAGTCAGACACTCATACGTACAACGTGTATGCATTTTTGGATTTATAGCAATAGATATGAGAGAGTAAACGGAGAGAGCGTGTATATAACAGCCTTTATAAAGTGATGACTCCAATAAAATTTCGCGATTGTCGGCAGAATAAAGCTTAATGTAAATACAGTGGCGTAAATAAGTATGTTTAAGTTGTTAATTTTTTTTTCAGCTGATAATTTAAGTTATTTTTATGTTTTACAAAAAACTGTATTAAAAAATTTATATGATGTGGTTTGATATTTGTTGTTTCCTCTTTTTCATGGAACTAATTGATTTTTGCAGGTCATATTCACTTCGAATTTTGTTCCATTCCTTCAATATTTAATTTTTAATTCTCTGCGATTTTTGGGTTGTCTTTTTGCAACTTTTTCTTGAGATATAACTATACATTTTTAATTGCGATTAAAGTCTGCACTCTGGGCTGGCGTGTCCATTACTTTTTTTTGCGATTTAAAAATAACTACATTCTCACTGTCTTCTGTTTCTGATTTGGGCCGTTATCTTCATAAAACTTGCATAGTGGCTGATTACCGTTCATTAGCCCGAATTTGTTTGCACTAATTGGTTTCTTAGTATATCAAAATATTGTTGCGCATCCATGGCATTTTCAAGTAAAACCAAATCTCCAACTCCTTTGCTGCAAATGCATCCCTACATTATAACCTAAATTTTTCTAAATGTAACGTGTTTGTTTTCTAAGGTTTTCTGAGACTGCCGCCATACCCTGTTTAGACTATCATTATAATACAGCATTATTTTACTCTCGTCACAAAATATGATGTCGTTCCAGTAGTCATCAGGCTTATATACCAGCTCTGTAGCGAAAGACAACGCTTTTTCAACATTTTGTGCAGAAAGGAATGGTTTTCTTCCTGCACTTCTTGATGAATACTGGACTTTACTTAGCATTTTTCTTATTGTTTCGTGCAAAACAGTAACATCAAGTTCCTTCTAAGGTTCTTCTGCAAGGCCTCTGGTAGATATTTTTGAAATTTTTCCCACTTTTCTTATTAAGCGTTTATCTCTGTCGGATATTTCACATGGACGATGATTGGATTATTTCAGCTCCAATCTTTGCTCGTTTTTAGCCTGACTTAAAATTATAAACAGTTTGCCTATGTAAGAAAAACATACATACGAGGGCTGCTATATATATTTCTGGCCTGGCAACACTGAGTGCTGCCAAGTGCAATCTGACATTTCCATTGGAAAGTTTGTCATTTTTAAGCATAATCGTACTCAAAACGTTTTGACGTACGACCATTATTTGTGTTCTTTACAGTGACTTGAAAAAATTAATATAGAAAAAATGGAATCAACTCGTGAACATTTTCGTGCCATCATTTTTCACACCTATCGACGTGGATTATCACGACAAGAGTGCATAGATGAACTTAAATCTTTGTATGGCGATGAAGCACCATCCTATAGCACTGTGAAAAATTGGTATAATGAATTTAATCGTGGCCGAAGATCTCTCAAAGACGAATTCCGTGAAGGTCGTCCAAAAACGGCTGTTGTGCCAGAGAACATTTATGCCGTGCGTAAATTCATAATTCAAGATCGACATGCGATATACCGAGAAATAGAGACATCCTTGGACATTTCTTCCACCAGCATACATTCGATACTGCATGAACACCTGGCCGTAAAAAAAGGTTTGTTCTCGTTGGATCCCGCACAATTTAAAAGTCGCTCAAAAAAAGGCTCGTGTCGATTGGTGCAAAGAAATGTTGCAAAAATACGATTGCGGTGCTTCAAAAGACGTATATAAGATCGTCACAGGTGACGAATCATGGATCTATGCATATGAGCGCGAAACGAAACAACAATCGACCGTGTGGGTCTTCAAAGACGAGCAAAATCCAACGAAAGTTGTTCGTGGAAGAAGCACTTTGAAGCAAATGGTCGCCTCTTTCTTCGGCAAAACTGGTCATGTGGCGACTGTTCTGCTTGAACAACGTAGGACGGTCACTTCTGAGTGGTACACTACAATTTGTTTGCCTGAAGTCAGCGGAGAAATTCGAAAAACCTACAAGAGAAGACGAATCATTGTTCACCATGATAATGCGAGCTCTCACACATCGGCTCAAACCAGAGCGTTTTGGACCGGCCAAAACGTCGTTAATGGGTCATCCGCCGTACAGCCCTGACTTGGCACCTAATGACTTCTGCTTGTTTCCGCACATCAAGAAAAAACTGCGTGGTCAACGATTTTCGTCGCCAGAAGAAGCTGTTGAAGTGTTCAAAAACCATGTTTTAGAGGTGTCTCAATCGGAGTGGAAAAAGTGCTTCGACAACTGGTTTGAGCGCATGCAAAAGTGTATAAATCATGCTGGAGAATACTTTGAAAAACAACAAAACCATTTTTGATTATAAATATTCGCATTTTCACTATTAGGCCAGAAATATATAAAGCAGCTATCGTATCTGCAATTTCTTTACAACTTTTGCCTATGTGGCGATTATAATAAACCAATTGGATTATGTCATCTGACGTTCTTTTGTCAAGCATATTTTATTAACTTGTTAAAGCATGTATTCGCAAACTGAAGCATTTAAATTTTTTAAATGGGTTCCTAAAGCAGCACAATGTTAATATGTAACGGTAAATATCCATAAACATTCCAAATATTTAAAAAATATAAAAAAAAAATTGCAACAGAAATAAATTGTAAAAACAATTTCTTAACAACCGAATAAATAAATGTGTTGTTTTTGTTGTTTTTTTTTTTTCTTCCATTACATCCATTATCAATTTTGTTTTCTTCTAAAACACCTTCGAGAGGAATGTAAGCAATAAAATCGAATGAAATTTTATTTGGAAATTTAAAAAAAAATCAGGACTTTGGGAGATTTTTCCCTTGTAAAAAAATATACTTCACAGACTGTACATGTTTATTAACATTTAATTTCATATCTTTGGTTTCAGTATTTCAGTATTTTTAACTTTAACTGCGACTGATTGTGTATCAGTATGATTTAGTTTAAAATCTTATAGATTTAAGTTAAATGTAGAAACCTCAGAGAAAACTGAATACTTTTACTCACATATTTGAAATCTCACTTGAATCTCACAAATTAAAGTCGTTTGCTAAGTCCTCGTCCATACTTTGCAACTTTTGTTGTGCAACTCTTGAGTTTGAAGGTGAGAGAGAAAAACGAGTAAAAGCATGTAATGTTTCATGTACTTGCAATTCTCTTTTGTTTTCTCATTCTTCTAAGCAGTCAGGCCCGCAATTGCAAAAACAAAATTTGAACGTGTGGACACAAATGCAATTTTATAAGAAAATTTAAAAAATTGCATGTCTAGATGGACTGTAATGGCAAAATATCTTGTTTCGATTCCTTATGTTCTCAATAGACTTGTGTATTTTATAAATGAATAAGTTCATTTAAACGATTCCATTGATTGAACTAGTTCATACTTTTAAGTATACCTAGTTCATTTTTGAACTATACTTTGTATTTGAACTACCAGACAAGATGAACCAGAATCCATGTCTGTGTTTCCTTATTGACTATTTAAGACATGAAATAAGTGCTGCCACGCATTTAATTAAACATTCGTTTTGGCAATGCTATGGTGTTGTTACCATCATATTTTTAAAAGATCAAAAGATCACTAAAGAAAGCATTTGAACTAAATGTTGAAATGTTCGAACAACACATCAACAGAACATTTAAACTAAAATATATTTTGAACTAAAGAGAGCCCTTGTACTAAAATTTGAATTAGTTCATTTTCAAACTTTGAACTAAGAAGAGCAATCACTTAATTAAACTATATGGCACAAGTCTTGTTTTCAGTGTAATTTTTAAGACTTGTTAAATAAGGTTGACGGAATCACTAAAATACTTAAGCATCATTCGAGAATTTTGCAGGAGGAAAGGTTAAAGTTCTTTAAAAAAATAAAAAAATTCTGTTAATCATTAGAAATTCCATATGAGGAAAAAATGTGGTGAGGGGTCTAAATATACTTGGCCATTTTATTTTATTTATGTCAATACCAAAATCTCTTAATGATTTTTAAAGGCCAGGATTTGCTATTATACACTATTGTACGATTTAATCACACAAAAATCTGACAGAATTCTGTCCTACTTTAAAAATCGTTTTAAAATGGCGTCGTACGTGCTACACTATTATACAAAAATAGATGGAAAAATCAGATGCTTTTAATATTTTGCTTTCTCTTAACCTTAAAAAAAAATCAACTCTGATCGCATAGAAAAAATCATTTTATGAATTATTTAAAAAAAAATTATAAAATCGTACAGGGGGCAAATATTTCGATGGCTTTAATCTTTTGGATCATAGTATTCGATCGTAATTTTTTCTATTTACTACTATTTTTTACATTGCTGCAAACATATGACAGTAAGAAAAACAAAAAAAAAAAAATTAATTAATTGGTGAAAACAGTGTAACAGTGCAAAAAATAAACAAACAAGACTCATTTAAATGGACCCAAATATATTTACTTCATTAGTATTTGTTCTGGGAGCAATTTTAGCGTTGACTTTTTTTGCACTGATTCCTGGGAAATCTTTGTTTTCACATTCACCTTCCCTAAAAGCATTTAAAATTTAATTTTTTAACTATTTTATTATGTAAATAGCAGGAAAATTCACACTGACATGTTTAATTTCTTCTTCTTCTTTAGTTACTTCTATTTGTCTTTGTTTTGTATCATGGCAAAATGTTTATTTGTTTTCGATAGTAAATTACCAATCGAGTGCAACTACGAGTAAATGTGTTTCGATAACGACTGCCGTGATCCACGTCAACAACATTCCGATCACAAAGTATTCGTTATCGAATGCGGTAATTTGCCCCCAGATCTGTCAAAAAGTGTGTCACACACATACACTTTTAATCCACACTATCGCACTTTTTGAGCACACATGCAATTTTTGACAGATTGTACGACTGAGTATGATAGTCAATCCTGGCCTTGAAGCATACTTATGCTTGCCACTGTACTTTTAAACGTTTTTTTTTGCCGGCATGGAAGTTGGTGGCTGGTAAAAGCAAATATAAGAAAATGACGTGTCTGACTGGCCTGATGAATTTTAAAACATATGGTTAGGTAGGTTTCAAAAATAAAGTAAATCTTTTGACAGCACTAAAGGAAGGCTTTACAAAAAAAAAAAAAATAATAAAAATAAAAATAAAACACAAATCAAACATGCGAATATTAGTTTTTAGGATAAAATTGAGAGATATGTAATTTAAGGTATTAATTAAATTGCAATTTACAAATATTTTTTACAAATTATTAAAAAGTTTTACATTAAACAAATACATGCACACACATTCAAACAAAGAAAATGAAGCAATAATATCCTCCACCTAATTTCATACAAACATTTATACAATATTAAAATAATACATGCGAAACCGCATACATACTCACATGACGTTAGCACAAATGTATGTAAATGTAAATATATTTACATTTAAATTTTGATGCAAATTTTATTAAAACCTCAAGATGCGCATGTGTGACTAATAATCGCTAAAATTGTCTTTTGTAAAATTTAACTCAATGACTCAAACGCACACAAAATTTTCAAGAAAACAAAGAACATTTCTTTATTATAAAAAAAAAATTATTTAGGTTGGGATTTATTTCCTTTGTTCTACATTATTCGTAAAAAAACTAATTTTTTTGAATACAAATTACAAAAAAAAAAAATATCATCAATAATACATACACACAAATATGTGATAAAATTACACTTATTTTCATTTTATTTAATCATAATTTGGTATAACCCTTTTTCAGGGGGAATCATTATTTTGCTGCGGTACAAATGGATTCCATCGCAAACAGGCTTCATCTATTTTGGGAAATGTTCCTCGTCTTTTAATACGCTCCTCGTAATCATCCAAAACATCCTGAAAAAAATATCAAAAGCATTAATTATAAAAAGCTTTTAAATAGTCTTATGAATTAGATGTTACCTGCTTTTTAAGAACTATATGTTTGCCTTTCCAATATTTCATCATACCCAATGCCTGTAGGGTACTAACGATATCATAAGAATAAATTGCCATTTCCTTTATTTTATAAAAAAAGCAAAACGGTAGATGGGTATATTTCTCTCTCTCTCTCTCTCTCTCTATTTCTCTCATTTAAATTGTTAGTATTTACCTGTGAAACATCTTTGATTGATAAAGTATTTCCCGTTCGATTACAAAGGTATTCCAATAAAACATCTTTCCAATATGAACGATATGATATTAAACCCAAATCAGACAAAGGTTTTTCCGGCGAACCTATTTTGCGTTCAACTCTGGTCAGCAGATAACCTATAGAAGAAGAAATGATCACAAATAAATATACAAAACTTGTTAATGAATTTTCTAAAAGTTAAAAACATATATTTTGTTTCTTGTGATATTTAACCCGGTAAAGCAAAGAGATTTCGGTTGCATGGTTTGTGATTTTCGAGCATTTTTATAAAAGATTTTTATTCTCTGTTTTTGTAATAACCCAGGACAGAAAAGGCCAAAATAACGCTTTAAATTGTACCATCCATAAGATCATTTTAAATTTTACTTACTTTAAATTTTTTTACTCAACTCAAATTATACGAGGTGTGTGAGTAAAGTAATGATTGGCAACACTGCGGGAGATCTGGCAACGTTGGGTTTACTGGCCAATGCTAAATCTGATTGTTGATCCCTTCCACTTCCTCAGGCCGAGTTACAACTCCGTACTGTTAACACATTAGTTTTGACAGCGCCATTAGTAAAGTTTTCTTTTCATTGTGCGTCACAGAAATGGAACATCGGAATTTAGAGCAACGTTGTGCAATAAAGTTTTGGTAAATCCGCGAGTGTGACTTTTGAAAACTTGAAACAGGTCTATAAGGAACCGTGCTTATCGAGAGCACAAGTTTTCTGTTGGCACAAATCATTTTTGGAAGGCCGAGAACACGCTGAAGATGAACCTCGCTCAGGGAGGCCATTTCCATCCGGGAATTTTTGACCTCAAAACGCATAACTATTGTTCCTCAACCCACCTATTCACCTGATTTAGGTCCTTGTGCCTTTTTCCTTTTCCCGAAATTAAAACATGTCCTAAAAGAACGTCATTTTGGAACTCTGGAGAACATTCAAAAGACTGTGACCGACCAGTTAAAAGCCATTGCAATTGAAGACTTCCAGCACTGCTACCAAGAGTGGGAACGATGACTCCGCCGATGTATAGCTGCCCAAAGCAACTACTTTGAAGGGGATAACATTGTTGTTTGAAAAAATAATAAAACTATGTTTAGTATGAAATCAGTCTCATTACTTTTCTTACACACCTCGTATTTTAAAAATATTTTCGTTTTGGAGATGAACCCTACGTATGCAATGCATTGTGAAACAACCAGGAAATTTTATTATAGAAAGGAGAATAGAGGCAGTAGTGCTTGTGGACATTTAATTTAAATTTTTGCACACTGAAGTAACAGGAAAGACCTCCGCAGATAGTTTATTCCACAAACGAACTGTTCGGATAAGAAACGAATTTTCTCGGTAATGCGTAGTTTGATGCACTAGTCAGTCGACCACAAAGGGATGCGCTGTTGAAAGACGTGTTGCGCGTACAATATTACGCTTTCTTGATTTATTACGGGCTCATTCCGTTATAGTAACGATTAAATAATAAAACACACCCCGCTCTGCGTCAATGCTTCAGTAAGCCAATAGAGCTACAAGAGTTTGACTTGCACGACATATGGTTTCAACAGGACAGGGCCACATGCCACACAGCACGCGCAACAATGGACTTATTGAGAGACGAGTTCGGTGAACATATTATTTCGCGTTGGGGACCGGTCAATTGGCCGCCTAGATCATGCGACAACGCTTTTAGACTATTTTTTGTGGGGCTATGTTAAAGCTAATGTCTATACAGACAAGCCCGCCTCAGTTGACGCATTGGAAGACAACATTAAAGCATTTATTCGCGAGATACCGACCGAAATGCTGGAAAGAGTATGCCCAAATTGGACTAAGAGGATGGACCATTTGAGGCGCAGTCAAGGTCAACATTTGCATGAAATAATCTTCAAATATTAAATTATTTGGACCGTCCAATCGATTCAAATAAAGATTTCATGAATTTTTCTGAATTTTAAGTGTTTTTGTTTTAGAAAAACTTTTCTATAGCTTAAACAAAAATCACCCTTTACATAAAATATTGATTATTTTCTTAAAAGGGCTATATAACCTGTCCAGAAAAACACCCGAATCATTGGTATTGCATTTTACTCCTTTAGGATTTAAATTGTACAAAAAAGTCCAATGATACCAATTTTACCATTTCTGGCCCAGTATTAATAAACTGATGGCTTTTTGACAGATATGAATTTATGGATTTGAGTTTAATCAAAATAACATGAAATGTTAAATTTTTTTAAAGAAATTTTATCTTTGATTTCGATATTTTGTTTTCTTTTTAGGTTCACTTCCAACTTGAAATTTTTGTTCTGATTTTAATAGCTTTACGAGGGCTGCTATATATATTTCTGGCCTGGCAACACTGAGTGCTGCCAAGTGCAATCTGACATTTCCATTGGAAAGCTTGTCATTTTTAAGCATAATCGTACTCAAAACGTTTTGACGTACGACCATTATTTGTGTTGTTTACAGTGACTTGAAAAAATTAATATAGAAAAAAATGAAATTAACTCGTGAACATTTTCCTGCCATCATTTTTCACAACTTTCGACAAGAGTGCATTGATGAACTTAAATCTTTGTATGGCGATGAAGCACCATCCTATAGCACTGTGAAAAATTGGTATAATGAATTTAATCGTGGCCGAAGCTCGCTCAAAGACGAATTCCGTGAAGGTCGTCCAAAAACGGCTGTTGTGTCAGAGAATATTGATGCCGTGCGTGAACTCATAATGCAAGATCGACATGTGACATACCGAGAGATAGAGACATCCTTGGAAATTTCTTCTACCATCATACATTCGATACTGCATGAACACCTGGCCGTAAAAAAGGTTTGTTCTCGTTGGATCCCGCACAATTTGAAAGTCGCTCAAAAAAAGGCTCGTGTCGATTGGTGCAAAGAAACGTGCAAAAATACGATTGCGGTGCTTCAAAAGACGTTTATAAGATCGTCACAGGTGACGAGTCATGGATCTATGCGTATGAACCCGAAACGAAACAGCAATCGACCGTGTGGGTCTTCAAAGACGAGCAAAATCCAACGAAAGTTGTTCGTGGAAGAAGCACTTCGAAGCAAATGGTCGCCTGTATCTTCGGCAAAACTGGTCATGTGGTGACTGTTCCGCTTGAGCAACGTAGGACGGTCACTTCTAAGTGGTACACTACAACTTGTTTGCCTGAAGTCATGGGAGAAATTCGAAAAACCAACAAGAGAAGACGAATCATTGTTCACCATGACAATGCGAGCTCTCACACATCGGCTCAAACCAGACCGTTTTTGACCGGCCAAAACGTCGAATTAATGGGTCATCCGCCGTACAGCCCTGACTTGGCACCTAATGACTTTTTCTTGTTTCCGCACATCAAGAAAAAAATGCGTGGTCAACGATTTTCGTCGCCAGAAGAAGCTGTTGAAGTGTTCAAAAACCATGTTTTAGAGGTGTCTCAATCGGAGTGGAAAAAGTGCTTCGACAAATGGTTTGAGCGCATGCAAATGTGTATAAACCATGCTGGAGAATACTTTGAAAAACAATAAAACCATTTTTGATTATAAATATTCGCATTTTCACTATTAGGCCAGAAATATATAGAGCAGACCATAATTTTAATTACAAAATACATTAACCTTCAAAATAATTTCATCACTTTAAAACTGCCCACTTTCCATATTTTGTTCTTTAATCATCAAAAAAAAAAAAATAAAATAAACAAAAAATGAATATTAAATTAATTTTAAATTTTAACATTTTTTATACTCTGATTAAATCAAACAATCACGTACTTAAAAATGTAAGAAAAGAATAAGAAAAAAAAAACGAAATAGAATAGAAAAAATGCAAAAATTAAAAAAAAAACAGTGCATTGTTATCCGTTGGTAGAATAACAAAAAAAAAAATTGTTCACTAGTCTAGACAGTAACGAAGCCGCCATCCTTTGCCTCATTGTTAAATCCTAAAGTATGAGAAGCAAATAGCAAATGACCTCTTCTCTGTTACCACGGCTCTTTGACTATCTCCTTATGTACTTGCATGATAATAATGATGATTACTCATTCTGACTCAATGTGACTAAGACTACGACAACAACAATCATAATGACAACAATAATAACAACAACAATAATAAATGTAAATGAAAAAAAAAAACAAAAACCCAGCAATAAAAAGAACTCAGTTTAACTTTAGTCGTCCATTCAACCCAATGTTCTGTTCTTGCACGCTACTTCTTTCCGTGTGCAAATTATTTTAAAAAAAGTTACACAGAGAGTGTTATACTTTTCTTTTTTTTCATTTAATTTTTTCTTTTTGCTCAATAAGCAACAACACAAATAGTAGTATGGCTGGCTATAGTCAGTCAGCCCTACTTCTTCTACTACCATTCATTCATTTTGTCTACATACTTCTACTTGTAATCAATTTCGTCGCTACATAGATACATAACCACGTTGATGGCAACAAACACATGGACTGACTCCTTAAAATTGTTGCAATGTTGGCGACGTGGGTACAATGATTTCTTTTTTTTTTTTTGTTTTTTGGTTAAGAGGGTTGTTTGTTCCCAGCGCTGTCATTTTACTCGGTGACACATGCATACAGACGAATGTGAAAGAGATGCCAGACAAAAGCTCTTAATGAACCCACTCAGCATTTGAATGCAAGTTTAACGAAAAAGAGAATTAAATAAATTTGTAGGACAAACTGGCGAATTGTTTTATGCAATTTGGAATTAATTTTGTAGCAACTTATGCACTTGCAATGTTGCAACTTTAAAGCTCCGAAATATGATAGAACCCTTTTAGCAATTTTATATTTATTTTTAATAAAATATTTTAATAAATAAAAATATAAATTAAATTATTTTATTTCGAATAAATATGCGACTGAAAATGCCTCTAAAAAGGTTGTCAAATTATTTGAAAAAGACTAACAAATGATTGCAAAGAGGACTTAATTATGATTCGAAGGAGTTAAAGGAAATTAAAAAAAAAGTTAAAAGAAATTTTAATACCATTCAAAGAAAATTGAAAAAATTACTCGAAACTGATCGAGAACGAGGCATTAAAGACTCTTCCAAAAGATTCACGCATTGCGAACCATTTGCTCCCTACAAAAGAATCATATGATTAGTAAATGAGCTCATATTTATATTTGATTTCTTTCAATAGCATGGAAGAATTAAAAAAGATTATATAAAATGCCGACTTGAAAGGCACGAATCAAAAACTGAGATCAGGAGTTCAAAAAACAAGTTATTCAAAATAATAATCGAACCAGACACATACGAGGGCTGCTATATATATTTCTGTCCTGGCAACACTGAGTGCTACCAAGTGCAATCTGACATTTCCATTGGAAAGTTTGTCATTTTTAAGCATAATCGTACTCAAAACGTTTTGACGTACGACCATTATTTGTGTTCTTTACAGTGACTTAAAAAAATTAAAAAAAAAAAAAAAATGGAATTAACTCGTGAACAAATTCGTGCCATCATTTTTCACAACTTTCGACGTGGATTATCACGACAAGAGTGCATTGATGAACTTAAATCTTTGTATAGCGATGAAGCACCATCCTATAGCACTGTGAAAAATTGGTATAATGAATTTAATCGTGGACGAAGCTCGCTCAAAGACGAATTCCGTGAAGGTCGTCCAAAAACGGCTGTTGTGCCAGAGAACATTGATGCCGTGCGTGAACTCATAATGCAAGATCGACATGCGATATACCGAGAGATAGAGACATCCTTTGACATTTTTGCCACCAGCATACATTCGATACTGCATGAACACCTGGCCGTAAAAAAGGTTTGTTCTCGTTGGATCCCGCACAATTTGAAAGTCGCCCAAAAAAAAGGCTTGTGTCGATTGGTGCAAAGAAATGTTGCAAAAATACGATTGCGGTGCTTTAAAAGACGTTTATAAGATCCTCACAGGTGACGAATCATGGATCTATGCGTATGAGCCCGAAACGAAGCAACAATCGACCGTGTGGGTCTTCAAAGACGAGCAAGCAAATGGTCGCCTGTTTCTTCGGTAAAACTGGTCATGTGGCGACTGTTCCGCTTGAGCAACGTAGGACGGTCACTTCTGAGTGGTACACTACAATTTGTTTGCCTGATGTCATCGGAGAAATTCGAAAAACTAACTGACAATGCGAGCTCTCACACATCAGCTCAAACCAGAGCGTTTTTGACCGGCCAAAACTTTGAATTAATGTGTCATTCGCCGTACAGCCCTGACTTGGCACCTAATGACTTCTTCTTGTTTCCGCACATCAAGAAAAAAAATGCGTGGTCAACGATTTTCGTCGCCAGAAGAAGCTGTTGAAGTGTTCAAAAACCATGTTTTAGAGGTGTCTCAATCGGAGTGGAAAAAGTGCTTCGACAACTGGTTTGAGCGCATGCAAAAGTGTATAAATCATGCTGGAGAATACTTTGAAAAACAATAAAACCATTTTTGATTATAAATATTCGCATTTTTACAATAGGCCAGAAATATATAGAGCAGACCTCGTATAATAAAATTTTTTGTTATTTGTATTAACGGCGAGGGTCCTGGGTGCAATTTTTGTTTCTTTCTGGGCTCTAGTAAAATGAATTGTCGTTAATAGCCTTTGTTAATTTTGTGGCTACACTTTACAAGCAAAGCAAAAAAAAAATATTGAACTTGAATGACCGATTCCGGAAACATTTAAGATAACAGCAACAGCGCCATCTATCAGTTTTAAGTTAGCAAGTCTATGAACAAAGGTCTGCAAACGACTGTCCACCTTTGTATTTTAAAAGCCAAAGTTTAAAAAACTAATCCAACTAAAATTAATGTTGGTTTAAAAAAAAGGTCCTAAATAATATAAACTTCGCATGGGAGGTATTACGCTTCTTAGTTAAATCTTATTAATTTTTAAATAGACTACGCCAGTTTGTATTTTTGCATTTATACCGCATAGCAAGAATTTTAAGACCGCTTTTTTATATAGAAAGTGCCACTACTATGCATTTTTTTATTTCCTCTTTTTAAGAACCATTCTTGCATCATATGGAACATTAAAAAAAGTTTTTGTTTCAATCAGTCCGAAATTGTGCCTTATTCTAAGCGGTGTTGCTTGCCTCTTGCTTACCTTTGCACTGGTGGAATAAATAACCGTTCACAGCAGAATAATTTTTTAAATCAAATCAATGTCAATTGTTGGACCAAACCTGTGATCAACTTTTTATATCGCCTTTATTTTAAAAAAATGTCTGTTTATTCTTAATTTTGAAACGGATAGACTACAGAAGACTGGAGGCGAATAGGAGTGATAAATGGAAAACTTAATTTTGTTAAAGTGGCAGCGGCTAGGGATCGAACACAGACTACAAAACCAAAGGATGCCTAAAAGTCAAAGTTTAAATACTGAAAATCGTATACATCTGCTTGTAAAAACATAAAGGAGTTTAAATCGTAAACGTATTTACTATACGAAGCATTATTATAAATAGGTCGTTCTAATATGCGAAGGTCGTAGAATTAACAAGTTTCATGGTTTTAAAATGTTTGCCATAGAGATTGTTCGAACACGCTACTGTCAACAATAATTCGAGCCGAATGATGTCTCAAGGCCACGGCTAACCATTCTACAAAACCGTGCCATTTACAAGTAAATCTGACGGAATTTTGTTCTACTTAGAGATATCGCAAGAAAGATGCAATTCAAAATACAACCCTGATCATATAGAAACTATTAGATTTTGAAATTAGCAAATCGGACAGATCTGCAAAGAGGTCTGCTACACATTTTGTGTTAGTACACACTATCCTACTTTTTTGACACACATGTCATTTCACAGATATCTAACGACTTAATCTCATAGTGTATGAAGCAGCATCTTAGCATTCCTTGTATATCGGGTGTTTTTTTTTAAGCATGATAGAACTTTAAATTATAAAAAATAATACTAAAAATTATATTTTGATGAAAAACTTTTTTTATTATTTTCAGTAAGCTCTGGCAAATCATTATGATTAGACTCACGCTTAAACAACGTTATCAAATCATTTAAAAATTATTCATCAATTCGAACAACTTAAAGACGACTTCGTGATTTTTATGGTGTATATAATCATCCGTCTGAGCAAACCATCAGTAGAAATGTGGATAGATTTCGTACCACATACTCTCTAGAGGATGCAATAACACCAACACATCGAAGGAATGTGCTGAGAATGAGAATATCGCTGCTGTAAACGAAAGTGTGGAAGAAGATTCAAATTTATGGATTCGTTGACAGAGTCCATCACATACATGAAAAATTTTGCCCACAGACATTGGCTTACACCCGTATAAGATTCAGCTAGTGAAGGAATTAAGGCCTTATTACCATATTATGCATCTTTCTTTCGCCAATTGGGCTCCAGAGCAGTTAGGAACTGACCTGTTGTTTTATTGCCAAATTGTGTTCAGCGATTAGGCTCCTTTTTGGCTTAATGGGTTTGTTAATAAGCAAAATTGCCGCATATGGAGTGAGACTAATCCAGAACATTGACTCCATTGCATCCATAAAAATGTACCGTTTGTTGTGGTTTACATGCTGGTGGCACTATCAGACCTTATTTCTTTAAAAATGTGGCCGTGTCTCACGTTACGATCAATGTAAATCGTTATCGCACCATGATTAATGATTTTTTGTTTTGTGGTTTCAACGTGCTATGCGGCTACCGCAACCATCGAGTTATATTTGGCGATAAGTTGATTTCGAGAAATCGACCTGTGAATTAACCTCCAAGACCGTGGGAATTAACACCTCTCGTTTATTTCCTGTGGAATCACGTAAAATCACTGGTTTATGCTGATAAACCAGCAACAATTGACGCTTTGGCGGCCAACATTATTCGTGTTATTTGTGATATACGGCCAGCACTACTTAAAAAAATGCTTCGTCATGAGCAGCCATGGTGGCCATATGCCCAAAATCATTTTTAAATCTAAATGCCATGGTTTGATCTTTCATTTAAAGAAATTCTTCATTATAATTTAATTTTTTTTGTTATTTTTTACAAAATAAAGTTTTGTTGGGCTTTAAAAAACACCCTTTAGTATACTGCCATCATGCATGACAATTTTGATTAATCATGAATATATCACGTAAACCAAATTAAAAAAAAAAAAAGAGAAATTGTAAAATATGGCATCCCTGCTAGAATATTATATTGTTTAAAGCTTATGATTTTATTTGTTTATTGCTTTAAATTTGTTGGCGTCTAAATATCTACGTAGCCCCCGCGTACTCACTTTACATCAATGAATTACTGTTACATGCTTTTGGGGTTGAATGAAATTTAACCGTTGTCGCTCTCTTCTCAATCACCCTTTGGTGGATCAGAATTGAAGCGACGTAGGTATACACGTTCTTGTGCGTTACTATACAAAAAAGCTAAATCAAACACCCCCCACAATACGTAAAATAACGTCAACGTCACCATAATATTTTTTCTTTCTTTCGTTTTGTTGCAATTTTGTTTGTACGTTGTTTGTATATTTCTACGTACATACATATATATGAATATATATATGATGTGTGCACACATACATAACAATACATAGTTGTATGTATGTGTATAATTGTGGGAGAGCATGAAAGTTTCGTTTTTTGCCATTCTGATTCCTATACAATGCACAAGAATGGGAAAAAACGTCGAGACGACTTTATCGATCCGGGTATAAGTGTTGACATTAAGAAACCAAAAAAGTTTTATGCATTAAGAATAACCGGTTGTTTGGGTATTCGATTACAAAAGTTATGCTGTGTAAAAGGTCAGTTTTTGAATAGAAATTTGGAATAGAAATTTGTTAGAAGTTTAAGATGATTTTTATACATTTCACCACAGGTGGAAAAAGGGATATATCTAAGTTTGTCACTCTGTAATTTCTACAATATCCATTTGCGACCCCATAAAGTACAAATATTCTGAGCCCTTACAGCGAAGCCGATTTAGCAATGTCCGTCTGTCCGTCTGTGTTAGTGTTGAAATCATTTTTGCCAGGGAACTAGATGAGCTAGAGAAAATTTAGATATCCCAATCGATCAGACATAGCGTCGAAAGAGGTGCTATTGAAAAATCAGGAAAATCGGCCCATATTCCTCGTTCCAGTGGGATTAAAAATGAAGTTACTCCAATAAAAAAAATATGGAGCGACAGAGATTAAAAAAATTTTAAACATAAACATCAGTATGGTCAATATGGGTATCATTTAAAAGCTTTTGAAGAGATCTTTCAGGAAACACTAAAATACTTAACCCATTAAGTGCCGATGACATTTTTATGAAAAACTATTAAAGATCTTAATTTTTTCTTATTTTTGAATTCTCTGTCACCGCAATATTTGAGTTTTTTTTTTTATAGGAGCTACTTCACTAAACTAGATTAACATACAGGGTGAAGGGTATATGTTTAATATTGACTTGGGTATATGTTTAAGGACTTGAGTATTTAACCTATTGTTATAAAAATTTGTTCATTCGATGTGTGCGATATAAAAAAAATGAGAGTACCTTTCATCTGGTAAAGATTACAATTTTAAAGATATAGAAGAAATATATTTAAGACAGGACTGGCATTCTTACTTTATCTGACAGCCAACTTAATTAATACTTGTCCAGCTTCTGACAAACCAATACAATTTATGATGACAATTTGAAATCATTAAAAGGGTGTTGTGTAAATAGCAATCGCTGGATGTCTGATGTCCTTAAGCCCATTGTGTATTCTTAAACTAAAACGGAATTTAGGGAAAAACTCTTTAGAAAATGCTGCAGTTTAGCGTTTTTGTCATTTGAAAATCGAGCATTCGTCAGAAAATGGATAATTATAAAACAAAATTGAAGCATAGTTTCAGGCATTAGATATAAAATTATTTCATATGTGGAGTTCAAATCCCAACACAACAGTTTAAACCTTAACAGAGCGACTGAGTTGGTCGAAGGGTCTGGAATCAAATCACCGCAATCGATAACGAATACTTTGTGATCGAAATGTTGTTAACGTGGATCACGGCAGTCGTTATCGAAACACATTTTCTCGTAGTTGCACTCGATTGGTAATTTACTATCGAAAACAAATAAACATTTTGCCACGATACAAAACAAAGACAAATAGAAGTAACTAAAGAAGAAGAAGAAATTAAATATGTCAGTGTGAATTTTCCTGCTATTTATATAATAAAATAGTTTAAAAATTAAATTTTAAATGCTTTTAGGGAAGGTGAATGACAAAGATTTCCCGGGAATCAGTGCAAAAAAAAGTCAACGTTAAAATTGCTCCCAGAACAAATACTAATGAAGTAAATATATTTAGGTCCATTTAAATGAGTCTTGTTTGTTTATTTTTTGCACTGTTACACTGTTTTCACTAATTAATTTATTTTTTGTTTTGTTTTTCTTACTGTCATATGTTTGCAGCAATGTAAAAAATAGTAGTAAAAAGAAAAAATTACGATCGAATACTATGATCCAAAAAATTAAAGCCATCGAAATATTTCTCGACACGAATGCGCACTTGATATCGAATGCGGTGATTTGCCCCCTGGTTAGTAAAAAAGCTCGAATCAGCCCAGAGGCAGAGTATCGAGGTTTGTTAAAACAAGACATCTAGTACTTCGAGTCTCGAGTTATGGTTTAAGTGAGGTTACGTAAAATTGTAAAAGCGTATATTTAGTAAACAGGAGAACTTAAGTACTCGTCTAGCCAAAACTTAAATGGGACCTCGCTGGTTGAATGCGCATGTTTGCTAAAATAAACAAGTTAGTTAGGCTCGCCTCACGAAAGTCACAGAGTACGGTAGTGTGGAAAAAGCTGCGAAAATTTTTTAACTTGAATTTTTAGAAAACGTGAGTAAAAATCTATTCAGAAGCACAAAATATGAAACACAAGACAAAAATAAAAAGTACAAAAAAAATTGAGGTTATTATATTTGGAATCAAGAAACATTTGAAAGAGTCGAAGACAAAACAATATGTTTCTAGAAGCAGCATCAATTAAACCAAGTAAGCAAATAATTTCTATAGAATTCAACATACATTTTTCTCAGCTAGAAAATCCCTTGAGTCATTACGCTTTGTCAACTCAAATATGGCTGCATTTGGCCAAAAAATATTCAATATAATTTTAACGACATATAAAATTTATAAAATTTAATAATTTTGACTATCAGTTTAATCGATTAAAATGAGTTGTATTTTGTAACACTAAAAAATGCGGACGACGCCTTTTTGCTGTGACCTATCCTGACCTTTGTTGCCTGTTACACATACAAACATGTGTAAGTTGGTAGAATGCAAAATTACCACACAGACATACATTAATAAACGTGCTTACTTATTTACACACATACATACATGCATACATACGTACGTACGTGCAGATGTACATGTTCACATTTAAAAATATTCCCTATAACAATGGCAAAAAGTGCGAGTTTAATTTATTTTGGCCAAAATGTAAATTAACATTTAACCCTTTAACTGTTTGATTTTGTTTCGTTGTTTAATACACTCCACGAAAATAGAGTAAAACTTTTTTGAATGTAAAATTAAACAATTATGAGAAGAAAAAGTTAAGCGCTGGGAAGCAACTGTTAAGAAAAACTTGAATGTTAACAGATCTGTTAATAGATCTGTTAACAGTTTTAAAATATTTTGAGAAAAGACATAGGAAGCTTTTACACTGCTGTTATATCGGTCGTCTTTAATAGCAGTTTGCAGAATTGATGCCTAAAGAAAGTTAGTTTTTTTTTAATAATAAATTAATTTGACATTCAAGGTTTAAAAGTCTTTTAAAATAATTATTGTGATTAAGTGTCTTTTTTTTTATTTATTATTTAATAATTCTTTTTTTAGCACAAGGTCTTTTTTTTAAAATTTTTTTAATTTTAAAATTTATTTTCAATATTTTGCTACACCAATGGAAAACAGGAAATTAAAATATTTGCATTAAAGTCGGAAAATAAAAACAAGAAATAGTGCTGTATTTGCCTATGCCAAATCGTATATACGCTTCACCATGTATGTAAATCTAGTTTAGTGAAGTAATATCAAACAAAAAAAAAAAAAAAAAAATAAAAAAAAATTAAAAAAAAAATAAAAATAAAAAAAATAAAAAAAAAAATAAATAAAAAAATAAAATAAAAAATAAATAAATAATTATTGGGGCGACAGAAAATTAAGCCATAACAAAAAACTTTTACATTAAATAGTCATTGGCTCTTAATGGGTTAAGCGTTTTTTAAAGCATTTCTTAAAAGATCTCTTCAAAAGCTTTTAAATGGCACCCATATTGATATATTAAAAAATATGGTGCACTTTTGTAATTTTCTATGAAAAGTTTAGAGGCCCATAACTCGGAAAATATGGGCGAGCGCCAATTTATTTACTTGATATTTTTTTATATCTTTAATTCTCTATAGCTTCATATATTTGTGTTTTTGTTTTGAGTTATTTTACTAAACTAGATTTGTTCCAAACGATACGGAAAAATTAGAGGCAGGCGTGGTGTTTTGCCCGCTGACTCGAAGGACATGAACCGATCTTGCTGATTTTCAATAGAAACATTTTCGAAACTATGTATGTGTAATCACTTAGAGTATTAAAATTTTCTGTGGCTCATCTTGGCAAAGTTAATTTCAAGACGAATACGGACGAACAAATGGACAGACGGACATTGCTCAATCCACTTCGCTAAGCATAAGAACTTAAAATATTTATACTTTATGAGGTTGGAAATGGATATTGTAGAAATTACAAACGGAATCACAAACTTAAATACATTACAGCCCCTAATTGTGCCGTTTCGATTTGCGTCGCTTGTTAAAAGCTGAAAAATATCGATTTGTGTTGTTGCAATTTTAACTTGCGTCGTATTGATTTCGATTTGTGTCATTAAAAAGGGTTAAATTTTTTACTGCAGCATTGTGAATTACCATTTTTCGCATTTTTAGGGCCTGATTTAGCATTTTTTTTGTCTTATAGAATGTTTGCAACTTTTAGCAACACTGATCGTTACCTGTGCGTTACTAGGGTGTCAGACGATCAAGTTTTCATTCAAGTTTTAAAATTTCTCTAATTTTTTAACCAATACACTTACACCTTAAAAACTTGCTGAGAATTTGCTTTCAAGTTTTCGTTTAGTTGAGTCTTTCAAATTACATTCAAGAAAACAGCTGATTAAAGTTTTTCCCTCAAAATTTGCATTAAAAATTCTGCTGCACTGTTAAAAAGTTTTCAAATTTCCTGAAATAAGGGGAATTCCCTAAGTTTTTTTATGTTTTTTCTTAATGTATTGTTTTGTAATTTCTTTTTAATAATTTTAAACATTTTTTAAGTAAATGAAAAAAAAATAAAAATGTTTTAATACTTGTTTTTTATCAAAAATAAATTTTGTTTGCTTTTTTTTGAATATTTTGCCCACTTAATTAAATTTCAGTACTTTTATATAGAAAAAAGTGATTCGATTTTCTCCGGTCCCCATTAACGACTCTAATCGGGGCTCTAGTGTATATCCTTTTTCCACGTGTGGTGAAGGGCATAACAAATAAAAATATGAAAGCATTTTTGTGCTTAAAAAATTTATAATAAAATTTTCTAAAGGTAAAAAAAAAATAATAAAATTTTAATTAATTAGTTAATTAATTAATAAATAATTAATTAATTAATTGTCAATTTCATTAGCATTGAATGATAATCAATGATGCAAATTAATATAATGAATAAATTAATAAATAGATTAATAAATAAATAAAAATAGAATAAAACAGTATATAAAAAAATTAATTATTAAGGTCTTTGGAAATAAAAAAACTAAAGAATTAAATGTAGAACAAATTGATTAGGTTATTTCATTACTTGTCAATTTCGTTAGTTAATAATGCTGCTAGATAAATAAATAAATAAAATAATAAATAGAATTATGAAATTCCTTGGGAATAAAGCAAAATAATATTTCAATTAACTAATTAAATAATTACATAAATAGACATGTTATTTAATTGTCAATTCATTAGCATTGAAGAATAAATAATTCTTCAAAAAAAAAAAAAAAAAAAAAAAAAAAACCATTATCTTTGTATAATAAACAAACACCCTAAAGACCAGGATCGACAATCATACTCAGTCGTACGATCTGTCAAAAATTGCATGTGTGCTCAAAAAGTATGATAGTGTGGATTAAAAGTGTATGTGTGTGAGAGACTTTTTGACAGATTTATACGATTTTATAACCTTTTGATATAAAAATGATTTTTTCTATGCGATCAGAGTTGATTTTTTTTTGAAGATGAGGAGAAACCAACAAAAAAATATTAAAAGCATCTGTTTTTTGCATCTTTTTTGTAAAATATTGTGGCACCTTCGACGCCATTTTTAAACAATTTTTAAAGTAGGACAGAATTCTGTCAGATTTTTATGTGATTAAATCGTACGATTGTGCATGATAGTGAATCCTAGCCTTAAGGTGTATTATAGCATTATATTAAAATTAAATCTTTATCACAAAAATTGTTTTTAATATTTATCTGTTTTTACATTCCTAAAAAAATATTGTTTCATATTTTTTTCTGTTCGTAACAAAGATTGATGTCTAAACTGTTATGTGACTTTAGATCTTAGACATCAAGTTTTATACCTGTCTCACTACAAATAATTTTTTTTCTGTCAAAGTGATTTAATTGGAGTCATGCAAAAGATGTTTTGCGTACAAAATATACAGAAATCATGAGGTTTTAAGGCAGTTAAATGTCTGCCGAATTGAAAACACTTGCTTAGTTTTTCTAAATATTTCATTTAGAATTAACAAATTAATAATTAGAAAGTCTAATTATTATATTTAAAATGATATGTCTTGTATTTATTTTTTTAAATATTAGTCTTTTTATGCAAATAAAAAGGAAAATATTTATAAGTTTCTGAAGAGACTGCTGCTTGTTTTATAAAAAAATTGCAATGATAGCGATTTCGTTTTTTTCTTTTTAGGCTGCCGAATTGACACATTATAAAACATAATGATTTATTTATGCGTATGATTTTAATTTAAGACAAAATCTAATTATTATTGCTAAAAAAAATTATTATTCGAAAGAAAATATAAAAACAAATACTAAATGTTTGTTGTGTTTTTGATTAAAATATTTTTGAGTTTTTATTGTCTTTTTGCTTTTTTAATTCCATGTAGTTCTCATATAATCAATTTAGCTTAAGACTCTTAGGTTTTCTATAAAAAAATTTGGGTAGAATTCACTAATGAGCAATAAGAGCGGTAGCGTTATGCTTTTAATAATATGAGATTATCATGAAATATTTATGTACAGTGGCGAGTTTTTCTGGATACATGCATCTCATGTGTTACTTAAAAACGCTTCAAATCCTTCAAAATATGTAAAAGTCAACAAGGTGTTCCACTAAAACTATTTATTATGATCTAACTAATAGGCAGAAAAAATATTTTTTTTAAATTTAAAGCAAAACCGAATTTTAGTACGATTT
The DNA here is from genome assembly GCA_937654795.1 of Cistogaster globosa. NCBI lineage: Eukaryota > Metazoa > Arthropoda > Insecta > Diptera > Tachinidae > Cistogaster > Cistogaster globosa. Next base: position 134,469,327 of record OW569404.1, on the reverse strand, counting down.
TGTAAAAAAAAAAGTCAATGTATCCACTTTTGCCTGTTTAAGTTTTTGTTATCTGGCAGCACAATAAGTAGGCAAATATCAGTTATTTTTTCCGTTATTTTTGTTGATTGTAAAATAAATGAAATAAAGAATTCACGCTAGTAGTCAAATTTAAATCTGTCATTGCTTTTTCAAAAACAATCAACTTTTAATAAAAATGCGAAAGATTTCAGCTGTTTTAGAAAATCAAATTGTTGAAATGACAAAAAACAATCATTCAGCACGCGAAATTGCCAGGAATTTGCCACCGAACAGTACTTCAAGTAAGAAAAACAAATTTTAGCAGACAAAGTGCAAAAAAATCGCGACGAAGTTTGCTTACCGAGAGAGATGCTCAGGCCATGAAACATTTATTGGTTACGAAAGAGGCAAAAACACCAAAACAGGCAGCAGATGCCATAAACAAACCAGTTAGTGAGTGGACAGCACGCAGAGCGCTTAAAAAATCGGGCTCACTTCAGCTATAAAGCAAAAAAAAAAAAAAAACAGCACTGTCGAAAAAAAATGTAAAAGCATGACTAAAGTTCCGCAAAGCGCACAAAAACTGGAGTGTGGAAGACTGGAAAAGGGTAATATGGTTAGATGAAACCAAAATAAATCGTTTTCATTCGGATGGCAAGGAGTAAAAGGAACCAAGTAAAAGAAACCATGAAGCACGGTGGTGGAAGCTTAATTGTTTGGGCCTGTTTTACTTGGTGGCACCTTGGTCCAGGGGTAAAAATTGAGGGAATAATGAAAAAAGAAGATTATCTTTATATACTTGGTGATAATTTGCCCGATTTTGTGGACCAAAGTGCTTACCCGGAGGAAGAAGTTGTTTTTCAACAAGATGGGGATCCTAAACATACGGCCAAAATCGTTAAGAATTGGCTGTCAAATCAAAAATTTCAAATAATGGAAATAATCAAGCACGATAAAAGTGAATTAATATTAATAAAATTCAATAGTTTACTTATTTATTTTTATAAAATTTAGAAAAAAAAAAGCAGAAAATAGTGGCAACTTCGTAACTTTCATGGCGAAATCATCTACCAGGTGGTGGCAGTGCGAATTCATGAATTTTCGCCGTTGCAAAAAATGAATGAAATTCTTCACTGCCACCACCTGGTACATGATTTCGCCATGGTAACTTTGTTGTGTAAATATTTATCATTTTTCAATTTGTGAATTCTTATTTGTAGCCAAATTTAGAAGCTTTTCAATAATAAAATGGAAATATAATTTAGTTTGTTATAAACAAGCATTTTGACTTATTTAAATTTCAATTAATATTTTTAAAAACATAAAAAAGACACAATAAGAGTGCTATATTCGGCTATGCCGAATCTTATATACCCTTCACCTTATACGCAAATCTAGTTTATTAAAGTAACTCCAACCAAAAAAAATAAAAATTGAGGATGACAGAGAATAAAAAAAAAAAAAAAAAAAAAATACACAAAAATTTCATGGGCTCTTAATGGAATAAGCATTTTTTTTAAATTCTAGTAGAAAGATCTCTTCAAAAGCTATTAAATGATACCCAAATTGATATCTTTAAAAGTTTGGTGCACATCGTACTTTTCTATGAAAAGTTTAGAGGCCTAAGCTCCGAAAATATGGGCGAGCGCCATTTTTTTTCACTTGCTTTATTCTTATTTTTTAACTATCATTAGACCCATATATTTGTTTTTTTGATTGGAGGTGATTCACTTAGATAGATTTGTTCCAAATGATATATAAAATTTAAAGGCAGACGTGGTGTTTTGCATGCTTCATGGAGGAGCATGGACCAATCTTGCTGATTTTCAATAACATTTTGAAAGCTGTGTCTGATCTCTTTGCGCATTTAAATTGTCACTATCTCATCTAGTGCCTTGGCAATGTTGTCATTCCGTTTGTAATTTCACAATGTCCATTTCCGACCCCATAAAGTATATATATTCTGAATCCTTATGCCTACCGAAGTCGATTGAGCGATGTTCGTCTGTCCGTCCGTGTTAGTATTGAAATCAACTTGAATTCACAAAAAAAATACGTCAATCGATGAGACATAGTGTCGAAAGAGGTGCTATTGGAAATCAGCATTATCGGTCCTTGTCCTTCGAGGCAGTAGGCAAATCACCACGCCTACCTCGAATTTTTTCATGTCATTAGGAACAATTAAGTAACTCCAATCAAGAAAATAAATGTATGGGGCGGTAGAGAATTAAAAAATAAGAAAAAAACATCAAGTGAAAAATTGGCGCTCATATTTTCCGAGTTACGGGGCTCTGAAATTTTTAAATTTTTTTTTAAAAATATCAATATGGGTATCATTTTAAAGCTTTTAAAGAGGTTTTTAAGGAAATACTAAAATTTTTAAAAAATGCTAAACCCATTATATGTATGCAGTACGAGGGCTGCACTATATATTTCTGGCCTAATAGTGAAAATGCGAATATTTATAATCAAAAATGGTTTTATTGTTTTTCAAAGTATTCTCCAGCATGATTTATATACTTTTGCATGCGCTCAAACCAGTTGTCGAAGCACTTTTTCCACTCCGATTGAGACACCTCTAAAACATGGTTTTTGAACACTTCAACAGCTTCTTCTGGCGACGAAAATCGTTGAACACGCATTTTTTTCTTGATGAGTGCGGAAACAAGAAGAAGTCATTAGGTGCCAAGTCAGGACTGTACGGCGGATGACCCATTAATTCGACGTTTTGGCCGGTCAAAAACGCGCTGGTTTGAGCCGATGTGTGAGAGCTCGCATTGTCATGGTGAACAATGATTCGTCTTCTCTTGTTGGTTTTTCGAATTTCTCCGATGACTTCAGGCAAACAAATTGTAGTGTACCACTCAGAAGTGACCGTCCTACGTTGCTCAAGCGGAACAGTCGCCACATGACCAGTTTTGCCGAAGAAACAGGCGACCATTTGCTTCGAAGTGCTTCTTCCACGAACAACTTTCGTTGGATTTTGCTCGTCTTTAAAGAGTCACACGGTCGATTGTTGTTTCGTTTCCTGTGACGATCTTATAAACGTCTTTTGAAGCACCGCAATCGTATTTTTGCAACATTTCTTTGCACCAATCGACACGAGCCTTTTTTTGAGCGACTTTCAAATTGTGCGGGATCCAACGAGAACAAACCTTTTTTACGGCCAGGTGTTCATGCAGTATCGAATGTATGCTGGTGGAAGAAATGTCCAAGGATGTCTCTATCTTTCGGTATGTTGCATGTCGATCTTGCATTATGAGTTCACGCACGGCATCAATGTTCTCTGGCACAACAGCCGTTTTTGGACGACCTTCACGGAATTCGTCTTTTAGCGAGCTTCGGCCACGATTAAATTCATTATACCAATTTTTTACAGTGCTATAGGATGGTGCTTCATCGCCATACAAAGATTTAAGTTCATCTATGCACTCTTGTCGTGATAATCCACATCGATAGGTGTGAAAAATGATGGCACGAAAATGTTCACGAGTTAATTCCATTTTTTCTATATTAATTTTTTCAAGTCACTGTAAACAACGCAAGTAATGGTCGTAGGTCAAAACGTTTTGAGTACGATTATGCTTAAAAATGACAAACTTTCCAATGGAAATGTCAGATTGCACTTGGCAGCACTCAGTGTTGCCAGGACAGAAATATATATAGCAGCCCTCGTATATATATTATTTGCTCAAAAGGTTTTTGTATTAAAAATTAATATATCGAGTTTTTAATTTTTACCCCATCCATATTTTGTATTTTTTCTTAATCAGAATTTTTAATTTATTTATTTTTAATTTAAATTTAAATTTAAATTAAAAAATGAACCTAAGCCGAAAAAGCAAATTTTAATTCATTTATAGGAAAACTTACTGTTTTATTTCTCAGCTTTTAATTATTTTTCTTTGTTTGCAACTTTAAAACTTTGCTTAGAAAATTGACTGATGACTAGTCAGATGGGTGCTAGAGATCGCATTTAATGCAATGTGTGTTTTTTGTTTTGTTTTTGTTTTTAGTTCATTGTCTATATTTACTCATGCGCCATGTTTAGTTGATTATTTAGCCGGTTAGCAACATTTAAGTATTTACTTCAGACAGTCACCGACCACCATAGTTTGTCAATTATTTTTTTTTTTTATCACGCTTTATGATGGTTAAAGAAGTTTCACAGGGAATCACTAAGCAGAAAGTAAGTAAAAAAAATTAAAAACTTGTCTACACACCTGCAAAAATGTATAAGTACACATGCAATGAAGTTTTCATTTTTGAAATTAAAGACATCATAAATTATTCTTTTTTCATTCATACTCCTATAAAAAATGACAGTTGCAAGAAATGCAAGGAGTTTTCATATACAAAGGGTGTTCTAAAATTTAAGCAAGTTATTTGGAAACTTCAAAACACAATTTGACATGTAAAAGTTTGGGGTTAGTCAAGGTCACGTAATATCTTTTGTGCTTCGAGAATTTTTCGTATTCTTGAAAAATGTACTTTATAAATTTTGCTACTAATAAAAGACCTGTCAACATTTAAAAATCTGGAACTACAAAGACAAATTTTTCCCCTTAAAGTGTAAGATTGTATCTAAGATAAGAAAAAATAGAGCTGTAGAGTGTTTAATAAATTTAATTGAAGATCATTAATTCAAAAGTTAAGCTTCTATACAGTAAAATTTTGCCTTGTATGGGGCACCCTTTAATTTATAATTTGCATTTTTTGGTATCTGCTTGTAACGGTCCAAAGATTAGGTCATATATCGGTTGTTTTTTTAAGCCCGATAGACTTAAATTATGAAAAATAACACTAAAAATTAAATTTTGATGAAAAAATTTGTTCTTTTTATTTTCAGTAAACACTGGCAAATCATTATGAATAAATTCACGCTTGATAAACACTATCAAATCATTTAAAAATCATTCATCAATTCTACCAACTTATAGACGACTTCGCGATTTTTATGGTGCACATAATCGTCCGTCTGAGCAAGCCATCCGTTGAACTGTGGATAGATTTCGGACCACATACTCTTTAGAGGATGCAATAACACCAACACGTCGAAGTAAAGGGCGTACTGAAGAGAATATTGTTGCTGTAAAGGAAAGTGTAAAAGAAGATCCAAATTATCGATTCGTCGTCGGTCGCAAAAATTGAGGCTCTGTCCGTCCCATACGTGAAAAATTAGGCGAAAAGATCTTGACCTACACCCGTATAAGATTCCACTAATGCAGGAATTAAAGTCACGACACCATTATATGCGCCGTTATTTTACCGGTTGGGCTCTAGAGCAGTTAGTAACTGACCCGTTGTTTTATTGCCAAATTGTGTTCAGCGATTAGGCTCATTTTTGGCTTAACGGGTTTGTTAATAAGCAAAATTGCCGCTTATGGTATGAGACCAATCCACAACATACCCTACAGACTCCATTGAATCCCGAAAAATGCATGCTGGTGGCATCATCGGACCTTATTTCTTTAAAAATGATGACGGATCCCACGTTACGGTTAATAGAGATCGTTACCCCACCGTGATTAATGATTTGAAAATATGGATGACATTGATACGGACAAAATGTGGTTTGAACAAGATGACGCTTCGTGCCTTACAGCGACTGCAACCATCCGAGTTATTGAAATCAAAATTTGAAGATAAATTGATTTCGAGAAATGGACCTGTCAATTGGCCTCCAAGGTTGTGCGACTTGACACCTCTCAATTATTTTCTGTGGGGCCACGTAAAGTCACTGGTTTATGCTGATAAACCAGCAACAATTAACGCTTTGAAGGGCCAACATTGTTCGTGTTATTCGTGACATACGGCCAGCAGTACTTGAAAAAGTGACCCAAATTTAGACATCCAGAATGCGAGTAACCTTTCCATCCCTTATTTTTGGAACCGTAACAAACAACAAATGTAAGAAATATCGAATTTTTGCCAATTTTCGAAACAGTAACGTAGCAAAATTTTATAACTTTTTTACCACTTTAATTTCTCTTTGCGACAAAGTAAATTTTACACAACAAAAAAATTACACTGAAAACGAGTATTAAATTTTCTGGCCAGTTCAGTTACCCCAAAAGTTTTGCAAACATTGTTATTATTATTTTTGTTTTCCCCGAATTAATAAAAAATAAAGCAAGCAAAAAATAAAACAACACATAAATGGCCATAAAAGCTTCTCAAATACATTGTATAAAAATAAGGAATGAATTTAATTAAGACAAAGCAAAGCGCTATAAATTTTAAAATGATTTAAAAGTTTCTAAATTTAGTACCGGTTTCAAATTTAAAGATTAGTAGAACTGAGAAAAAAGAAACACTTGTACGAGTATTAACATTTTATTATCAAAATTAATGTTTTATTTTTAAAAATAACTTAAAGCTGGAGGTTCATTATTTTAAACAAAAACAAGAAAAAAAAAAACAAAGAAAAAAAAAGGTGAAACTAATCAATGCATGTTATTATTAATTTATTACTTATTAATAGCAACAACACAAAACAATGTTATCTAAGGTCAATGTCATTTTAAAACTTTCCTTACGTCTGCATTTTTTTTTAACAAAAGTCTTTAAAGTTGCACAATTGCTTAAAGATATTTATGTCGTGTGAATGGATGTTTCGTCTAGTCGTTCTTTATTGTTCTTTCTATTTTATTTTATTTTCTATTCGTTTATTTCTTTGCTGTCTGACTAATTCTCTATTGAAATTTTCTGGTTTTGTTGGCAAGACTTAATCATACAACATAAAGGTAAATTTAAATGCACGAGAGCGAGCCCAACACGAACGATTTCTACACAACCTTCACAAAAATGTTAAATGAAGATAAAGAATAGAAGATATATATTTTTTGTTTTAATAATTGCTACACTAATTGTGAATAAGCACTGGTTTTGTTGAATATTTTTAAATGGATTTATTAAATGGACTCACGAAACTAGTTGAAATATAAAAAATAATTAACTGGAACCTTAATTTTATAATTTATTACACTAAAACCATATTATTAAAGTTCTCTCAAATGGTGTTGGTGCTACGATAGCTTTTGCATGTTTGCTTATTTATGGCTTGTATTCGCATATCTATAACATAATTACCTAAGCACCGCAATCGTATTTTTGCAACATTTCTTTGCACCAATCGACACGAGCCTTTTTTTTGAGCGACTTTCAAATTGTGCAGGATCCAACGAGAACAAACCTTTTTTACGGCCAGGTGTTCATGCAGTATCGAATGTATGCTGGTGGAAGAAATATCCAAGGATGTCTCTATCTCTCGGTATGTCGCATGTCGATCTTGCATTATGAGTTCACGCACGGCATCAATGTTCTCTAGCACAACAGCCGTTTTTGGACGGCCTTCACGGAATTCGTCTTTGAGTGAGCTTCGGCCACGATTAAATTCATTATACCAATTTTTCACAGTGCTATAGGATGGTGCTTCATCGCCATACAAAGATTTAAGTTCATCAGTGCACTCTTGTCGTGATAATCCACGTCGAAAGTTGTGAAAAATGATGGCACGAAAATGTTCACGAGTTAATTCCATTTTTTTCCATATTAATTTTTTCAAGTCACTGTAAACAACACAAATGATGGTCGTACGTCAAAACGTTTTGAGTACGATTATGCTTAAAAATGACAAACTTTCCAATGGAAATGTCAGCACTCAGTGTTGCCAGGCCAGATATATATATATAAAAAATCTACTTTGCTTTGCACTCAGAGAAAAATGTAGGAATTTAGTACCTGGTAGCAGTGGCAAATACATTCATTTTCTCTGTCGCTAAAAATGTCAAATTCTTGGGAAAGAACCTGCTTCGAAACAGATTCCTGCTATCTGTGTACAACAGCCACATACTTGAAATTGCATTAACTATTGTGGCACTCTTTGATTTCAACTTTAAATATTTTATACTGGCTGTTCCAGCGGACTTAGCAATACAGGTTCTTTTTAAATTTTAACCGTCTGTCTATAACTGTTCAACAGTTTGGTTATAAACATCAAATAACAGCAACTATTGCAACACCCTATAATTTATAATTTTAAATATTTAAATACTTCTTAAAATACCACACAAAGTAGTGGACATTCTGTTTAATTTTTAAGTGTTTGTGCATAACGGTTCAAACGATAGGGTCATATAAGTCAATTTACTTGAAATATGGGAACACCCTTTAATTTCTAAATGCGAATTTTAAACTTGTTATTCAAGCAGACTTAGCAATACTGCGACTGTAACGGTTCAAAACATTAAGCACATACATCAACTTACATCGACAATTGGGACACCCTTTAATTTCCAAACACAAGTTTTATACTTGTTATTACAGCATACTTAACAATAAAGGTTCTTTGTAAATTTCAACGATCTGGCTATAAAAGTTCAATAGTTTGGCTAAATACGTTAAATTTCATTAACTATTGGGACACCCTTTAATTTATAATTTTAACTCGTTATACTTGTTATTATACTTGATTTAGTAATGGACGTTTTATCTAATTTTCAAGAGTTTGTCTGTAACGGTTTCCATGATAGGGCCATATAGGTAAAATTACATCAGTTATAGGGACACCCTTTAATTTCTAATTTCAAGTTTGCTACTTGTTATAGCGGAATTAGCAATAAGGGCTGTGTGCAAATTTCAATCAACTGTCTACAGTTTGATCATATACTTGAAATTACATCAACTATTGTAACACCCTTTAATTTATAAATTTTAAAAATCTATACTTCTCATTTTACCAGACAAAATATTGGATATTCTGACTAATTTTCAAGGGTTTGTATATAACAGTTCAAGAGATAGTTCCATATAGGTAAATCTTCATCAATTATGGGAACACCCTTTAATTTTTAGATTTAAATTAAACACTTATTATACAGATTCTTTGTAAATTTCAACCATCTTGTCCACAACTGTTTAAAAGTATGGCCATATACATCAAATAAAATAAAGAATTGGAGCACCCTTTAATTTATAATTTTGATTACTTATACTTGTTATTATAGCGATTATTATTATTTTTTGTCAAATTTTCAAGCGTTTGTTTATAAAGATTCAATTTAGGTCAATTCACGTCACCTGTGGTGACACTCTTTAACTTTAAGATATAGTTTTGCATTACTTTGTACTATTTGGTGATACGTAGTTTTTTTTTAATTTTGAAGTAGAGCCCTTTACGGTTCATAATAAACGCAAAAAACACGTATGTTGTATGGTGACACCCTTTAAATTTTTAAAATGTGATTTGATTTTAAAACAGAACCAATCTATAAGGATAACCTTTTAAAAAACAAAAAAATCTATACCAACAAACATTAAAAAAAACCATCATTCACACGAATTGATAACCTCCTTCTTTTTTTGAAGTCGGTTTCAATTTTTTTATACGAAATTTGACATTTCTTGCCATGGAAAAAATTAATGAATTCGCCACGGCTTTCACCTGGTATGTGATTTTGCATTGAATGTTACTTTTTTTACATGAGATCATTTCGAGATCGAGATTTATTAATCCATACATTTTAAGGGTTTCGAACCCAAAGGGTCTGTCCATCTGTTATAATCGTCCATACCTGCAACCGTAATAAGTACTCTTATAATTTTCACAAAAGATGTAGCCGCTAAAGTAACAAAAAAAATCGAAGAGTGCTCCGAAAGCGAGGATAACTTTATACAGACACGTCAGCTTTAAATTAAAGGGTGCCACCTACGTGGCCTTGCTTTTAAACCCCAATTGACAAACACTTCAAGTTTAAGTACTTTTATGCTCCCTATAAGAACAAGTATAAAATATAGAGGGTGTTTCTATAGTTAATTGTTTTTAAGGCATGTGGCTTTAGTTTTTTAACTGTAGTAGGCAGATATTAGAATTTACACAGAGTATGGTCAAATATATTCGTTACAAAAAGTAAGCGTGAATACCTGATTTAAAAATTAAAGGGTGTTTTCATAGAGGCTGATGAGACATATCTTTTAAACCGTTATGGGCAGACAATTAAAATTTGTGCAGAGTATTGTTTTATCTTTTGAATCATAATAGGCAGATGCTTTGAACATTCAATAACAAAAAATAGCAACAATAGAATTAACCCATACATGGTACGGAACCCTTTTTGTAAGTCCTGCTCGTGCTTGATTAATTTTTTTCAACCTGGAAATAAAGCTTCAATAAATAATTGACCTTTTGTGGTTCTGAAAAAAAAAAATTAAACTTTTTTAAGCTCTGTACATCTTACAATATTGTCACACCTAACAATGTGCTGACAATGAAAAGCGTTTACACGATTGCAAGTCATTTGTCAATAATACCTTTATCTGACAACATTGTCAGACAAAAAATTTTTAGTTCACATTGTAGTAAGAATTGCTCTGTTGTCAGAGTTAAAACAATTTAAGAGACAATTTTTTTAATTTTTTTAAAGTAAATTATTATAAAAGTTACAAATTTATACAATTAATCTTTATCAAAATAAATGGATATTTAATAAAACGAAGAAATTACAATGATTCTAATAGCCTCCGGGTTTAGCGAGGAATAAGAAGAATAATTCTTGCAAAAAACCCACTTTAAACAGATTTCGGCTGATTTTCAAGTGTTTGTTTATAACGGTTCAAACGATAGGGCTTTAAATATCGAATTACATCAGTTATGTGCACACTCTTTAATTTCTAAATTCAAATTTTTTACTTGCTCCTATAGCGGACTTAGCAATATAGGTTCTTTGTAAATATTAATCGTTTTTTTACAACCATCATACACATAAAATTAAATAATCTATTGGGTCATCCTTTAATTTATAATTTTAAATATTTATAATTGTAATTATATAAGTGATTTTTTAGCTATTATCTTTTTGGCAACACTAGTTTAAACAGCTGACGTTAAGAAAGTTTATTTAACCGAAAAATTCTGTTCAGTGACGAAGCTCATTTTTGGCTAAATAGGTACGCAAATAAGCAGAATTGTCGTTGCAAGAGCACCAGTGCATCCAGAAAAAGTCACAGTTTGGTGCGGTTTATGGGTTGGTGGCATCATTGGACCGTAACTGTGAATGGTGAGGGCTACCGTGAGATGATATCCAACTTTTTTTTGCCCAAAATGCAAGAGTTTGCCTTGCATGACATGTGGTTTCAACAAGACGATGCCACACAGCACGCGCAACAATGACTTATTGAGAGACGAGTTCGGTGAACATTTTATTTCACGTTCGGGACCGGTCAATTGGCCGCCTAGATCATGCGATTTAACGCCTTTAGACTATTTTTTGTGGGGCTATGTTAAAGCGCATGTCTATATAGACAAGCCCGCCTCAATTGACGCATTGGAAGACAACATTGAAGCATTTATTCGTGAGATACCAGCCGAAATGTTGGAAAAAGTATGCTAAAATTGGACTAAGCGGATGGACCATTTGAGGCGTAGTCAAGGTCAATATTTGCATGAAATAATCTTCCAACATTAAATTATAAGGACCGTACTATCGATTCAAATAAAGATTTCATGCATTTTTCTGAATTTTATGTTTTTTTAATTTTTTTTTTTTAAACTTTCCTATAGCTTTTAAAAAATCACCCTTTAGTTATCGACATCATTCTGTCCATTTTCCAAACATTTGTTAATAACGGTTCAAAAGGTAGAACCATATAGGTCAATTTACATGAAAAATATCGGTCACAGAAAAAGTATTGTCAGTATTCTAGTTTCACTTATTCGAGCTTTGTTCCTGAAGCATTATATGCGATTTACAAGGTGCTTGTAAGCAGCCGAATTCCTTCCCACCATCAAAATCGACCCATGAAATATCGTTGCTGTCATTTTTTTTTTTTTTTTTTTGATTCAAACGTTATTTTTTCTGCTCTAATTTCAATTGGCTTTTTTATTTTAATTTTTTTAAAGCCGTTTTTTTTTTCATTTTTTGGTCAGATGTGTAAAATTTCTAACATATTACAATCAGGTAAAAGTCTGCCAATTATCTGACAATTATTTTTCTGACAATGTTGTCAGAGCACAATTGTAAGTTCACACGATTGTTAGGCGCTTTCTGTAAATTTTTCTGACAATACGATAGGGATGATTGTTAGATCTGACAACCGTCTGTACAGAGCTTACTTTCTCTTTAAAAGTCATTTTTGCCAATAAAGTGCTCATAATTCATATGGGCTTTTTATTTTTAATTTTTGATACTGATACCTTTTATGAAATTGCTTTCGTTATACTTAAAAAAAACAATTCGGGTCACATTTTAAATATGAAAAAAGGGCCCCAAGAAAGAAATTAAAAGCCTCAAACTTCTCAGAGATTAAAAATAGCTTTAACTTTGAGTAGGACAGAAAAAGCTTTGGTTGTTTTTTATTAATGTTTTAGGGCCTTATTTGGAAGAACCACTGTTTTTAAATAAGCAACATGTAGTTGCTTTAGTATTTGTGTTATTCAGGCTTCAATAAAAGGTATTTTTGATAGCTAAATTGAGTAATTTTTTAATTAGTTTGTTCCCAATTAATGCGGGCTTTTGAGAATTTCGGATTTTCCGTTTGCAATCCCTAGTCACAACCAATAACTTTATTTTAAGGCTTTTTTAAGTGTCAAAAGTATTATCTTGTTAAAGATTATAAAAAATATAAAATTGATTTAAAATGAACTTAAGTTTTACTTACTAAAATCAATCAGCAATCGTCCGTAACCCTTTCTTTGATATGGAGGAAGTGTTAGAATACAAGACACATTATAAAATGAATTTTTTTCCTGAAAATAAAAAATAAATTATTCTTATCTGATTTTGATACTGTTTTAAATTTGAAGTGCTTTTTATAAATGAGATTATTATTTTTTTAAATTTTGGCTTGAGTTAGTTATTAATTGTGATAAATTTGAAAGAGATGAACACGAAGAAAGCTGACGAAGGGAAAGTGGATTTTATGCGGGTGGGTTTTTTTTTAATTTTTTTCTTTTATTTACAATTTATCGCAATTAATAACGAACTTAAGCCAAAATTAAAAAAAAAAAAAAATCCAAATCTGTTTTTCTTGAATTTTTTTGTTAGTTTTTCATTTTAACTAACGATTTATAAAAGTATGTGCGTATATGTGTAATTAAAAAGGCATGGAAATATTTACTTTTAAAAACAAAGAAGTATGGTCACCCCAAATGTTTTGAAAGGAATTTAAAAATCTTATATATATAGAGTAGAGGGAAAAAAATTCTTTAATTTTAAGAAGTCTACCTCATAATATTCGGTCACTGCCAATTGAATTAATTTTTAATTCATTCAACAAGTTTCGTAATTTTTTATTTACGATAGCACCTTCCCCATTAACGTTTGTTTTTGCCAACACGTTTGATTTTTTCGAAGTCCTTCTGTTAATATTGAATAGATGAGATTGTTTCCACTAATACTTGTCTCACAGCCTTTATGGAAATTTGAACGCCGAAGTCAGTTCTTGTTAAAGCGGATTTAAAAGGCTCTTGAGCTAAAAATAATTTGACATTATTGTTCATCTTAAAAGAAACCTTTTGAGGCATTTTTGATTATAAATGATTATTTGGACTGTAATGCACAAAATACCAAATTCTACAACCATCGTTTTGGCAATTTTAGGTTAACTCTGACTCTCATTTTTTAAATTAAAATAATGGAACGGTTACTTTAATACTTTGATTTTTGAGTGTCATTCTAAAGCTTAACATTTTAATATTTATTTTTTGACATTTTTCATTTTATATAGATAACATAATTTTTCGTTCCCTTTTAATGGCAACACTTTATAATTAGGAAACTAATTTGGTTGGTTATAGTCTTTTTACACTAATCAACATCTAACATCTGCCATCAATTTGCGAAAATGTTAACATCTTCCCATAAGAAATACACAGGGCTAAAAATGACAATCTTTCAACATCTTTAAAACATGTTCCTATCTCATTCTGTTCCACCTTACATCTGTTGATAATTTTAGTTTCATCACTAGAAAAATGACAGTAATTTCGATATTCTGGTGGCATCACTGATAAATTGGCATTGAAAATAAAAATAAATATTTTAAACGAAAATGAGCGGCACACACAAGTTTTTGTTTTTAAAATTAAATTTAAATAAATTTAGTACATTTTAAAGTACTAAAAAAACAAAATATTTATTATTTCGTTAAGATTGGAAAAAAATTAGTTTCACATTTTTTACATCTTCCATGCGTTTCGGCGAGATGTAAGACAGTGTAAAAAGCCTATTAATTAAAAAATATTGACCGGTAAGTTCGATTACAATTATACGATTTGTTCCAGAAGATGTTGGGAATGTTTAGACTAATGAGTGTAAACACAAAATCTGATCTCCAAAATTTTACAATTCTGCAACGCTTAGATTTTCTTAAGGCGAGTGGCAAACGTGACAATTAGGGTCATGTTAGTATGTTTCATCATAACTCGAGTACAGTTTATCGGATTTAAATAAAAAGCACGTGGAAATGTGGCAAAAAACTGACTTCAAGTAACTGAAGTCAATTTTCTTTTGGTATTTGAAATAATATGTATGCATTCGCAAATAAAAACTGCATATAAACGGAGTACATACAATCATCTTTTGAATGATTTGTAATCAATTATTCATTTATTTTATAACTTTAAAAACGTGTTACACAAAGAAAATTAGAAGCAATGATCGCCAAACAAGCCCGCTTGGGTTCAAGTTCACAATTTAAAAAAAAAAAAAAAAAAAAAAAAAAAAAAAACTTCTAACAAAGAGACCAAAATACAACAAGAAGAAAAATTTTAAAGCAATGATAAAATATGTATTTGTACTTTTATAAAAGTTTTGTTACTCTAATAATCATAAAAACACGTATGAAGCTGTTAAATAACTTAAGCTACCTATACACGACATGTTTTTACATCTGAATTTTTAACTGTGTGTGTCGTATGTAATTCTGCATTTGTGTCAAAATTGGTATTTTACAGAAGACTTTTAATATTTGGCCGCAAACGTAAATGAATATTTATGGCTGCCATAACTATTATATTTTGTTTACAACAGTTAATCTGCTCGCAAATTTCATTAAAATTGTTCTTTGTTAAAACTAATTATTTGAAAAATTAATTAAAAAACTTAAGCAATTGAATTGTGTAGAATTATTTCAATAAACAACAAATGATGAAAAATAAAAAATTAAATTTTAAGCCGTTCGGTTTCAAAAATGGCTTGTTGCTGTCTTAAAATATTTTTGTGTGGGTTACGGAATTGCTGAAGACTTGTCAGTTTTAATTATAATTAATTATTTATTTTTATCCTTAACATGAAGAAGAACACTTTGCATTGAATAATGATACAAAATTTACATATTTGTTTGGACCATATAAAATATTACCTCCAGCCGGCTTATGCTACCGCCGTTGATTGTTTTCACACGGCATAGGATTTTGGCAATACTTTTTAGTTTTATAAAAACAGCTGATGTCAGATAGTTTGTCAAATCAAAATAAACACGTTCTAAACGAAATTTTGTTAGATGACTTTTCACATGTATTTTAACATCCCACATTTGTATCTCATTTTCGCTACGAAATGACATATTAAAATAAATATACTTTATATTTGTACCAATAAGGTCTTACTTCTCACAAAGTTTTATTCGAATTCATCCAGCAGTCTTTACGTGATGCGAACACAGACAGACGAACGAATTCCAAAAATATGTAGGTGGTTTTTATTCCATATTAATTTTTATCTACATCAACAACAAAATTTATAGAAAATATTTGATCCTGTTACAGTTTTATTAGATGTACAGATTATAATTGCAACATAGAATTTTTTTCGGTGCAAAGTAACCAACGTAATCTCGTTTTAAAAGTCTGGCTAAGCTAACCTAAATTTAAACGAAGTGCTTTCCGGGTATAAGAGGAACCGGTCCCCCGGTGTCCAGGCACCAAATCTAATAGAAAAGTTGGGTACTTGTCGACGAACTGACCAGTGTCCTTATACTGATGCCACCGAAACCTGTAGCCTATACAGAGAGCCGCATATCTCTGTAGCCGTTTATTAAAGAAGTCCCTTCGGCCAGCTTTTATTCACCATAATAAGAATTTAAATACTCTGCCTATTATAGTTCTCTAGCTATTTTTCAATTTTTGTTTAAGGTACCACGCCTACTGTTCAATTTTAGTCTGTAATTCGCCAAACTATAAGACCTAATTTATGAGTTACTTGTGCACTACCTGTGTAACTGCCTTAGGAACACCATCACAATTTTTCACATTGTGTGGGAAATACCACGCCCATTATTGCAATCTAGCTAAATTTTCGCCAGAACATCCACATTAAAAACAGAGTTATTTGGAGAAAATTTTAATGTTGTTACCTTTTACAGTTATCAAGAAACATGATAATAAATATTTAGTTGTATAGGAAGTGCCATGCCCACATGTAATATCAAAATAACTACACTATTTCACCAACCACATATTTGTTAGGTTGCACAGGCTGTTGGCATAAGAAAACCCACCCACTTGGGTCCTAAAATGGTCCCGTTAAGCTGTCATATTTAGTAACAAACTGTGGAAATGCCAGAAAAATCGGTCCACTGGTGTAGTCAGCTATAGCTTTCTGACAAACAAATATATTTTGTGCTTTATATAAAGAAATAGAGAACTTTTTTTAACACTAAAGAGTAACATTGTTACTCGGGAATATACGGGGCGGGCAATTTTTTTAATACCCTGTTATTGTTTTTAAAAACGGTGTGACATTTCGCAGCCCTAATATAGAGAGGAACTAAAAAAGTGAACCTACTGGATACAACCGCTAAAAAATTTGGAAAAAGAAATTAAAAGTCCACCCTGTAAAATATTTTGTTGCCGCATCATACGTACGTACATGTGATGTATATTTTTTTGGGAGTTCATTGACCATAGATTAATATCTATCTCGTTGGCAATAACGTCTGGGTGTACCTAAGTACCATAGTATAGACGCAGAGAAACTTTTGTAATTGTGCGCAGAATAATATACTACATAAGTTGTACATAGTAAACAAGGATGCAGACACATAAAAGGACAGACACACTCAGACACAAACTTTAAAGGACAACACTCAGCATCTTTGTATAGTTTTATTCGTTTAAAAATAACAGTAACAGCAGGAGTATGGAGTGGGGCGGCGGGGAGGTGTTTTATAAAATATAATAATCGAGATAAATTTTGTAAATCATTTAAAGAGGGGAAGTTTACAATGAGCGGTAACTGCATTTTAAAGAACAACAATAGTAACAAACAACATAATACTCGTCGTAGTAATAGTAGACGTAGAACTATAGAAAAGTATATATGTAATAGTCGTAGTAGCGTTATATTATATAAAATAGTTTAAACTTTACACTTATTAATATTTGCTGTATAATTGCATCATATGTAAACGTCTATGAATGTATCCACATAAATAAATATTAAAAAGGAGATTTTATACAAAGAGCATACATACATACATACATTTATACGTACATATAAACGCAATATTAAAAAAAAATGTAGTATGCAGTACCTGGAACTGCCCATCAAAAACTTGAAGTTAGTATTTGCTTTTTTTTCGATTCCAAATATTAAGAAGTCTGGAGAATTAAAAAATAATTTAAAGTGCATAAAGTTAACAAAGAATTTATAGATTGGCAATTATCAAACAATGAAATGAAAGTTAGTAACTTCTTCTCTCTTTTTTACTCAAATAATTAGCGTTTAAAATTAAGAGAATGTTGTTAGCTTTTGAATTGTTAAGGCTGGGGCACATTGAATCCGTCATACGTTAAACTTTGAAGTATTCAACTGAAAAGTCAGTTAAAATACATGTTTTCTTATGAGCGTTGCCACAATCATTACGTGTCCGTCAACGCAAAGTACGAAAGTTGGTCAACTTTTTACTATTGACGTATGTTGAATACTTTGACAGCTATCAGTTGCATCTTCTTCTTTGTTTTCTTATAACTCTTGCTGTGTTTCAATTGTGTTTTGTGATTTTAATAAAACAATTTTGGTGGCAAGCAATAAAATACAAATTTAATTAAATTAACAAGTGATAAAAATACAAATTAAATTTAAAAGTGAATAAAAATAGAGAGCAAACTTTGATTTAACATCCGTCAGCAAAGTATTCATTGTGCCAGCCTCAACCGTCGTTACTTTGACTTTAGTTGAATTTGTCAGAGTACAACGTGTGACGTATTCTACAAACAAGTCAGTTAATAACATGTTTTCTTATAAGCGATTCACAATTAGTATGTGACCGTCAATACAAAGTACGAAAGTTGGTCATTTTTTTACGTACGTTGAATACTTTGACAGCTATCTTCTTCTTCTTTTTTTTTAACTTTTGCTGTGTTTCAATTGTGTTTTGTGATTTTAATAAAACAGATTTGGTAGCAAACAATAAAATACAAATTAAATTAAATTAACAAATGAATAAAATACAAATTTATTTCAAAAGTGAATAAAAATAGAGAGCAAAGTTTGATTTAACATCCGTCAGCAAAGTACTCATTGTGCCAACCTCATCAATTGAATATGTCAAAGTACAACGTAGGATGGATTCTATGTGTCCCGGCCTTTAGTTGTTACAATCAGGGTGCCAGATGATTTTCATAAGAAATCGGCATATTTGAAAAAAAATCGGCTTTATCGGCAATTTAATTTTTAAAAATCGGCAAATAAAAAATACCCATTTTAAATACAATTAAAAGTATTTTTATTAACATAAACAAGAGTGCTATATTCGGCTATGCCAAATCTTATATACCCTTCACCATGTATCTAAATCTAGTTTGGTGAAGTAACTTCTATCAAAAAAGCAAATATTGCGGTGGCAGAGATTAAAAAAATAAGAAAAAAAAATTGAGTACGATATATAATTTTACATAAGAATTTCCTCGGCTCTTAATGGGTTAAGCATTAAAAAAATGTATTATTTACTGAGAGATTTCTTCAAAAGCACACATACTAACAATCGAAATTTTTTATGAAAATTTCAGACGCTCACAACTCGGAAAATATGGACGAGTGAAAATTTTTTCACTTGGTGTTTTTTTTTTCTTAGTTTCTAATTCTCTATCGCCCCATATATTTGTTTTTTTGATTGGAGTTACTTTGCTAGAACTGTTTTAAATACTATGGAAAAATTAAGAGGCAGGCGTGGTGTTGTGGCCGCTGCCTTGAAGGACATAGACTAACTTGCTGATTTTCAATAGCAAAATTTTCGAAACTATGTCTAATCGATTAGATTTTCTCTAGCTGATTTAGTGATAACAACACTAAATGGAAATGGATATTGTAAAAATTACAAACGGAATGACAAACTTAGATATATTATTTTTCCTCTTTTTGTGGTAAAGGGTATAGAAGGGTATGTGTGTGACAGACTTTTTGATAGATTTATACGATTTAAAAATTCTGTGAAATATTTCATAAAATGAATTAAAGTAACAATTTTTTTGACTCTTTTTTTTTAATTAATAAATTAACTTATTTTTAGCTTGAGAGTCCTTTTTTATTTAATAAAAATTGCAAATATTTTTTTATTTATTTTTCAATATTTCGGTACTCCTTTGTGTACCATCTTCAGGAATTAAATTGTTTTTACATTTATATTAAAAATTTTTGAACAAAAAACAAAATTTGAAAATATGAAAAAACTTTTTTTTCATAATGAAGTTTTAATTAATCAAGAAAATCAAGGTCATCAAAACTTCATTATGAAAAAAAAAGTTTTTTCATATTTTCAAATTTTGTTTTTTGTTCAAAAATTTTTAATATAAATGTAAAAACAATTTAATTCCTGAAGATGGTACACAAAGGAGTACCGAAATATTGAAAAATAAATAAAAAAATATTTGCAATTTTTATTAAATAAAAAAGGACTCTCAAGCTAAAAATAAGTTAATTTATTAATTTCATAAAATGTTTTTTTGTTTTTCAATGCGATCAAAGGTGATTTTTTTAAGATAAGAAAAAAACAAGAAACCATGTGTTTTTTGCATCTTTTTTGTATGAAAGTGTGGCACCTGTGACGCCATTTTCAAACAACTTCTTAAACAGGACAGAATTGTGTCAGATTTTTGTGTGAATAAATCGTTCGATTGCGTATGATAGTGAACCCTGGCTTTTCTAAGGTAAATTGCAAAAACAAACATTTCTCTTTTTAATTAATACCAACTGACTGGTAACACTGTTATAAAAAACATATGCGAATAGGAAGGAAATTTCAACAAATAGAGAAATAGTTACTTGCTCACTGTTTATCTAGGGTGCCAGACGATCAAGTTTCCATTTAAGTTTTAAAATTTCTCTCATTTTTTAACCAATACACTCACACTCTAAGAGCTTGCTGTGAATTTTCTTTCAAATTTTCGTTCAATTGAGCCTTTCAAATTATATTCAAGAAAACAGCTGATTGACGTTTTTCTCTCCAAATTTGAATAAAAAATTCTGCTGTCAGTGTTCTCTTGAAATCTTGCTTAAAAACTTGCTTTGAAATGGCGTGCAGCCTACGTCACAGCTTTCAATTTTTGTAAATTTTGACAAGCAGTATGTGTAAATTTCTTGAAAGAGAATTGAACAAAAACTTGACCGTGTGACTGCACCGTATACGGCAAAACTTAAGAATATTTTTAAAAAATGTTGGCAAACATCAAGGGGTGTGATGTGTCCCGCAAGCCCCGACAAAATATTTAATGTCAAATATTTATTATAGGTCTTATCTACCTCGATTTACATTCACATGATTTGCTGATACTCGCAGCATAATTTATTTTGAACAGCTGTTCAATTAAAGCTGCTTTCAGACAACATGTTTTTAACATATTTTAAAATTTTTCACACTGCAAACACATACAGAGTCCGTCAAAAAGAATTCCCCAATTAGAAAGTAACATTAACCAAACGAGAGATCAAGCAGAATAGCGAGAGAGGCGCTCCTTTAAGTAGCTGCATACGTCCCGTTTTCAGTGTAAACCGTGGCGTATTCGAGTGAACATCGTTCTTTCGGCGTGGAACAATTTTTATTTTCGCCGCACCTAACCCCTTGCGATTGCTTTCTCTGGGGCTATTTAAAACTCAAGCTTGATGAACATTGTCCCTAAACTTAGTAAAATCTAAACCAAATAATAATACGATAATTTGAAGCAATTTCACATGGCATAACTCCTAAAGTAAGGGACAACTTCAAGTACGACTTAACCAGTGTGTCGATAGTGGGAAAAACCATTTGAGAGATGTATTGTTTTAAAAATTAGGTAATTAAACTTCTGGTTACATATTCTTAAACAGAACAAGCTGTACTTTTAGTTAATAAAAATTAAAATTTCCTACCTTTTTTCATTTACTATTTTTAAGCTTCTGCCGGTTTTTGCCGTGTGAATAAATTAAAACATTGCTTCTTTCCAATTTCAATTAAATTGCTTTCCACTTCAGCTGTTTTTAAAACAAAAAAGGTTTTGTCATATGTAATTATACATCTACGTTTAAATGCAAGCATTAGGTCTGTTCAGTAACTTAAAATTGTTACTAATTGTTGCAAGAAGATTTTCACGTACTCAAACAACTTGCAAAAGAGCGTAAAAATGTGAGAGAGAAAAAATTGTTGCAAGTTTCGGCTAGTAAAGATAGCGTCGATTTTGGGAATTAAAAAACCGGTAAGTAAAAACTCCCGGGATTGGGCATTTTTAATTAAAAATTAAATTGGCATAAATTTTGGAATCTAGAACAAGAAAAATTCATTTAACTGAAAATAAATAAACAAAACATTTGTGTATTAATTATGCGTTTTTACTGATCACAAAAATAAAATAAAAATTATGATTTTTCGCCAAAAATGGCCATACATTAAAAAAGTAGACAGCCAGACAAACAAAATTTGCCGACCGTGCAACAATTCCGTCGAGCCGTTTTCGAGAAAAGTGGTTTCATCCTGAGTGGGCACAAAAAATCAATGCACTACTTACTAAAAGTATTACTTGGCTTTTTGTGGTCCATTGCACTCAAGTACTTTTACTTTTAAAATGTTACTAAAGGGTGATTTTTTAAAAGCTATAGGAAAGTTTTTCAAAAAAAAAGCACATAAAATTCAGAAAAATGCATGAAATCTTTATTTGAATCGATAGTACGGTCCATATAATTTAATGTTGGAAGATTATTTCATGCAAATGTTGTCCTTGACTGCGCCTCAAATGGTCCATCCGCTTAGTCCAATTTTTGCATACTTTTTCCAACATTTCGGCTGGTATCTCACGAAAAAATGCTTGATTGTTGTCTTCCAATGCGTCAATTGAAGCGGGCTTGTCTGTATAGACATGAGCTTTAACATAGCCCCACAAAAAATAGTCTAAAGGTGTTAAATCGCATAATCTAGGCGGCCAATTGACCGGTCCCGAACGCGAAATAAAATGTTCACCGAACTCGTCACTCAATAAGTTCATTGTTGCGGGTGCTGTGTGGCATGTGGCACCGTCTTGTTGAAACCACATGTCATGCAAGTCAAACTTTTGCATTTTGGGCAAAAAAAAGTCGCACGGTAGCGCTCACCATTCACAGTTACGGTCCAATGATGCCACCAGCTCATAAACCTCACCAAACTGTGAATTTTTCTGGATGCATTGGTAGCTCTTGAAATGCTGTATTTAATGGTCTTATCGTACAGTTTTTACGTCTTAAATATCATTCCCAAAGCCACAACAATTTTCCTTGCTGATTTTTGATAGTAAAGGCCAGGATTCACTATCATACACAATCGTACGATTTAATCACACAAAAATCTGACAGAATTCTGTCCTAATTTAAAAATCGTCTTAAAATAGCGTCATAGGTGCCACAAAATTATAAAAATAAAAATG